>CM052544.1:123609288-123625198 GCA_028533065.1 Trachops cirrhosus
GGGGGGCGGGACTCGGGGTGAGACTCCGCCCACCAGGACACAGTGCTCGCTGTCAGTAGGAATGCAGGCTGTCGGGAAGGGGCTCGTAGGAGGGGGCCAAGCACGGCCCTGCGTCTGGGCCCCGCTCCTCTTCCCTCCGGCAGGACCAGGCCCGGGCTTCATCCTCCCCCCTCCATCCCCCCATCCCGGGCAGGCGGGCCGAGCCTTTACCGTGACTCCACGGAGGTGCAGGTGCGCACTGAGGCGACCACCTGCTGGGGAGCCGGCTGGCACCGGCCTGCCTGCCTGCCCGCAGTCCGCACTCCCAGTCAAGGAACCGCGCCTGCCCCTGCACACGCTCACGCTCACGCCCACCGGGGAGGCACCGTCCAGACACGCACACGAGTGGCTGTGTGGGAAGGGGGCGAGCAGGCTCCTCCAGGGGCCTCCCCGGAGCCGTCTGGGACATCTAGAAGACCCCCGGAGCTCCTCCAGCAGCTAGAGCTGTCTGCGCTGCGACAGTTCTTGGCTAAACAAAGGCCTGCCTTCCACGAGCTGGGCCCGGGGAGTGGGGCAGAGAGGGGCCCCGAGCACCAGCCTGAGGGGCTCTCGAGAGGAGCCTGCTGCTGGCTGTGGGGACAACTTGTATGGCCCAGCATTGGACATACGTCAACACCAAGGCGGCCACTGCGGCCCCCCACCCCAATCTGTCCCCAGATCTCCCGGAGGCAGCGTTCCACCACAGACAACCGCTGGCTCTGGAGACAGACGGACAAGGCCCGGGTGGTGCCGCGGCGGGGCCTGACTCCATCCCTCAGACCCCAGGTCTTCAGGCCTGCTCCGGGCCACTGGCCACAGGGCCTGGAGACACATAACCCACGGGCCTTTCCCAAGGACCGCGGTGAGGAAGCAAGGCCCCGGCCCCAGGCGGCAGGCAGGACATGGGACAAGTTTCCGTATAAACGAGTTCTCAGGGAGCACTGTGGGCAGAGACGAGCCTCAGCGCAGAGCACAGCGGCCCTCGGAGGGGACCGCATGCCTGGTGCGCGCCGCCGACGCTCCTGGAGACGCGGAGGAAGCCAGACCCCAAGTAGGGAGAAAGGACCAGTCTCAGGCGGCCCACGTGAGGTCTAAACGCAACCCAACAGCGCTTAGGTCCCACTCTCCTATGTAAATAACGACACTTAACAAAATGCAGAGAAACCCACAAATAGGGCTCCCCTGGGCGCCAGGCCCGCCCATCTGGGGCAGAAGTCGCCGGTTAGGGAGCCACACCGCGCAGTGCTGCCCCCGCCCCGCGGCACGTTTAGGAACCCAGGGATGGCAGCCTGGCGCTCCCCCACAGTGCGGCCGCGTCGCTCAGGTGGCCCGGCGCAGCGGGGTGCCCGCGCCATCCCACACCCCGGCTCGGCACCCTCCGTGCCCCACCCGGCTGTGCGGACCCTCCGCGGGGGCAGGGGGCTGCGGGTGGCTTCCACGTACATCTGGCCCGCAGCCCCACGGATCCCGAGCAGCAGCCGCCCACCCGCTAGGCCGGCTCCGGAAGCCCCGCCCACGCGGGCGTGCTCCCAGGCGCCCCTCCTCCCGGGGGTGGGCCCGAGCCGTCTGGGCTGCTGCACCCCGCGGGCGGGCGCTGTCTCTTAGCCCTCGCCGGGTCCCTTCTGCCACTGAGCACCGACCCAGGTCCCGGCCTAGTCCCCGCCTCCGCTCCCGCCCGGAGCTGTCGGGACGCTGGCTCGGGCTGGGGCAGCCGGGGGCCTGCACGTGGTAGGCGCGGCGCTGGCGGCCCACAGCTGGGGGTGCCTGGTCGGAACCCACGAACCCACGCACGCCCTGCCAGACACTCAGACATCAGCGGGCGCCCCCGTGCGGGCGTGCAGCTGCGCAGGGACAGAGGTCAGACGCCAGAGCCGGCGGACAGAGGCCACAGACACACCGTCCACCCAGCCCCGGCGGCCTCCCGGGGGAGGTGCTTTCGACAACTGTCCCGACAGTCCTGCAGGCCTCCCAACAAGCCTGCAGCAGGCAGGGCACGCCGAGTGTGCAGCCCTCCTCCCACCCACACCCACCGCCTGAGCTGCCCAGAGGCCGGGGGGGGGGGGAGGGGGGCCGGCGGGGGGCAGGGGTGCGGGCGGGCCTACCACCCCCACCTGCCGCCGGCTCGGCCCTCCTCCTGCTCCGGCCCTTTCGCGGTACCGTCCCCTTCGCCACGCTCCCCCTTCCCCCTCTCCCCCTTCAGACAGCCCCGCACCAGCCCGGCACCACCTCCGCCCCACTTCCGGGCGCACCGATCCTCCCCCCAGCACTTTTTCCTCCGGCTACGTCTTGCCGCTGGGCGGGTCTGCGGCGGGGACCCCTCTCCCTTCACCGCAGCGTCCTGAGTCTCCTAGTCTCCGCACCTTGGCCTCCCAAGCCCCATCCACCCCACCGGCCGGCTTCCTTTTCTGGTCTTTCCTGCAAACCACAGCCCCCGATCCCGACTTGTTATTCTGCGTCCCCTCTCCTTCCTCCGGGCCACCACGGAACTTTCCATTTCCTTCCGTCTTAGTTTTTTCCACCCGCATCTTTCCCCTCTTCCTCGTCCTCATCTCGGACCTGCTTCCCCCAACCACCGCCCCTGCCTCCCTGCAGTGGCTGGTTCCGCGTCCACTGTCTGCGCCCTTCTCTGCAGCCCTCCACTCCTGCCTCCCCTCCACTCCTGCCTCCCCGCCACCACTCTGTGCCCCGTCCCCACTGGTCCCCAATCTGTCCCCCTCCCCTCAGGCCCCTCTCCCTGCATCTGTCCCCCCCACACACGCCCTGGCCCTACGACCCTTCTCTAGGGCCCAAGCTTCGGTAAGGCTCCCACATTCTCCAGGTTCCTCAAGCCCTCTGGGCCTTTCTCTTCCAGTTTTTATTTTTCTTCTGTTCGCTTTTCACTTTCTCCACATTCTCTCCGTGGCTGGTGTCCACTCCAGTGCCACCTCCGTCCCCGAGCGTGCCTGGTGGCAGGGCCAGCAGGACCCCCTTCTCAGGGACCACCTCATGTGCACCGAGGGCCGGCTGCAGCCCATCTCCAGCACCTTCTCGTGGCCTCGGAACCTTGTCCGGAACAGAGAGCACACCCATGAGCGGGCCCCACACCACAGGCGCCGCCGCCCCGGGGTCACTGCAGTGGGGGGGCCCCCCCAATGAGGGGCTGCCTCTCCACCCGGAGACAAAAGGAACCGCAGCGCGCGGCCCTGCGGTGACGGTCTCGCACACACCCGCCCCCCACGGGGACTGCCTTCAGAGCGCGCCCGAACCGAGGCTGCATTCCTGCCGCCTCCGACTGGCCTTCGGGAAGCAGCCCTCCGCGCCTCGGCCCCACGCACGGCCCAGGGCAGGGCAGAAGTGGAACCCGCAGCAGTCGTGAGCGGCCAGGCCAGACCGCACCCCTGCCCTCTGCCCCCAGGCGCACGCACCAGGGCGGGGCGCGAGACGGCACCACTCTAGGCCACGAGCCCACGCCGGCTCTCCCGACTTGTCCCGCAGCACGTCCCCAAGCTCGCTCCTCGCCGCCCCACTGGCCAGAACCAGCGTCACACGCTTTAAAGCCGTCCCGGCCAGTCTTCCCCGCTCACACGTCCCCACTGACTTGCTGTCTGCGCGCCTGGGACACGCGTTCACACGTGAACACGCGAGCCTGCTGCTCGCTCCCCCGGGGAAGACGCCCCCGCCTTTTCCAGACTTCCTCCTCTTTTGGACACTTGCGTGAGCAAACCGGGCGGGAGTCCCCGCGCAGAGAGCTCGGCACAGCTCGTCTGAGCGCAGGCCGGCGGCAGACGCTGCTGGAGCAGCTCGGGCGCCTCCCACCCACAGGAGCCCCCGGCCACCCTACGGTGCCCAGGAATCCCCGCCTTGGCGAAGTGGTCCTCGAAAGAGGCGGCCAGCGTGCAAACACGTTCAGAAGCAGAAGGCAGGCGACGGGGACCAGGCGTGATCTCGCCCGGGCAGGGAGCGGAGCGGCCGCTCTCGGACATGCACGCCCAAGGGCCGGGGCGCCAGGCCTGCCCCGTCCACCTCACGCCCACAGGTGGCGAGGGACAAAAAGAGAAGGTGAGTCTGGAAGGAGAGACCGAGTGCACACACTCCATGCAGCCGGCGGCCCGGCCGGGGGGCCCTTTCCACTCTCGTCCACGTCGTAGCGCAACACGAGGGGCGACGCTTGAAACGAAGCACCGCTGCTCGGCACCCGCCGCTCGTGACCGAACCAGCACCGGCACTCACAGTGGCCCCGACGGGGAGGCGACCCAGAATGTCCGTGGACGGGCACCGAGGGGCGAACGGAAAAGCGGGACGTGGCCCCTGCACACGGCAGACTCAGCCACGGGAGGCAGGAAGCACGGCCACGCTGCGACGTGGACGACACTCCGCATGTGCCAGGTGAACACGGCCGGACGGGGGCCGACGCTGCCGCATCTGAGCGAGCCAGGACGGGGACACCCACGGGCCACGAGCCAGCCTGCGACGTCAGGGCTGGGGATGGCGGCACGAGCGGATGGGGACGCCTCCTGGGAGACAAAGTTCTGGTGCCAGTGGCGACAGCTGCACGACACGAAATGTATATGGTGCCACCGAACTGTACGCCTTCAGTGGCTGAACGTGTGACTTCTACATCATATAAGTTTCACCGCAATAAAAAACACAAAGGAAAGTCTCGTGACGTCCTGACCTCGTCCACTGGAGCAAGGGCAGGCCTGGAACAGAACGCCAGGCGCGGAGCGGCTCCCTGCCACGGTCCACGGCAGCGACGCTGCGCCCTGGGGGCCCGGGAGTTAAATCCGGGCCGCCCACATTTCTGTTTGGCCGGCCAAGCATTCTTGTAAAGTTTCAGCAATGTTTAACGCTGGAGACGTTTCACCACAAAAACCCCGATTCCTGCCACCTAAACGACCAGCAGCCGGGAGCGAGTGGGCTCGCGCACCCATGGGCCTCCTCAGAAGGGAGCACGCAGCTCACAGCAGGGCCAGGTCGGGCGGGCTGGGGGTGCCTGAGGCAGCAAAGGGCGGACAGAAAGGGGCCCGCCCGCCTTCCCCCCCGGGGAGCAGACTGAAGGACCCTCGTGACCACCGCGTGATGTGACTCAGAGAACAGCAGAGCAAACAACTCCCGTGCCACGAGGCCAAGTGCATCTGTCAGAAATGGAAATCCCGTCGGACAGGACATTGCTCAAAGCACCCGACTGTGAGACTTTGATTCCAGCCACCGGGAAGGAGACGCAAAGCTTGTCACCGAGCCACGTGTTAATTTACATCATCGAATTTTTCAAAAGCAAAACCTCCCGGTCTTCCCATCAGGCCGTCTCTCTGTCCTGCGGCACAAAGAGCTCCTTACGCCACGTCTGACGCACAGCAGGGAGGGGCCGCGGGCGGGCGAGGCCAGCGCAAATCTGCGCCTAACGCCTTGCAAACTATTTTTGGTTCTATTTTTTGAAAAAGACACGGTTTCATCGATTGTTACCAAGTTCACAACGGTTTCTGACGAGACCACTTATTGAAGCCGAAACTGAACCGCGGGCAGGACGGAGGGAGGGCGGCCGGGCCCCCTGGACGGGAGCCGCACACCTCGCGCTCCCACGAGTGAGCAGGAGGTTGAGTTCCTGCCCGCAGACAGCGGCTCGCGCGCCCCACCGCCCCACGGTTCCGCCGGACTCTGGGCTTCTGCTCAGGAGAGCAGGTGAGCACAGGGGGTGCAGGTCCCCACAGCGCTGCAGAGGCCAGACCCTGCACACAGGCGGAGAGGCCGCTGGGCACCAGCCCCACTTCAACTCCCGCCCGGGGATGGGACAGGGAGCGACCCTTACCTGACACCACGGCCACCGGGCCTGGAGTGTCGTCCGTGTGGAGACCGCACTCTCTTCCCTCGTGCGCTGCAGCCGTCACAGGAGACAGAGCTCACGCACCGAGGGCGTGCCCACCTCACTACCCGCTGTCAGACCGGCCGCTGGGACACTGAGCCCACCGCCTGCGCGACCTGCTCGTGGCCCCCGGGAGGCCAAACGTGCTGCTCGGAGTGCGAGCAGGCCAGGCCGAGGCAGGGCCACCTGGGCCTCCCCAGCCGGGGCTGCCCGCTCCTGCCCGCTCTCTCATTGCAGGCGCTCCTGCGATGCAGCAGGTGGCGGCACCCGGGCGCCGCCTCCCACCCAGGGCACACCCTCTGGAACCGGGGGCAGGTGCACTTTACGTGGACACCAAGTACACGTTTGAAAATGTATCGGAATGACCTGGGCGCTAAGGAAGGCTTATGGGCGAAAATACAAAGAACGGACTAAACCGAAGGCTGTGCCTTTGAAGATGAAACCTTCACAGCACAGAACAGATGCAAACCTGGTCTCCCACATCTTCCCCGATTTCTTAGGTTGCTCCTGCACTTTTTGTTTCTTTGACTTCTCTAGCTTCATCTGCTCAGTATTCTCTCTCTTCCTTTAATTAAAAAGAGAAAAAGTAAGGTGACTCCCGAAGGAGGAAATGCAAAGCCGACGCTGACCTGTCGTCTTTGACGGGTAGAAACACAAACCGCGGGGAGAAGCGATAAGGCCGCCGCCGCCTCCAGCCTGACACCGGACTCCCTGCGCACACGCCCCCATCCCGCCTTCCTCCAGCTGGGGCTGCAGCCGGGCCGGGCCGGGCCAGGCCTGGACGGGAGCCAAGCTGTCCGTGAACAGAAGTCACGCCGCCCCGGCAAAGGCCACTTCTTCCCCACAGCGCTGGTGAGGGCGCCCGAGCGCCTCACGGAGAACCGCCGCACACCGGAGCCCAGACCATCTCCCATTCCCTCTTCCGTGTCCTCACGGCGCGGCCCCGCAGCAAGGAAACGCTCGGGGCGGCGGCAGGCGGGCTCCCGCAGCAGCCTGGGCCACGTGGCAGGGACCGTCTGCGCCAGTGCTGCCTGCAGCTGGCGGGGTCCCAACGGCAACGCAGCGACAGCCAAGCCCCAGCGCAGCCCAGAGACCCACAGGCCTGCAGCCCGCGGTCCGCCCTGGCCGACGCTGCTGACCCCACAGCATGGGGTTCGCGTCCCCAGGAAGCTTAGTTAACGGGTCGGAGCGTTTCCCCGGGTTTCCTCATCATTAAATATCACAGGTATTTTGAGTGCAGGCACAGGCTGAACGTAGGCAGTTTGCCAGTTCTAGCTGAGAACCGTGGCTTTGGATGCGTCTGACCAAAAAATAAATAAATAAATAACAGAGCCGTACGCTGAGGTGTAACAGAGCCGCGCACTCACGCACGAGGGCACACGGAGGGGGAAGGAGGACGCGAGCTTCCCGACGAGGGGCGGCACCGTGGCCGCGGAACCGTGCGGGCCTCCCGGGCCTGGCAGGGTCAGGGGTTCCGCGACCTCGCCCAGGAAGTCTTGGGGCAAGAGCCTGTGTCTGCAGGAGCTCCCGCGGCCACGGCGGGAGGGGGCACCACGAGGGGAACGGGACGCCAGGCGCTGCGGACTCACCGAGCGGGCAGCGGGCCTCACAGCGAAGGGGTTTGCTGGGAGTAAGAGCGCGGTCGTCAAGGAGAACGGGTCACCGAGGGGAGGGCGGGGCCCCACTCGAGCCCCACTCACCCCACACCGGCCCTGAGACCTCAGGCCGCGTCCTAGCCCCGCGGCAGCTGCTTGGGGCGTCCCTGGGACCCGCAAAGTGGCTGCACCGACGCCGGAGACGACGCCCACAAAGCCCGGAACCAGGGACGCAAGTGCGCAGTCCCCACCGCCTCGTGCCACGTGCGCCTCGAGGACGCTGCCTCAGGGGGCGCTGGGAAGGTGGCCAGGACAGCGCGTGCGCGAACCTGCGGGGGCGTGTCCCAGGGGCGGGGCCTGAGGCGCGGAGAGCCCCAGCGCCTCTCACTGCAGGCACGCCGTGGGGGCGGGAGGTAAGGGCACCGCTGCAGGGCCTCCAGGTGCGCTGGCCACCCGGAGAGGGGCCGCGCCCCAGCACCGCCCCCCAGCACCGCCCCAGCTCTCAGGCTCCTGGCTCTGCTGCCCAGGGCTGTTGGAGCTCATGGGTCTTCGGTGTCCTCACAAGATGGAGACATCGCCACGCTTTTTGCTATTTTGAACACTCCCCGGATGTTTGAGAGAAGCTGTCGAACATGAGCTGTCACAGCCAGTTCGCCGGACGTGCAAGTGTTTTCACGCAACCTGAAGGCCGGGCCTGCGCTGGGTGCTGGCGTGCGAGGGAAACTCGGCGTGTTCTTTAGGAAGAACACGAGCATCCTGAACACAGGCATGTGTGGCACGCACCACGGTGCCACCGTGCCTGGGGACACAGGTGACACGCAAGCTGCGTGTGGAAGGTTGAGTAAATGTTGGCAGACGGCAGGATGGAGACTGGGCTCCAGGCCCTCAGAAAGCTGCGTGGACAAGGGCACGGCGAGCAGGTGGCCGGGACGCAGCTGTGGGCGCCCGTGTGTGCGAGGGTCTGAGGCTGCATCCCTGGGAAGCAGAGCCTGCGTTTGGGTGGCGGGCCCAGCACGGGTAGGGGCGTGGGGAAGTGAAGCAGGAGAGAGAAAGAGGCCAGTTCCCAGTGGTGTGGCGAGGAGCGGGTGTGTGCCGTGGGCTCACGCCCCGTTGGGGCCTCAGGGAGAACCTGGAACACGCCTCCAGCCCCAGTTACCGGCGGTGGGTCTCCATCTACGCCTCCCTGTTGCCTCTGGGCGGTCAACTCCAGCTCTTCCAGCAAGCCCCGGGCCCGGGCCCTCAGGACGGTCGGCTGGGGATGCTGAGCGAGGAATTGGAGTGGGTGTCGCCATGGTGCACTGGGGAGCACCGGCCAGGTTAGGGAGACACCAACACGCTCCGTTGCATTTGGAGATGACCGGGCCTCAGTGGGTAGGAGGGCCTAGCGTCGGGCGGGGGCCTGTGGGGAGCTGCGTGCCCCTGTCCAGTGGGAGATGGCAGTGAGGACAGCTGGCTGAGGGTGTGGGAGGTGGGGACAGAGGGTTCTATTGCCAGGTGGGTGGGGCTGCCCAGTGGGTGGGGCTGCCCTCTGACCCGGAAACCCCTTCTCAGGACAGGAAATCGGCCTAAAAGACTTCGCTTGCGAAAACAAGAGTTCGCTTTCCTGTTCCACGCGTGCCCCTGCCTTGACAGCGTGGTTGTGTTGAGAGTGCTAGTGCCTTTGTTTGCGGTTATTAAAGATGCCGTTTGCCTGCCTTCTTAACAAATGGACACGAGGTAAATAGCTGCTTCCCTGCGTGGGTGAGTGATGGCCAGGCAGCAGCCCTCTGTCACGCGGAGCTCCGAGCGTGAGCTGGGCCGCTTTGCATAAAGATGGCATCTAATCTACAATCGCGCCCGGATTTACGGAGCCCCACGGAGGCTGAACTCATTTTATTCTGAACGCCGCAGGAACAATAACCAAAAAAGGACACCGTGAAGGCAACATCGATCACAGGCTTCTTAAAAAACCCCATTGTCAGCATCAGTGACAACGGCATTACCGCTCAGTCACCGAGATTAAAAATTAGTCATACGTGGAAAATAGAAACGGGTTTTCAGGGAGAAGGAAGCTTTGGTTCCACTGAATAATGCCCCCTTTTTTGCTTGGTAAATAAATGATGCATATTTTCGGATGATGTATATTTTCGGGGGTGGCTGTGTCTAGGTGGCCCCGGATCGGCGGTATGAGCCTTGCTGTCTGTCGGCTGACTGGCTGGGCAGACGTCGAAAGTACTTGCTACGTTACGTCCAAAACCGTTGGGCGGCAGGGTATTCCATGGTGGCAGCAGAGCCACCTCCACCCAGAATCCAGCTCTTTCTGGATTAGGTCACGAGTGGGTGTGTCCTTGGAATTAAATGTTTTCTTTGCCTGTGTCACAGGCTATCAGGGAGGCCCATCCCCGCAAAGCCCTGCGAAGCCCAGCCCTGTGCCTTCTGAGCGGCCACAGAGCCCCTGCCCTCCCAGGGCCTCCAGCGCCCCCTCCTAAGTGGGGGCCTTGCTTCCTGTGTCACCAACACCCAGAAATAGTTCACAGGCAGTGTGCGTGCCCCCCAGCCCCTCGCATGCCCTGCCTGACCCCATTCCTCTGCCTTGCGTTACTGGGGGTCAGACTGTGCCTCTGTTAAAGGCCAGCTGCCCCCCCAGCTTTCCCCGGGACCCCAGAACCAGGTGTCATGCCATTCTGTGCCCGCCCCCAGTGCAGAACTCCCTGGACACGGGTGGGTTCACTCGAGGTCCCCATCAAAACAGCCCTGTGTCCACACACCCCGAGCCCACACGTGGCTGCGTCGGCAGCCTCGCCCCGTCCCAGCCGTGCAGCCCGCCCCCACCTGGCCTCGGCCCCGTGGAGCGCCCTGCCTCCCCCGGCCCAAGGCGGGCCCTCGGCAGCGGGATATGCACAGAGGCTGGGGAGGGTGGGACACAGGAGGGTGCTTCCCCCACCCCCTGTGCCCATGATCATTCCAACTCAGCGCCTTGGTGTCCGGGAGGGTCGAGAGCACAGACGGCCTGGGAAGGTTCCAGAGTGGGGTGGGCACTCACGGCTCTCCGGCCTCTCCGACCGGGGCCCCTGGGAGGGCGCCCCAGCAGAGGGGGCTTTCATAAAGTGGTTTCTCCACTCCCAAGAGGCTTTTTATACGGCCCGCTGTCAGCCCGGGCTCCTGCTGGCAACTCCCCCCACCCCCGGGTGGCTGTCAACTTGTCTTCAAATAAGAATGAATACGAGCGTCTGTGCTGCGGGCCCGGACAGCCCTGAGCCGCCCCGGGCCTCGGGCGGGATTGATGGCCCGTCTCACCAGCAAGCCAGGTGCATCTTTTACCGAAGGTGGTTTCCGGGTGATGAATGGCTTTCTCAGGAACACAAAATTGTTGATTGTGTTTACAAACAACTCATTTCTCACGTCCTGTTGACTCCTCTCCCCGGCTGATGCATGGCTCGCTATTACCGCCATTGATTAAGGCTTCCGCAGTCCGGGGCCGCCGGTTCCTCCATCCGTCACAGCCAGGCGGCGCGCGCGGCGCTCTATCAGGCTCCCTTCGCGCCTCGCGGTTATTTGTTTTTCAGTTTACGTCGGGTGCCCTCGAAGGGCAGGTGCCTTCCGGAGCGCCAGGGCCGCGGCGGGCCGCTGCAGCGAGCGGACAGGTGCGAGGGACGGTCCGGCCTCCCGAGTCCCGCTCCTCGCTCTGAAAACGCGCAGGCGGAAGCGGCACTGCCGCCCACGGAGATCTGGGCCGGAGGGTTGGCAGCGTCAAGTCACCGGCGTCTGGGGGTGAGCCCGGAGACCTGGAACCGCAGTTCGTCGGCACCTCCTGGGGGAGAGGCGTCGTCAAAGCGGCCAAGTCCAGGCCTGGGGGGGACTTTCCAGAATCAGCTGCTCTCTCCGCGTTCTTCTGTCCAGACCCCTCCTCCTGATGGCATTTCTGGTTCACCTGTGGCATCCCCGTGGCCAGTCCCTACCGGGAGACGGGCCAGCGGGCGCCCTGCTGCGAGGCCCTGCCTGTGATCGCTGCCCCACGGCCGCTGGGTCTTGGGCACGCGAGCGAGTGTGGGGACAGCCGGGTCCTCACCTGGGACTCGCAGAGACGCAGAAGGAGCCCGAGTTTCCTCCCAGCTCAAGAATCTGGACGTGCACAGGGACCAGTGGTCTGGTGTTTGCAGCGTTGGCCGGTCAAGTGTCCGGCAGGCCCCCGGCGCCTCCGCCCGCTGCCCGGGGAGGCGCCCGCAGCTGCCGCCCCCGTGCCTGCCCTTCCGCAGCAGACCCTCCTGCACAGCCGCCCTCTCGGCGCCCCTGGTTTCTAACTGCAAAGTGCAGCAGCGCACGCTTGCGCCGACAGGCCCAGCAGCACAGGACGACCGGCCGCGGAAGCCAGACGCCGCGGGCAGGGGCGCAGCCGGCGCTGCGGCGAGCCTGCAGAGGGGCGCACTGGCGGTTTCCCTCCGCGTCTCTCTTTTTCCGGCACCAGCCGGGCCTTTCCCCACGGACGCCTGGTCCGCGGTTCGTTCTGTCCTCGCCGTCGCGTGGACTCCATTCCAGACCGTGGCATGAAGCTCTGGCTCTGCGGTCACCCCGCTACATCCCCAGGCTCGGAAAGACCGTTGTAGAACCGCCCAGTCCTCCGGGGACATCGCTGTGGCACCCAGGTGTTCATTTTGTTTGTTTCTTTATCTTGATTCCAACAACTTTACGTCAGGAGGCTTCATCTGCAGGAGCGGCTCACCGAGGCTGCGGCTGGCGGTGTCTTCCCGGTGGCCGTCCTGAACTCACCGTGCACACCGCGGGCTGCGGGCCACCCCGCGCCTGCCGACGGCTGACTGCCGCCTCACAAAGGCCGCCCCTCGTTGCCAGGCTGGCCTTCCCCGACGCCTGGTGCGGGTGAGCCCGTCTCCACGGGGGTACTTTGGACTTAAATATCAGAAAGCCCCACCCGAGTGTCTGGGCTGAAAAGGAGATTTGCTCTCTCACCGCACAAGTGCGCAGAGGGGCAGGGGCACGGTTCTCCGCCACCCTCAGTGTGTCTGTGGCGTCCCCTGCAGTCACAGGCAGGACATCGGGCCAGGTCTCAGTGTCCCGCCTAGCCGGGACGGCGTCTAGGCCCGGGGAGGTGTGGTGGTCCCCTGCGGGACCCTCCCAGGAGCCCCCAGAAGACACCCTCTTGCCCAGCTGGCCACCACTGGACCCTAAGCCCCGGGTGTGGATGAATCGCTGGCAAAGGGACGGAGGTCAAGGCTACTCCCGTCGATCACCGCGTCCTGCTGGCGTCGGAGGCCGGACGGTGGCTGTGCAGGTGCGCCCGGTGTCACGGGTCCTTTCACATCCCGCCTCAGACACACAGTGGCCACCCCACAGTTCCGGTGCCCTTGGGGATCACACTGGTCCGCCCCTCCCGGGCGGGGGCTGGCATGCCTTCCCTGGAACATCTGATGGAGGTCTCGACCCCACCAAGGAGGCGCAGAAGGGACTCTGTAGTGACACGCAGGGCGGGTAGGCAGGGCTGAGCCACGGACAGGTCCCCAGCTCCTGTGTGGGGGTGGATCGGGTTCACGGTGGGGAGTGTGGCCTCTCTTCGTTCCAGTCGGGCACTTTAGCCCCGCGAGCCGTGGCGCCCCTTTCCCAGGCGGGTGTCGCCGGACCAGCCCGGAGAGCAGAGAGCGTCCGTCTCTGCGGGACGACTGAAGGCTCAGTCCCCTGGGCAGTTCCCCGCCCCCCAGCCTGACCTCTCCCTTTCCTCGGACCAGTGTGGGTCACTGCATTTCCTCCCGGTCTTCCAGGCCCCTCCCACAGCGTCCTCTTCGTGCGTGCCCGCCCTCGGCTTGGCTCACGCTTCGCCTGTCGTGTTTATGTTTTTGCTCCGAGGCAGCCCCTCCTCGGTGGCCAGTCCGGACGCACCCTCGTTTTCCTGGTGGACGGGCCCCCAACAGTGTTGTTCCAGCTGGAGCAGCAGGTTCCCGCCCCACTGCAGCCCCCTGTGGCCCCGTGACAAAGCTCTGAGGGCTTCTGGGGGCATTTTTGCTGTTCTCTTTCCCTCCCTGGAACACAGAACCCAGCGGAGGAGTAGCCAGCCTCCACTGTGAGGCTGACGTCACACGGAGACCCGGGCGTGGGAGCCAGCGGGGCCACAGCCCAGCCTCCGCCTCCCGAGGGGGGTCTGGAGAATCGATAAACCCCTCGCTGGCCTGGCTGAGCCACCCCGTGGCCCGCCAGCCAGATGCAGGCAGAGGCACATCCTGGTTCCCGGACTCTCATTTCCCTCCTGAGCCTCCCCTCCTGATATGGGTCGATCAGCCATATTTCCCCCCAACACTCAGCTTTATTTGCTATGTGACTAATGTTAGCCCTTAATCTTGAGTAACCTCCTTCTGTGACTTTATTTTGATTTTACTAATTGATTTTATGTGTGTACTTTTAGCGAGAAACTCACCTGAGGTTACAGAATTTCCTTGGGTTTATTCCATACATATATGAGGTCTGCCCGGAAAATGTCCAGCCATTGTTAAAATAATGAGAACCAGGACTTCCGGCCCAGATGGAGGCGTAGGTAGACACGGTGTGCCTCCTCGCACAACCAAGATACGGACGACAACAATTTAGAAACAGAATAACAACCAGAACTGACAGAAAATTGAACTGTATGGAAGTCCGACAACCAAGGAGTTAAAATAGACATGTTCATCCAGACCAGTAGCAGGGCGGAGTCGGGCAGCCGGGTGGAGAGGGGTCCCGCGGCACAAAGAGGTTGGGACCTGGCCCATAAGGCATCCCGGGCGTGCAAGACCGCAGCAGGCGGACCCTGGGCACGCAAGGGGCAGCTAGCAGACCCGGCCAGCTGAGGGGTGGCAACTGGCAGACCCAGCAAGGTGGCGATTGTGAAGCAAGGCATTGCGTGCAAGGCGGCTGGCTGACCAGGCGGTCCCAGGATCTCAGCTCCGGGAAATAGAGCCGCAGGGCACTGATTGAAAACACCTGTGGGGGTTGAGGCGCAAGGAGAGACTCCCAGCCTCACAGGAGAGGTTGCTGGAAAGACCCACGGGGTGCACAAGCCCACTAACATGGGAGTTAGCACCAAAAATGCCCAGTTTGCTTGGGGGAAGCGGCAGAAGGGACTGAAATCGGAGGGAGAGCAGAGTGGGCACCATTGTTCTCTCTTGGACCCTCCCCCACCTAAGCGTCACAACCCAGCGACTGGGGTGCCCCACCCTGGTGAACTCCTAAGGCCCCGCCCCTCATATATAACAGGCATGACGAGACCAAAAAAAAAAGGAGTCAAACAGAAGAAGAAATGAAAGCCCCAGATAGGTGCCCATCAGTAAATGAATGGATAAAAAAACTGTGGTACATTTACACAATGGAATTCTATGCAGCCGAAAGAAAGAAGGAGCTCATACCCTTTGCAACAGCATGGATGGAGCTGGAAAGCATTATGCTAAGCGAAATAAGCCAGGCAGTGAAAGACAAATACCATATGATCTCGCCTTTAACAGGAACCTAAACAACAAAACAAAGAAACAAGTAAAATATAGCCAAACACACTGAAATAGAGGACAGGTTGTCAGTGACCAGAGGGGAGAGGGGAGGGAATTTCAGGGGAATTTCAGGGGAGAAGGGAAGGGTTTACAGGAACAAATATAGAGGACCCATGGACAAAAGCTAGGGGGGTTGGAAATGGGAGGGATAGGCGGGTGGGCTGGAATGGGAATAAAGGATAGAAACTGTACTGAATAATAACTAAAATAAAAAATAAAAAAATAAAAAATTCATATCTTGTAGAGCACATCTAAAAATAGATGCTGGTCACACACCTGGCTCAGAGCCAAGCCTTGGTTCTGCGTTGCCCTTGGAGAAAAGAAAAAGAAAGCCCCAGAATCAGTACTTTTAAGCAACCGAGAGATAGCCAACCTATCAGATGAACAGTTCAAAACACTGGTGATCAGGATACTCACAGAATTGGTTGATTTTGGTCGCAAATTAGATGAACAAATGCAGGCTACAGTAAGTGAAGTGAAGAAAAATGCACAGGGGCAAATAGGGATGGAATGAAAACTGGGTCTCACATCATTGGAGTGGACCAGAAGGAAGAAAAAAACATACAACCAGAAAAGAATGAAGAAATAAGAATTTAAAAAAATGAGGAGAGGCTTAGGAACCTCCGGGACATCTTTAAACATTCCAACATCCAAATCATAGGGGTACCAGAAGGAGAAGAGGAAGAGCAACAAGTGGAAAACTTATTTGAACAAATAATAAAGGAGAAATTCCCCAATCTGGCAAAGGAAATAGACTTTCAGGAAGTCCAGGAAGCTCAGAGAGTCCCAAAGAAGTTGGACCCAAGGAGGAACACACCAAGGCACATCATCATTACATTAGCCAAGGTAAAAATGAAGGAGAGAATGCTAGAAGCAGCAAGAAATATGGAGACAGTTACCTACAAAGGAGTTCCCATCAGACTGTCAGCTGATTTCTCAAAAGAGACCTTACAGGG
>CM052544.1:123625698-123643590 GCA_028533065.1 Trachops cirrhosus
CACCTAAAACAAAAACAAAAAGAAACTAAGCAATCAACTAGAACAGGAACAGAACCACAGAACTGGAGATCACATGGAGGGTTAGCAACAGGGGAGTGGGAAGAGGAAAGAGGGGGAAAAGGAATGGAGAATAAGCAGCATAGATGGTAGGTAGAAAATAGACAGGGGAGGGCAAGAATAGTATGGGAAACGTAGAAGCTAAAGAACTTATGACACATGGACATGAACTAAGGGAGTAATGTGGGTGGGAGAGGGTGTGCAGGGTGGAGGGGAATGAAGGGGGATAATGGGACAACTGTAATAGCATAATCAATAAAATATATTAAAAAATATAAATAAAAAATAATGAGAATCATTGGCATGACATCGATGTAACCTGGCAGCCAAGGAGAGGGGACTGGAATGCGCATGTGAGAACAGTGACGACCTCACTGCACTAGTCAGAGGGAGGGTAGATGCCACTGAGTGAGCACGTGTACTGTGTGGTCGTCACATTCAAAATGACTGAGCAAGTATGGGAACGAATCCGCATCAAATTTTGCATTAAGCTCAGACATTCCTCTGTGGAAACTACTGCAGTGATTCAGAGGCCACAGCTATGGGCAGCTGGTGATTGGCAGGTTCATCACAACAATGCGCCTGCTCATGCCTCATGTCTCCTGCAGAGTTTTTTGGAAAAACATCAAATCACCCAGGTGACTCAGTGCCCGGACAGCCCAGATTTGCCACCCTTCAACTTCCGACTTTTCCCAAAACCAGAATCACCTTTGAAAGGGAAGAGATTTCAGACCATCGATGAGATTCAGGAAAATATGACGGGGCAGCTGATGGCGACTGGGAGAACTGTGTGAGGTCCCCTGGTGTCCACTTTGAAGGGGACTGAGGCGTCATTGTCCTGTGTGCAGTGTTTCTTGTCTGGTGTATCTTCTTCAATAAATGTCTCTACTTCTCAGAGCGCG
Organism: Trachops cirrhosus; assembly: GCA_028533065.1. Taxonomy (NCBI): domain Eukaryota; kingdom Metazoa; phylum Chordata; class Mammalia; order Chiroptera; family Phyllostomidae; genus Trachops; species Trachops cirrhosus. Next base: position 123,626,658 of record CM052544.1, read on the forward strand.
TGGCTAGATGCTTTCTGACAATGTTGTTTATATATTGAGTTTAAACAACTCTTAAAATGTTGTTTATATATTGTTATTTATAATTTACACATTATTTTGTGTAGTGTTATTAGATAATGTTTACCTATTACATAATGTTATGTAAGATTATTGACTTTCTAGTTACTTTTTAGGTAATCTGCTTTGTCTTTTAATTTCCTCTTAATTCAAACCTTATGTAGAAATATCTTTTCACTGCCAAACGGTTATGTCTTATTTGGGATGTTTCTTGTGGGCATTTTCTAGTCATCCCGGGGTCGCATGCACTGCTGAGGAAGGTGCAGAGTCTCCTGAGAGCTGCTCAGCACAACAGCTCCTCCCCCGGGGCCCCGCCACCCTCCCCGCGGCGGCCCCTGGAGGAACCCCTTCAGCTGATGACTTAGCACTGGATTCCACAATTCTGAACAACAAGCTTCAGCTTCTGGAATTTTACTTTCTAATTTAGGCCTCCTCTGTTGACTTAGCCTTAGGAGGATGAAGGTTCATCATCTTCCACCATCTTCCTCCCCCTCACCCCTCCCCTCCCGCTAATCAACTCAGGCTATAATTGTGCTGGGGTCTGGATGCTGGGACATCTCGAGTCCATTGTTATGGCAATGAAAAAGAAACACCCAGCTCAGCCCGGTAATATTCTGGGATTACTTCTGACCTCCTGCACACCATTTCTATTCCCTGGAGTTGAAATCCATCCTGTTTTGTTGCGGCCGGGGAGCCGCGGAGCTTAGCTTACAGGACTGAGCTCTGGGGAAAGCAGGATCGGGTGTGCAGGAGGCCCGAGGCCGGAGGCCAGAGCCCCAACCCCGGCGCCCGCCGCACTGTGGCTGGCGGAGTTGGAGTGGGAAGGCGGTCCGGTGAGCCAGGCTGGAACTTCAGAGGAACCTGATAAAAGATCAGTTTCTGTTTCTGCTCTGGTGTCCTGTCTCTACAAAGGGTGTGTGTTCTTGGGTGAAGTGAGCCCACAGGACATCTGAGTGGGTTCCAGAGCCACCAGGAACGCAGGGAAGTTAGGAGAGGGACGGCGCGGGGGATGGGGGGAGGGCGTTGCGGAGGCAACTCTGCACGGAGCGCAAGTTCTGGGACGAGCTCAATTCTGGAAGCAGGCCGGTTCTGCAGTCGGTTCTGAAGCAGACTATGGACATAAAAGGATTCTGGAAGCAGGTTCCGGAGACTGGCTCTGGGCGTGCAGGCGGCACCCACCGGAGAGGGGCCAGGCCGGAGCCCGCGTCCGCAGCAGGGAGAAGAAAGCGGGCATTGTTTAAGAACTCGCACAGTGCTCGCTCTTTCAAAACCGTTAAAATCCCCATTGTGAACATTTTTGGACGAGCCTCTTGGAAGGTCCCTGTTGCCGTGGGACGGGGTACAACTACCCGGCGGTAACCGTGCAGTCTGCCCGGGAGCCGCGCGCCGCGGCGCCTCGAGGGGGTCGGAACTGGCACAGTTCGCGAGTTTCACGTTATTTTTTTCCTTTTCCCCCAACCTTGGAGCACAAGAGCAGCAGCCGCCCGCGCATGCGTAGTGCGTGCCCCGCGGCTGCCGCTCCGCGTCGGGCCGCGCGGTTGCCAGGGTGACCGCATTCCCCTGGGACCTCTCCGGTGGGTGGGCGGGGCCTGGACCCCCGGAGCCACCTCCCTCGCTCTATGGTTGGCCGAGGCTGCTGTCCGTCGGAACCGCCGCTGTCGCCGGCTGGGCAGAGGAAAGTTTCGCACGCTTGGCTCTGGGCGCCACGCCCCTCCCTCCTGCCGGTCCTGCCTCTCGGGACTAGAGGACAGTTCAGGACCCGGCGCGGCGCCCCGGAGGGACTTGCACGGGCTTCGGCTTCCAGGCGGGCGCGCCCGAGCGGCGGGCTGCGATGATCCCCGAGGAGAAGCAGGATGGCCCGAGCGCCAGCGAGGAGAGCACCCGGCTGCAGGCGGCCGGCAGCGTCTGCAAGGTGGGCACGCCCCCGGGGCTGGAGGGCGCCGGGTGAAGGGGCCGGTGGGGGGCCCCGGAGCTGGCGAGCACTCGGGGCTGCTGATCCGGCGCTGCGTCTCCCGTCTGAGGGCAATGCAAGTCTCGCAGGCGGCCGCCTTCCACACCTCGCTCTCCCCAAGAGGGCAAGCTAGGCGTTCCGCTGGGGAAACTGAGGCCGGTGGGGGCCAGAACCCGCAATGTTTGCCTGCGCTGGCTCCTCTCACGTCTGTTCGCGGTCACGTGCGGGGAAGAGGCAGGAGGCCCCTCCTGTGTGGCTCAGGAATGGGGGGGGGGGGTGGAGCGCAGTTCAACTTACTGTTTTCTGGACGCTCTGGGCTCCCTTCTCTGGCAGGTGTCGGGCTGTGGGCTGTGACAGCCGGGGCCGTAGGGAATGTTCTTGGGCTGGTCACTCCCCTTCTCCTAAAACCTCCCTCTCCCCAGGGCTGTCTGGCTTGCCCTGGGCACCCAGCTCTGTTTGGTGACACTTTGAGCTGCAGCCTTCCAGGTACAGGAAACAGCTGGAGCATTTCCCAGCTGGGGAGTTCATCCTTCCGCCGGCCCCCACCGCCGCACACCCGCCCCCTGTGCGCTCCCTAACCCCGGGGCACTGACTGTGGACTGTGGACCATTTCCAGGAGTACTGGGAAGCTCTGGGAGGCCCCAGAGTGGGTGGAGACCTACCAAGCCTGTGTCTGGGGAAGAAGGGGTGTTCGGGCTGACTTGCTCCGTGGCCCAGAAGCTGAGTGTCCCCTGGGGTCAGCTCGAGGCTGCCCCCGTGTTCATACTAAGAGCTGGGTTTCCACACCTCAAAGTCATTCAGTCTGGTGCCGCCAAGCAGAAGTGGCACCTGCACCTGCGATGATGGCTTGCCCCCCTTCCCTCTCCCGTGTCTGGCTGTACAGTGGGCCCCAGCTGCTCTGTTCAGCTTTTGTGTGCCTGGGGCCCAGGACTCCCAGGGAGGACAAGGAGGTGTCAGGTGGGACAGGGCTCCAGGTTCCTGGCCACGAGATGCTGACCAGACCCTTGGAGGGGCAGGCTCCTCCCTCCTCGCCCCTGAGAGACGCCAGGTGCTGCAGCAACTGTGGGGGAACGCCAGCCCGGGGTCCCACAGTGTGGGCACTGGAGAGAGGAGGCCCGTCACCCTGCAGACCGGCAGGGCAGGCCGCAGCGGCCTTTGGAGAGAGCGCGAGTCGCTTGGGACAGAGTGTCTGGGAGGTCGCGCACCCAAGGTGCTCCGGAGGGCTCTGTGGACGCTTCCAGGCTCTCTGTCCCACCGCCACCTGGGGAGGGGGCAGGCACTGGTTCCAGCCTTCTCTCTGGGGTGACGCAGCAGTCGGCGCGTCCTGGCTTGTGTCCCGACAGGAGACCCTGGGCTGGGGGCAGGCAGGTGGGGTGTGGACCGCAGCCCAGCCCGGCCCTGAGTGACACTGCAGACCCTCGCACCCCGCTCCGTTACATGGCCCGCTGGCTCTGGCCCTCCGGGAAGTCTAACCACCCGCCCTGCCGCCGGGCTGGAGGGAGAGGCTGACCCCACACTGGTTATGACGCCCAGAGTCAGGACGGGCCGGTCAGCCGGTCTCGTGAAAGCCACGCCTGGGTCCGGGGCCCCTGTGGACCAGTGTGGGTGGTGTCTCGGCTCCACAAGTGCCGAGAGTGGGTGTCCAGAGGGCACCCTCTGGCCCTGGTGTCCAGTGGGGACTTACCAGCACCAGGTTGGGGACGCTGAAGAGCGACCCAGCCCAGCCCAGTCAGTCAGCAGGGGCCCCGGGGGTGGGGCTGCCGGAGGCCTCCCAGGATCCACCAGTGCCAGCTGGAGCCTCAGCCCGGGTGCCGTGGGGGTCGCTCAGCTGGCCCGAGTGGCCTGATCTGTGGTCTGTCTGGTCTGTGGGTGGTTCGGCCACCGTGTCCTGTCTCTGTCCCCCTAACAGTGTTCGGTGGGTGGCAGAGGTGGAGGGTGGAGGGTGCTGGGCTTCACTGTCCTGGGGCGTCCAGTTCTTCTGTGTTCAGAGGAGGTCCCTGAGGCGGGTGGGCGTCAGCAGGCAGAGCCAAGGGCTCTGGGAGGAGGAAGCCAGTCTGCCAGCCTGGGGGCGGGGGGCTCTCCCTGGAAACTGATGGAGGCAGGGGGAGCCTGGGGAGGGCGTGGGGCCCTTGCTGTTTGTTCCCGGCCGTGTTGTCTGACTGCCTCCCTCTGGCCGCCGCCCACACCGTTTCCTCCTGGGCCGCTGGGGGCCATGGGCCTCAGGCTTCCGGGCAGCCAGAGCGGCCAGGCCTGTCCCGTCAGGGCCCCATCAGTGAGGGGTGGGGAAGATTGACTCGACCCCTTCCCTACCCTTCCCACCTGAGCTGGGTTTCCGCATGGGGCGAATGCCAGTTGCCTGGCGCCTGCGCCCTCCCCCAGGGGCCCTGGCTCAGCCAGGGCGGACAAGCGTGAGCAGAGCGTTCGGGTACGTCCAGCAGCGCCCGGGCCTCGGTGGCGCGCTCCTGTACCTCTGCACCCAGGCCACGTCGGCCGGCCTGGCCCGGCGGGAGAGTTAGGGCCGAGGCCGCGTGGGGTGCTGCGGGGCGCAGAGCGGGCGCGGCTCCAAGGCTGGGGTTCCCCCACTCCCAGCACGTCGCTCCAGGAGCACGCGACAGCACAGACCAAGTGAACCGTGCCGGCGAGGACGGCGCCGCTGAGCCCCAGCCGCTGCCCGGCACTGGACACCCCCACCCCGGGCAGCGAGCCACGGCCGCTCACCCAGAACGCTTGGAACCCGCTGGAAGTTTGCGGTCGGACCCTTCGAAGGAGAGGGATGCAGCTGCGGCTCTGGCTGCCGCTCCCTCCGGATTCTCAGGCCTCCTCCACCATGAGGGCGGGGGGCGGGCGTGGGGGATGCTGCGGAGAAGAGGCGCAGGAGGGCAGGGAGACAAGGCCGGCAGGGCGGAGGGAGGAGAGCCGTGCCTCGTCTTGCTCCCTGCTGGTGCCGCTGTGAGGCCAGCCCCCCACCATCTACAGATGAGGGCCTGCCCGGGGTCCCAGGCGGGGTGTCCTCTGAGCCACCACTGCTGTTTCTCCCGGGATTCAGTGGGGGGCGTGTCCCCTCTCCACAGTTATCTAAGAACCACTGGCAGCCTCTTGACCTTCAAGTGCCAGAAGAGTGCCTCCTTCTCTGAGAAGTCTTCCCTGATTGACCTCTGTTGAGAACACTGGAGTCCGGACACGTTGGGCTGTAAACCAAGGGGGTGTGTGCCAGCAGCACCCTTCTCTGTGAGGCCATTTTTGGGGCGCTCCCTTGGAGTGCTGCAGCCAGGGAGAGCCCCCAGGGGGCCTGAGTGAGATGCTGGGGGGCGCACCAAGGGAAATAAGCCACGCCCCTCAGCTATGGGGAGGACAGCAGCCAGTGCAGGGAGCCCGAGGTCCACGACACGTGGATAAGACCTCCCTCCGGCCCCAGCTGTGGGGCAGCATTCTGGGGGGCGCTGTGTCTTCACCCTGCTGACAGGGCTCCAGTGCGTGCCCAGGTGGACACTGACCGGGGAAGGTGATTCTGAGAAGCCCCTCCTGTTCCCTGGACTGGTGACTGACCATGATAGGAGGTCCGTAAATGGCTAGGAAGAGGCGCAGTGCCTGTGGCAGACACCGGTGGGTCCCCTGGAGGCCCTGAAAGCCTTTTGGGGTCCCGCTCCCCTCACCCACCCCAATGGAAGCCTCTGGCCTCCGCTCCCAGCTGCAGCAGCTGCCCCTGCACAGCGTCACAGCAGCGAGGAGCCCACAAAGGCGCAGCTCCGAGCTGCCTCCAGGTGCTTCGCCTGGGGCCTCGCAGGCGGGCGGGCTGGCACAGTGGCCCTGTGCAGGGAGGGGCTGCCGCCCGGGCGGGCAGGGGGCAGTCAGGAGCCTGGCCCGCTGCCGGTGAGCCCAGCGACCCTGGGCCTGCGGTTTGGGCGCTTGCCAAAGAGTCCCCTCCAGTCATCCGCAGGCGGGGACAGAGCCCAGCAACAGGGTCAGCATGGGTGCAGCACCGCACCGAGGGGCGGGCCCAGGAGCCAGCCTCCAACAACCTGCAGGCCTGGGCTGCCGCCCCGGCGCCCGCCCCCCGCCCCCGCCTAGTGGTGTGCTAGAGCGCTGTGTGGGCAGGTGGGCTGTGGGGGCTTCGGGACGAAATTCCCAAGTGCAGGTGCATGCGTGTGAGCCATTGGCCGCCGCCTGCCGGGGCTCCCAGAGCCGACTGGGTGTCCAGGCTGGGCGGAGACCCAGAGCCCCATCACGCTGCCGGAGGCCCACAGAATCAGCCAAGCTTCTTCCTGGGGCCCCGGCCCGGCTGTGTCCCATACCCACCGCGTCTCTCCTGGCCCACTGCCCTTCCTCCTGGGGTCCCCCTCTGAGCCCAGGCTCCGTGCTCATCCACCCCCTTGCCCACGGGCAGGAGATCCCTGGCCCAGCCTCAGGGCCGCCGTGCAACTGTGAGCTGCTGACAGGGGCAGCCGGCCTGTGACCTGCGGCCTCTCTGCAGGGCGGTGACACCCTGGCGCAGACCCAGCGCGGCCACCTGCAGAGCCGCAGGGCCCGGATCCACCAGCAGATCAGCAAGGAGCTACGGATGAGGACGGGCGCCGAGAACCTCTACAGGTGAGCGCCGGCCGCCCGGGGGCCCCCCGCCCCGGGGCCAGGTCCACGCTGGGTGATGAGGGCAGGGCGGTGACCCAGGCAGTGCCTGCTCTCGTGGGCAGCTCTGGGCCAGGGACTCCCGGGCGGGTGACTGTGGCCAGTGCAGGCTGCCGGGACTCGGAGCAGGCCTCCCACCAGGGTCTGGGGTGGCCACGCCACTCAGCCAAGGCCTTCACCGCCCACCCAGGCCCCCAGCTTCGTGGGTCCCTGGCAGGGGCCAGCTCAGGGCCAGCCGAGGTCCATGCTGGGTGGGAGTGGACCTGGAGGGGCCTTCCCGCTGGTGGGCAATGGGGAGCCTCTGATATGCCTGTGGTGACCGGCGGTGGCTTCTCAGAAGGGGCACTGTTTAGGCTGAGCTCTGGTAGGTGACCAGCGTCCCAGGGTTGGGGACCCAGGGAAGGCCCCCCCCCTTAGGGCAGGAGAGCTGCCCACGCACCTGCCTGTGCCAGTGCTGTGGGCCATGGCCCGAGGGCGGCTCCAGGGCGGGGCTCTGCTGGGCCCGAGGGGCCCTCCGTCTCCTTAGCAGCCTGAACTCTCTGTCCACCCCATCTGTCGGCCTTCCCAGTGACCCACAGCCCCTCTGCTGGGCTCCAAGATGCGGGCACAGAGGGTCGGACCCCACCCATCCAGGGAAATGGGCTTGGAGTGTCTGTGGGGGGCACCTGTGTCCCGGGGGAGGGCAAGGTAGAGGGTGGCTGTGTCCCCAAGTCCTGGGCCAGCGTGCAGGAGGGGAGGGCATCTCACCGGCCCCGGGCCCCACTGCTGCCCCCGGGGATGGGGCTCTGGAGCCCAGGCTGGGCCGGGCTGCAGCCGGTGGGGGGCTGGGGGGAGCCCGCCTGCAGGGCCGGCGCTTCACCGCGGCCCGGCCTCCCCAGAGCCACCAGCAACACCCGGGTCAGGGAGACGGTGGCCCTGGAGCTGAGCTACGTCAACTCCAGCCTGCAGCTGCTGAAGGAGGAGCTGGAGGAACTCAACTGCAGCACGGACGCGGAGGGGCCTGGGAGGTGCGTGCGCCTGTGTGAGCACACGTGCAGAGATGTGGAGATGGCATGCGACCTGGGTCAGCGCCTGTGGGGCGTGTGTGGGTGGGCAGGGGTGCATCTCAGGGACAGGCGTGTCCCGTGTGGCAGGAATGGTAGGGGTGGGCTCCGTGGCCTCCCTGGACAGCAGAGTCCAGCCTCAGAGCCTGGACTCGATGCTTCTGGTTCCAGTGAAGGAGTCACTGTCCCCATGATCCCGCTGGGGCTGAAGGAGACCAAGGAGCTGGACTGGTCCCCAGCCCTGACGGTGAGTGAGTGCAGGCCTGCGGGGCCTCAATGAGCAGATGGGGAAACTGAGGCCCAGAGGGAGGGAGGGTCTGACCTGCGGGCACCCAGCCTCCCCGGTTGTGGGGGCTCTGACCGGGGGTCTTTGGAGGACAGCCCCACTCCAATGGCTGCAACAGAGCCGGTCATCCTGCTAGAGGCCCCAGGATGACCCTCGCGCTCCGAGGGTCCTGCTGGCTGGGGGCCGCCCCCTGTGCTGTGAGAACCCACCGGTTCCCCCGTCCTCGTCTGGGGCTGGGACGTCCCGGGCCAGCTGGCCACCGCTCCTCAGGCCCAGGTCAAAGGTGCCTCGGGGTCCCTGCCTGTCAGGGGGCACATGGTGCCTGCCCACAGGACTAATAAGGGACCTCGAGTGGAAACAGGACCGAGTCTCTGGGCCTGCAACTGCGGCTGTAGGGGTTCCCCCTGGCCGGAGGCGGCGAGGCCTGTGTCGGCCCTTCCCAGGGGCCTGGGCCTCCCCTTCCCTCCACCCTGCCCCACGGGGCTCCAGCCAAGGCCAGCGCCTGCCCCCTCCCCCACCAGGAGCTGATCTCTCAGCACTTTGGAGAGGATGGCACTTCCTTTGAGGCGGAAATCAGGGAGCTGGCCGACCTGCGGCAGGTGGGTAGGCCCCGCCCAGCCCCACAGGGAGACTGGCCACGCCCAGTTCACGGAGAGGCTCAACCAGGGTCAGCAAAACTGAGTTCAGTGTAGACATTCACACTGCAGGAGTCGCCCCCTTGGGGTAGCTCCAGGGACAGCAGGGTCACGGGCCCACTGTGGGCTCCCCGCTGCAGCACCCCAGGTGCGTCGGCTCCGTGCCGGGCAGCACTGCGGCCCTGTGGGAGTGGGGGCTCCGTTCCTGTCCCCTCCCCAGGGACCCTGCCACCCGCTTCCTGCCCAGTCAGTCCTCTGGGGCCGTGCACAGCCCGCCCGGGAAGAGCATGTGTGCCCCAGTGGGACCCTGGCTGCCCCCCGGGGCTGTGATGTCCAAGGAGGTTCCGGGGCTGGTGTGGGACGGCCCGGCCAGGGCCCAGCCGGCTCCTGCCCCGCAGGCCATGCGGACCCCCAGCCGGAGCGAGTCGGGCCTGGAGCTGCTCGCTGCGTACTACAACCAGCTCTGCCTCCTGGACGCCCGCTTTGTCACCCCCGCCCGGAGCCTGGGGCTGCTCTTCCACTGGTAGGACTGGCGGGGTGCCCCGGGGCCTCCCCGGCCTGCGCCCCGCTTCTGCGCCCTCCACACGTGGTCTCGGAGCCCCACCCCCCTGACCCACCCTTGCAGGTACGACTCGCTCACCGGGGTCCCGGCCCAGCAGCGGGCCCTGGCCTTCGAGAAGGGCAGCGTGCTCTTCAACATCGGGGCCCTGCACACCCAGATCGGGGCGCGCCAGGACCGCTCCTGCGCCGAGGGCACCGGGCGTGCGGCGGAGGCCTTCCGGAGGGCCGCTGGTGAGGGCGCCCCGGCCCGGGACCCACAGCCACGGCCAGGGTGCCGGCCGTCCTCTGGGGCCCGCGGTAGGGGCGGGCAGGACAGCCCCTGGCGTCCGGGTTGCGGGCGCCCCGCCGCACCGCTGTGAGCGCCCCCTTCACAGGGGCCTTCCGCCTCCTGAGGGACAAGTTCTCCCACGCGCCGAGCCCCGACATGAGCCCCGCCTCGCTGTCTGCGCTGGAGCAGCTCATGGTGGCCCAGGCCCAGGAGTGCGTCTTCGAGGGCCTCTCGCTGCCCGCCCCCGCGGCGCCCCACGACTGCCTGGCCCAGCTGCGCCTGGCTCAGGAGGCCGCCCAGGTGAGGACAGGGAGGCGCCGCCCCGGCAGACCTGTACGGGCATCCTGCAGGGGCTGCGTCTCCTGGTGCCGGGGGGAGGGGGGTGGCGGGTCAGGACCCCAGGTCCCGAGTCCCTGTCTCGGGGGCAGCACCGGTCAGAGCAGGACCTGGGGGTGCAGACTCAGAGCCGGGCTTGGCCGGGGCCAGGGGCAGGGCAGGCCAGGCCCCAGGGTGGGAAAGGCGGGGCTGAGGCTGCTGGGCGGGGCCTGCGTCGGGGAATCCCCCGAGGCTCCCCCTCTGCCCTGCCGCGTCACCGGCAGGTGGCAGCCGAGTACGAGCGGGTGCACGGGACCATGGCCAGGCCGCCAGTCCAAGACTACGTGCCCTTCGCCTGGACCACCCTGGTGCGCGTCAAGGCGGAGCACTTCCGCGCCCTGGCCCACTACCACGCGGCCGCAGCGCTCTGCGACGGCTCGCGTGAGTGCCCCCGTACAGCCGGGGTGGGGGCGGCGGAGGCCTGGTGCAGGGGGCTCACGGCCCTCTCTGCCCCCAGCGGCTGAGGCCGAGCTCCTGGCGCTGGAGCAGGTCTTTGTGGGGCCCCCAGCCCCATCGGAACCCCGGCGCCCCGCACTGCCCCAGGAGCCCGAGGAGCGCAGGAAGCTCGGTGAGACAGCCCCCTACTGGGTTGGGGGCTGGTGGCCCTCCCCACCCCGTCATTCAGAAGTCGCCCCTGTTGGGCACGTCTGGGGTCCCAAAGCTGGTGGGAGCAGTAGCCAACCCCTCCCTGGATGACCCAGCCTGGGGGCGGCGCCCAGAGCAGGGGCCCCGGCAGGTGGGGGCCCACCCCTGCAGCTCCTGCTGGACCTGCTCTCAGGATGAACCCGGGAGCCGTCACCTCTGGGCCGGGGAAGGGGCTGCGTGTGACGTGCGCGCGCCGGCCGTGTCCGTGCAGGCAAGGCCCACCTGAAGCGCGCCATCCTGGGGCAGGAGGAGGCGCTGCGGCTGCACGCCGTGTGCCGCGCCCTGCGCAGGGTGGACCTGCTGCAGGCCGTGCTGGGCCAGGCGCTGCGGCGCTCGCTGGCCAAGTACTCGGAGCTGGACCTCGAGGACGACTTCTTCGAGGCCACCGAGGCCCCTGACATCCGGCGTGAGCGGCCAGGCCCCTTGGGACGGGCGTGTTCCGGGCATGGGGGGCGGCGGGGGGCGGAGACCCCCCTCTGCAGCTGCGGGTACAGATGCCAGCACCTCCCACACCCACATGGTTTTGAGCCCGAAGAAGGGGCAGGGCGCTTGGGGGCCCCCCTCGTTGCAGCCCCGTTGCTCTGTGTCCCCTCCCTGCACCTGGTTCATGCCCCAGGGGGAGCTATGGCCTGGGAGACAGATGCCCCTGGCCAGGGGCCCCCCCAGGGCTCCTCCACTAAATGGGGGCAGCCAGGTCCTGGATGTCCAAAGGGGACCAGTGTCACCCACTCTGCTGTGGCTGAAGCGCACCCAGCGGTGTCCCGGGGCCTGGGGGCCGGGGAGCCTTGGGCTCAGTGCTGCCCCCCTCCCCTTTGCTGTCCAGCTAGGACGCACCGGAGGCCGGAGGTCCGGGCCCCCAGCTTCTCCCGGGTGAAGGTGGCTGACATCTTCCACCGGCTGGTGAGCCCCCGTCCCTTGTCACTGCCCCGGGTGAGGCCCCCACACGGGCCCAGCTCAGCAACCCAGCCCCGGCCCGCTCCTCGTGGGTCTGTGCCCCAGGGTGCAGAGGTTGGGGTGAGGGCGTCACAGGCCAGGGCTCCTCCAGGAGAGCCACTCAGCCAGCCTCTGAGCCGCGCTGCCCCCCAGGGGCCCCTGTCCGTGTTCTCAGTCAAGAACCGCTGGCGGCTGGTGGGGCCCGTCCACGTGACCCGAGGGGAGGGCGGCTTCGGCTTCACGCTGCGGGGAGACTCGCCCGTGCTCATCGCTGCCGTCATTCCCGGGGGCCACGCTGCGGTAGGGCCACGCCCTGGGCCGACTGGTGTGGAGGGGGGGACCGGGCTGTGGCCAGGGGCAGGGGGTGTCCACCTGGGGCTCCGGACCAGACTGTCCCCGTGTCCCTGCAGGCGGCCGGCCTGCAGGAGGGCGACTACATCGTGTCGGTGAATGGGCAGCCGTGCAGGTGGTGGAAGCACGCCGAGGTGGTGGCCCAGCTGAGGGGTGTGGGCGCCGAGGGCGTGAGCCTGCAGGTGGTGACCCTGCTGCCCGGCGCCGAGCCGCCCAGCACAGTGAGCCCTGGGGCCGGGAGGGTGTCCCCACACCCTTGTCCCCCGCACCCTGGTCCTCCAGGCCCCAGACATCGGCAGGGGCTGCCAGGGCCTTGGGAAGAGGCCGGCATACGAGCGCCCTCCCAGGGCGGGCTGGGCAGCAGCCACCCGTGCCTCGGCCTCCGCCTGGCAGCGAGCCCGTGCCCTGGGCTCGGCTCCAGCCCACGCCCCTGGGGGCTCCGGGCGGAGGCGCTGCAGCTCAGCCCCTCGGCTTTCTCGCACCCCAGCGTGGCACGCCTGCGGAGACCCCACTGTGGGGCTGCCCTCACCTGAACCCCCGACCTTCCCCCGACACACGTCCACCTCCTCCGCCACACCCAGTAGGCGGGCCACAGGTCGGCCGAGCAGGGCTGCCGACCGCTGCCTGTCTGTCCCGACTGCAGGGGGACCGCCGGCCGGCCCTGCGGGGGCTTCTGAGGAGCCAGAAGGAGTGTGACTGCCAGACGCCAGCGCCTGCGAGGGCCAGCCCCAGGCCCTTCCTCGGCTGGAGCCGCAAGGCCCAGCGGGGCCCGCCTGGAGGGGGGCTGTGCCCGGCCCCTCGTGCCCGCGCCGCGGCGCCCTCCCCCTCCAGCTGCCCCGGGAGGCAGTGAGGGGCGGGCTCCCCACACGGCTGCGCCCGGCTGGCTGGCAGCAGGGCCCCTGTGTGCTCCCCGCCGGAGGGCCTTCTGGCCAGTCCGCTGCCCAGCCCGGTGCCCAAGCCGCCCATTAAAGACAGTGTCGGATGAGGAGTGTCTGAGCCCAGTGCGGGGGCCGAGTCCTGCACCCAGGCGGGGAGGGTCGCCGTCTCTCTGCACGCTGAGTCCAGGGGCCGGAAGGCTGCCTCTGGGCCACCCTGTCCCTAGAAGGGCTGCTTCCCAGGGAGGTGGGGGTGTCCAGCTGCTTGTCTTGGAGCCTGAAGCAGCCACCCCTGAGATCGGGGGCAGGGCGGGGTGGGGGCAGCAGTGGGTCCCTGCAGCCCGGACCCTCCCTCCCCCGCCGGGCCCACAGTGACACCTGCCAGGCGCCCAGGCCCCCCTCCCCCAGCCCACCCGGCACCGCACAGCGAGGACCAAGCTCGGCTCCTTCCTGCCCTTCACACAGCGACCCAGGCAGGGCCCCAGACAAGGCCCACTCTGCAACACCTGTCACTGTCCCCCCTGCCCTGCTTCTGCTCTCCCAGGCCCCTCCCCTGGCTCTGCCCACCCCACAGCCCAGCCTGGGCGCCCAGGCTGCTGCCCCACCTTGAGCCTGCCCAGAGGCCCTCATCGCCCCCGGCCCAGAGCCATCACCGAGAGGTGCCCTAGCCCGCCTTGGCCCCTTTGGGCTCCACACTCACCCCGCCCCTGTGATTCCGGCTGGGCTCCCTGGACTGTGAGGCCTCAGTGTCCTGGAGCTGCATACACGAGGTGGCCGGCGATGCTGCCCCAAAGGCCATCAGCGGACAAACTGCCCCGGGTCCCTCAGAACGTGGGTTCAAAGGGAGGGGTGGCAGGCCAGGGGGAAGCCTGCTGGCTGGCAGATAACGTAGGTTGGAATTAGGGGTCCCAGCTGGTCAGGGGTCACTGCGGCCACCAGGGGGCAGTCGCTGCCCACGCAATTGGCCGCAGGAGGTGGGATCTTGGGCAGGGGTGGGTTTGGGGTGGGCGGGCAGCCAGAGACTGGCCCCTCCTCCCTGCCTCCTCCCTCCTCCCTCCAGAGATTTCCATCTCCTGGGGCGGTCCTCAGACTGGAGCAGTCTGTGGGTCTCGGCCCCTCAGTCCACCACCTCCCTCCTGCGTTCGAGCTGTTGTCAGAGTGGGGGGGGGGGGCGTGAGTGAGCAGGTGCAGCCGGGGGTACAGGCGTGTTCCCCGTGGCCCACCTGCCCCTCCTGGGAGAATCTGCCCCTCTCAGCAGAACCGGCCAAGGTCACCTCAGCACGTATTAATTTGATTAATAAAACTGTGCATCAGGGAGGCCATTACCTGCTAATCGGGGATGACAGGACGGGCCGGCCCTGCCCAGGAGAAGGCAGTGACGCCCCGGCCGCCCGCAGCCCCTCTGGGCCCGGGAACAGTGCGGCCTGGGGAGCGCGGGGGCTCGGCAGCTGCCTCCAGGCTCCCGCTTGCACAGAGCTGTCCAGGGGATGCCCTTCCCACCGCCCACAGCCTGCGGGGCACAGCCTCCTGCCTCCCCCAGCCCTCCCCTGCCCCGCACGCCTGGCCTCTCTCCTGGCTGAACTGGCTTCGGCCGACTGTGCTCCAGGAGCGCTGGGGGTGAGGTCAAGGGCTCTGGGCCTGGCGGAAGCCACAGCGTCACCCCAGGGGTCAGTCACGGCCCGCGCCCCACCCCTGGAGGCCGGGACTTGGAGCCAAGAGTGGTGGCCTCAAGCTGGCATGGTGGGTGACCCCTGCCACAGACCGTCCTCAGCTGGTGGGGGGCTCAGGGTCCAGGCAGCGCCTGCCCTGTGCGTGCTGGGGTGGCGCCTGTCCAGCTGGGCCAGGGGCTGTGCCCGTGAGGTCCTGCCGGGACAAAGGTCCTTCCCAAGTGGCAGTGGCAGCCTCGACCGGGGCAGGCTCAAAGGTGTGCACACGTGTGGGTGTGCGTGTGCAAGGTTGGGCGTGCACCTGCCCGGCCCACCCACCCTGCTCCGGTGTGTCAGGGAATCTGGTCTCTTCCCACGGGCCTGCCCCACACCGGAAGCTTCGACCTGACTCCTGTCCTCACCTGTGCTCTCCGCCCTCCCTGGTTTCCAGCAGGCACCTTTCAAGCTTCCCTAGACATGGCCACACCTCATGCCCGGGTTCAGCCCCCACCTTCTGGCCCAGTCACATCACCGTTTGTCACTGGGTCACGATAGGCCACAGGCAGGGACTGCATCCGCTCGTCCACTAACTCCATACACACCTGGGCAGATTCTGCGACCAGGCGGAGTGTCCCACGCGTGTGCCGCCCGCGGGGGCCGCAGCAAGACACTGCCTGGCTCCCTGGCGCCCAGCGCGAGCGGGGCCGAGGGAGCAGGGCTGCGCGGAGCTGCGAGTGCGGAGCCGGCGGGGCAGGCACTCCGGGCGGAGGGCCCCAGGGCGCCCGCCGGTCCTCGCCCTGAGCGCACCCCAGAGGCTCGGCGGCCCACGCAGGGACGCCTCACTTTCCAGAGCCGCCCGCCCTGGGCGGGAGGTCGGGGGTGAGAGCGAGCTGTGATCCTTTTTGCTTTGCCAACAGAAAACCGCGGAGAGGGGAAAAGGCAACTCCGTTTCGCTTGGGTCAGCAGTGAGCCTGGCGCAGAGATTAATGTGCGCAAAGGCGCTCCGCGGAAGGGAGCCCGAGCCGCCTGGGAGGCGGGGCCGGGCGGGGCTTGGGGGGGGCTGGGCACGGTGATGGACAGGAGGAGCAGAGTCGAGGTCCCTTCCCAGCCTTCCTTCGACCTCCGCCCCCTTTCAATTCACCCTCTCCCGTGCTCCCATCCTACCCACCTCCTGTCCCCGCAACCCTGGTGCCCTATCCCGTCCCCCTCCCTTCCCTCGCTGCCCAGCCCAGGCCCCACCACCTCAACAGCCTCGGTCTGCCTTCCATGCCCCCAGATGTCGGCCCCTGGGCTGAGCCCACAGGAGATGGCACTGGGGACCCAGGGCCAGTCTGAGAGGGGGTGAGACACCCCAGACTGCACAGCCACCTGGGGGGATCCAGAGGCCGGTGCGTGGCCGGTGGAGGGTGGGAAACGCAGCAGCTCTTCAAGAGCCCAGGCAGGCCCTGCCTTGGCACGGGGAGAGGCGGAGGCCAGGACCAGGCCGGGACGGGGCGCCCTGCTGGGGCCGGAACCCTGGAGCCCCAGGCAGGGCCCTGCAGGATTTGCTGCCCGACCGTAGTGGGCTCAGTGGGCCCCCAAGGACTCGGCTGCTGGGAGCCTGGATAGCTGAGGGATTAAGGGTCTGGGTTGGGGTGGTCCTGGGTGTCCCCAGGACCCTGAATCTGCTGACAACAGTGTCTAGAAGAGGCAGGACAGGACAGGAGAGTGGAGCTGAGGAATGCCTGGGGCCCCGGGTGCCGAGGGAGCGTTCAGGCAGGGGCCTGCCCTGGAGCCGCCTCCAGACCCGGCAGAGGGAGTTGCTGCTGTTTTAAGGCTCCAAGTTCATGGGTATTTGTGAGAACAGCTGCGGGAAACCAGTACACCAACCTCACACAAGCCCGTGTGTCTGGGCCTCGGTTTGCCCTTCTGCGGGATGGACCTAATCAGACGGGACCTCGGGGGCTGGATTAGAGTGCGGGGCTCAGCCCAGGCTGCCAGAGAGACCCCCCTCGTCAGGAAGGCTGCCCTGCCCCCAAGATTCGGAGGTGCTTGGCTGGGCCACCCTGAGTCACAGTGGCCTGACCACCTGCATTGTGGGACTGTCCAGCTGGAGGCTGACACCCCACCTTTCCCCCTGCCTGTCCCCCCACCCTGGCCCAGAGCCTCCCGTGGCATCATCCAGGGAGTTGCAGGTGTGTCTGGGGCTGGCGGGGGGAACAGTCTGGGGACCCCAAGGGAAGGCTGGGAGGAGATGCTGGAGGAGGAAGGCTGCGAATAGGCCAGCAGAGCAGGAGGGCAGCGAGGTGCTAGAGCTCAGAGAACATGGTCGGCTCGGTGTCCCCTCTGCCACGGCCAGGCCGGCCGTGCTGAGGGCGGGGGGCCTGAGGTCTCTCTGGAGGATGGAGGTGAGCGTGGGGCCCAGGAGGTGCAGGGCCGCCGGGGGCCTTCCTGCCCCCACGGGGCCCCTGACCCGCGGGGCAGAGGCTAGACCAGCAGCCTGGGCAGCTGGCACCGGAGGTCAGCCCCTCTGGGGTCAGGAGGAAGGCCTCGGCAGGCTGCCCCGCAGGCAGTGGGGTCTTCCTGCCTCAGTTTCTCCCTCGCCCCAGCTGTCTCTGACCTGGAGGCCGTGCTGTGTTCGCAGGGGCGCCCGCACTCTGCAGCGTCTGCCTGGGGCGGGCTGCCAGCTCCCGGCTCCCGCCTGC
>CM052544.1:123644090-123778523 GCA_028533065.1 Trachops cirrhosus
CCCCCCCCCCCCCCCCCCCCCGGCCTTTCCCACATCAATGCAGACCCCGTCCCCACTCCAGGTGCGGGGACCCCCTCTCTCGCTTCCCTCCCTCACCCCCAGGTCCAGCCTCCGGCGCCCGCTCCTGCGGGTCCTCTAGCTGTCCCTCCACCCACACCCACGTCGATCCGCTCTTCTTTTCCCAAAACTCCTAAAATTTCACCTTTTGCCCACCCACTTCCTGGGCCCTGGGGCGGCGGAGTCACCGGGAGTGCAGTGCGGGGCTCGCCTTCCCGGTCCTCCCCCTGCACTCGCCTGAGGGAGGCCGCCGGCGGCCTCTCGGGCTGGTCCCGCTGCGGCCTTGGGGCGCAGGCCACCGCCGTCCTGGGGTGCCCAGCCCTCAGTGCCCTCTCTGGGTGGGCCGAGGGGACGCTGCCCACCGGCTCTGTCTCCTCTCAGGCCTCCCCGGGGCGGGGCTGGAATCAGGGAGTGCAGCGGCACTGAGACCCCCTCCCTGCACCCCCTTCAGGGCCTCAGGAGCTGGGCGCAGGGAGGCCATAGGGCGGACTGCATCAGAGCAGCTTGCAAGGCTGGGGGTCCTTCCCTGGCCCCCAACTGTCCCCTCAAGTGACAGAAGCTCCCACTTGTCAGCTTCCACTGGAGGCCAGAAAAAGGCCATTTTCTTTCTTTTCTTTTTAAAAGATTTTATTTATTTATCTTTAGAGAGAAAGAGAAGGAGAGAGGGAGAGAAATATCAATGTATGGTTGCTTCCTGTGCATTCCCTACTGGAAACTGGCCTGCAACCTAGGCATGTGCCCTGACTGGGAATCGAACTGTGATCTCTTGGTTCACAGGCCTGCGCTTAACCCACTGAGCTACACCAGCCAGGGCCAAAGGCCATTTTCTTCCCGACGCCCACCCTGTTCCAATTCCCAGGCCTTGGGCCAGAGTCCCGTGGCGGTCAAGGCTAGTGGGCAGCTTGACCCTGCCTTGGGGCTCAGGAGGTGTCATCTCCAGGCTGTGATCCTGTGCGGTGGGCAGGTCACTCTGCGTCCCCCACAGGCCTGTGTCCACTCAGGGCTGGACCTGCTACCTGCTGGGTCCATGAGCCCTCAAGGAGCCCTGGGCCCCCAGCCACCCCCCCCCCCGGGCTCAGCAGAACCGCCAGGGCTCCGACTGAGGCAGGGCCCAGGGGTGAGGGGACACAGCTCATCCTGAAGGGCGTCCGGACCCTGGCCGGTGGCACTGAGGACCCGGGTTCAGAGTGTCCCGGAGTCCCTACCAGCTGGAGGAGCAGGGAAGCAGCTGTGCTGTGTGCGCCCGCTTGGGGGCGGGGTGAGGACCCCGCAGATGTGGGAGGTGAGGCCCAGCTGGGGCTCTGTGCCGGGTGGGGGCTGCTGGCGCCGGGCGGTGGGATGGTCTCCGCTCAGGCAGCCGGTGCAGGGGGTCCTGGCCCCAACCCTGGGACTTCCGGGCACACTGCATGTAGCTTCGGGGGCGGGGGGTGAAGGCCTAGGAGTGACCTCCACCCGGGCTGGTGGCCGGGCGCTGCGGGGAGCAGCCTGGGGTCAGTGCGCGCACCAGCGGTGCGCTGGGTCCGCTGGGTGTGCGCAGCCCGTCCTCCCCCAGGCCCGCCCCGCAGGGCCGCAAGTGTGTGCCGCCCTTTGGGGCCTCTGTGGTCAGCATGGGAGGGACCACCGCTACCCGCTGCCTGAGGGGCGACTCCTGGGAACTTGAGGTCTTTGTGGGGCCGTCCAGGCTGCCCCATTTATTCTAACATCCCAACTGACCCCGGGAATGTGAAACCCCGCCCCACCCCCTGTGCCCAGCAGTCCGACCCCCTGGCTCCTTGGGTGGGTTACTCTCGGGAGCTCATTTTGGTCCCCGCTGGGGTCTGCCGCTCGGCGTGGCAGAGGGAAGGTGTCAGACGGAACAAGGTGGAACAAAGTGACAGGGGAGTGAGTGAATGGTCCCCCGGAGGCAGGGTGGCAGCTGGGACACTGACCTCTGACAGGGAGGGCTCACAGGGCCCAGGTGCCAGGGGCTCGCCCCTGCTGGGACTGAGCCCCCCAACGTCCAGGCAGGGGCTGAGGGACTCGGTGCTGAGCTGAGCGGAGTTTCCTCCGGCAGCCAGGACACAGCAGTCACTCCCCGCCAGGCCCTGGGCCACCCTGCTAGCTCCCTCTGAGACCCGTGGGGCTCGGTGGCCTCTGCTGCGCGCACACCTGCACACACACACACACACACACACACACACACACACACAGGTGGGGGCAGACGGTTGCACCTCAGCATCCATCAGTCCACGCTCTCAGGACCCCTGCTCTCTGGTGCCCAGGCCCGGTGAGTTCTAAGGCCTCTAAATCTCACACAGCCCCTCCCTCCCCTGTCCCCTCCCCTGTCCCTAGACCCAGGCTGGCTGCAGCAGTCCCTCCCAAGGAGGCCTGGGGTGCGCCCCCTCCCCGCAGTGGGTGGGAGGCAGTGGAGGCTCAGCGGGCGCCTGGCAGGGAAGCATGGGGGGGACTTGCTCTTCGGCCCCTGACTGGCGGGCGCACGAGGGCTCGGAGCCAGAGGTGCTCCCCACAGTTGGCTGTTCTCCTATGAGGCCACGGGTCCCCCCAAAACGCTTTTGGGAAAGATGCGTCTCTAAACACAGAGTAAGTGCTCCCCCTGCCTCTGGCAATAAGCCCGAGTTCCCCATCCGTTAGCCTTCTCTGAGCCCCATCCTGGGGGAACCTGGGGAAGGAGGGGGTGGGGAGGGAGGGAGGGAGGGGAGGGAGGCAGGAAGGTGAAGAGAAACTACAAGAGGAGGAAGGCGAAATCAAGCCCCACACGCTGACAGGGCTCAGGACGAGCCGTGGAGACCACTCCCAGCTCCCTGCCCGCCCCTCTGGCAGAGTCTCACTTTCTCTGCCCCTCAGGCAACAGTGAGAACTAAGGTGTCTCCGTCAAACACAAGCCAGCGACCCCTCCTTGGCGAGAGACAGCCTCCCGGCCAGGACGCCTGGGCCCCCGCGTCCTGGGGCTGAGCCTCGGCTGCCGTCCTGCGGCTGCCCCCTGCGCCTCAGCCTCCCTGTTCAGCCCCTTTAGCTCACCACCGCCCGGCCCATCTCCCTCCGCACCCGCTCGCCTCCTGGGGGCTGGAGGTCTCGGCTGCGGGGTTTGGGGGTTTCGATCAAACCTCCTTGCTCTAAGTCTTACTCTAAAGCAAAGACGCAGCAGCAGCCTCGCCTCTTCTCCCCAGTCTCTCCAGCGGAGACAATGGAACAAACTCTGGGGCGCGCTCTAGCAGAGCCGGGCAGGGGGAGAATGCGCGGTCCCGCGGGAAAGCAGGCAGCCCTCGCGCCCAGAAGAGGGGCCTGGCCCTTCCCCCCAAAAGTGCCGACCACCGAGCTCCACCGACTCCGTCCCCGGGGGAAGGGAGGTGGCAGCGAGCTAAACCCTGCGACCACCGGGGCCCCTCTGCGCTGGTCAGACTTCTAGCGGCGGGGCCCCTCCCCGCTGCCCCCGCAGTCCAGGCCTTGGCCCTTCCGCGGGAGACTCCGGGCTGGGAAGAGCCAGGGACAACGCTCGCCGTCAGGGTGCCGCGGCCCTGCACGCGGGGCGACCGCCAAAGACGGCCTCATTCCGCCGTCGTGGGAGCAGGGACCACCCCGCAGTGGCCCTCCTCCTTCAGGGCTGCCTGGGAGCGGCGGGCGGAGGGCAGCGCCCCGTCCCGGCCCTCGCCTGTTTCTCCCGCAGCCGCAGCTGAGGCAGGGCGCGGGCCCGGCCCTACTTTACTTCTCAGCCGGAGAATCGTGGCAGAAACGAAAGCCACAGAACCACCAGCCAGGCGTCAGGGACTGTTCTGGGATCTAAATGGATTTATTGTTTCTTTTCTTCCCCTCTCCCCAGAGTCATAGCAAATGAAAAAGACACCACAACAAAACTTTGAGCGAGTAGCCATGCGCCCTGCTCCGGGGCTCAGCGCAGCCCAGCCCGGCCCAGCTGGGGTCCCTGCCGGGGGCCTGCAGGGGCCAGAGCACGGGCCTCCCACCCTCTCCCCAAAAGCGATCAGGCTGTTAAAAAAGATGCCACAAACAAAACGGAACACAATTTAAATGGGAGTAAAAACACTTTCTTTACCCACCCCCATGCCCGGAGATTCAGGCCAAAACCTCCTCTTTAATTTTTGTTTCTGCTAGAAATACTGTGCATACTTTTTCTTCTTTCACTTCTCTGGAAGGTTAAAATAAGATCTATTTCCCCGAAGTCATAAATACGACGTGGTGCATAGAGAAAGCAGCACGGCTCAGGCCCCCGCCCCCGGTCGGTGCAGGAGGGCGGCAGGACTGAACACAGCCTGGGGGGCAGGTGCGGGCAGGCGGGCAGACCGGGGCCGGGCCCCTCCGAGCGAGCGACACATGCTGGGACACGCGGACGTCCAAGGGTGACCCCGGAGGGAAGTTGAGAGCTTCTTCCGGGGCCTTCTTTTCTAATCACCAAGCAAAATAAATATAAATACTTCGAAAATAAGACCGTTTCAAATCGGAGAAGTATAAAAGGGCAAGGATGGGAGGCGAGACAAGGAGGGCGGGGCTGCCGGGGACGCGCCCCGGGCCCCGCGGCGGGCAGGGCGGCGTGGGCACAGAGACCGCGCGGGCACGTGTACACGTGGACGCTTGCAAGGAAGTTCGACCCGCGGCGACTTTTCCGGAGGTCGCTGCGCTCTGAGCGCGGGGGAGTCGCGGCCCGGCAGCTGCGCGGACCAGGGGGCGGCGCCGCGGGAAGGGGCCTCCCGTCCGGCGCCTGCGGACGTGGAGCGGGGCGCCGGGCGCTGGCCCGGCCGGAGACCGCGGCGCTGGCTCCAGACGGCCTTGCGTCCCCGTCCTGGGCCTCGGAGTCCGACCCTCTCCCCGGCGGCGGCGCGGTCTCGGGTCTGGAGCTCACAGGAAGAAGTCGGGCGCGCCCTTGGCCCCGCCAGGGCCGGCCTGCGGCGGCGAGGACTCCCGCGGGAAGCCGGTCCCGCTCGCGCCCCCGGGGCCACTGCGGCCCGCCAGCTTCTCGTATTTCTCCTTGTACAGGTCCCGCTCTTTGGCCAGGCGCCCCACCTCCAGCTTCAGCTGCTCCACCTGGCTCTGGAGCTGGCACTTCTCGCTCTCCAGAATGTGCCGCTGCTGCACCCGCTTGAAGCGGCACGACTGCGCGTAGCCGCGGTTCTTGAGCGTGCGCCGCTTCTGCTTCAGCCGGATGACCTCCTCCTTGCTGAAGCCGCGGAGCTGCCGGTTCAGCTCGCGCACCGACATGGACACCAACTGGTCGTCGGAGAAGCGCTCCTCCAGGCGCACGTGGTGGCCTGTGCCGCCCACGCCGGGGCCCGGGCCACCGTGGTGGTGGTGGTGGTGGTGGTGGTGGTGAGCCGCGTGGTGGTGGTGGTGGCTGGTATGATGCGCGCCGTGGTGGTGGCCGGCGCCCACGTCGTCCGCGCCGCCGCCGCTGCCCGCGAAGCCCTGGCCCCGGAAGGCCTCGTAGGCTGCGGCGGTCGCCGGGTGATGCGCGCCGTGATGCCCGGCGTGGTGGCCGCTGCCAATGAGCGCCTCCACTGCGTCCTCGGGCGTCAGGTTGAGCGCCTCGGGGTTCAGGTGATGCTGATAGCCGCTCATCCAGTACAGATCCTCCAGAGCCGGCTTCCCCGAGGCACCTCCGACGGCGCTGGGGCCCCCGCTCGCCGGTCCCGGGGCGCTCCTGGCCTGCGCTGCGCCGACACCACCCCCTGCGCCGCCGCCCCCGGTGCCCGGGCTGGGCGCGCAGAAGCTGGGCGAGGAGGGCACGGAGGAGCAGGGCGTGCTGAGCGGCGTCGAGGACAGCGAGCCGGGCGGCAGGCGATGGCAGAAACGTTCGGCCTCCGGTGGCTCCTTCTTCACCTCGAACTTCATCAGGTCGAAGTCGTTGACGTACTCGATGGCTAGCGGGCTACTGGGCAGCTCGGCGCCCATCGCCAGCTCCGCGGCCATCGCCCGGGGCCGGACCCGGTTGCGCCCCAAAGGAGGGCGTCGTGGAGGGGGGAGCCGTGAGCCTCTCCCCCCCCTCCGATCCCCAGGGCGTCGGGTCCCAGCGGGTGAGGGGAGGCAGCTCTAGGCCGCCGCGCCTAGGCGAGCACGTAGGAAAGTTTCGCGCAGTCAACTCAGGGGCGTGCGCTGGGCACGCCGCCGGACCGGTCTCTCGCGCTGCCCCGGGCCGCTCCCCAGCGGGCGCAGGCCAGCCGCACTGCCCTGACCGCGCGCCAGAGCCCAGGCAGGTGGCCGGGCCGGAGGCGGTGCATGCGCCACCTCCGGCTGCTGGGACTCAAAGCGCCGCGCCCGCGCTCGGCCGGCCCCGCCTCCACGGCCAAGCGCAGCGCCGGGCGCTTCCCTTTATAGAACCCGGCTTGGGTCCGCCTCCTCGGGAGGGGCGCGCGCCCTTGGGCCAATAGGAGTCCTAGAACCGCCACCCTCATTTGCCTATCCCCATGGCAACCCGGAGCCCAGCTGTCAATCTCCTGCGGGGAACAGCTGTGGGAGGGGGTGGTGACCGGCCGCTGGCTAGAGGGGGCAGGGCCCCCTGGTGGCCGCCGCCGGGGACTGCAGCGGCAGAGGACCCGGGGGGCGCGGGGGCGCGAAGCAGAGGGGTGCCGGACCTGGGGACCGGCCTGCGGCCTCCGGTGCCTCGCGTCTGCGACGGGGCGGCCGGAGAGTCTCGGGGAGCAGAGGGCGCCCCTCGGTCCCCTCGCCGCCCCGCTGTCTGTGACCCCGCAGCCCATTCTCCGGCCCTTGCTGGCCGGTGGGGAGGCCACGTCCAGCCCGATGGTGTGACAGTGCGGGGACCTTGCGGCCTCCCGACACCGTGACACTGCGGCCCCGCCGGCGCTGCGCGGGGCGCGCGGGTTATTTTTAGCGCGTGGTTCAGGCGGGTTCAGGAATTCAGTCAACAAAGTTGCTGGCACCTCGGCGCCGCGGGATCCAAGGCGCGCGGCGCAGGTGGGGCGGGAGGCGCGCGGCGGGGTCCGCGGCTGGGGGCGCACAGAGGGGTGGGGCGCGGCGTCTCGGCTCCGAGTTAGGACTCCCGGCCCCAGCAGCCACCAGCCCGGCTCTGGCGCGAGGCGGGGGTACGGGGCGAGGTGCCGGGTCTGGCGGGCACGGCGGACGGAGATCGGTCGGCAGGCTCCAGCGCGAAGAGAAAAAGCCAGGGCTGCGGGGGCCGCCCGGAGCGAGGCCTGCCTGGTGGCCCAGGGCTCGGTGACGGCGAAGAGGACGGTGAAGCGGTGGGCACCGGAGCAGGGTCAAGAGGGGTGGGAGGGGCCTGACCCGGGTTGCACCTCTAGTCTCTGCACTGCCGTCACAGGACTTTTGCAATGTAAAAACTCAATGTCCGATGTAAGCATTTATAGAGAGAAAGAAAAGTCTGGAAGGATGTGGGCAGGAAGTCACCAGCAGCAGCCTAGCCATGTACTGGGGGTATTTAGCTCACAGGGCTTGTGCCATGTCCCCGGTCCGAATGTCTGTAACTTATAATAAAAAAATGTCATTCGCTTGGGAGTGAAGGCCCGCTGCCCAGGATGTCACCGGGGTGGCCCGGTCCTGCTGTGACAGGTGGGCACATCTGTCCGCCCCCCGCCCCGGCCCCACATCCTGCACTCGGGCAGACTCATGTCAGACAGGGCCCGGCAGGGCACGGGACCCACCCTGCTGGGCTGGCCGGGCAATCGGCAGAGCTGAGGCCCCAGGCCAGGTGCTCAGCCTCCAGGCCACAGGCTGCCCAGAGCAAAGCGGGTTTGAGGCTCCCTTGAAAGCCTGCACCGTCGGCAGGGGGGTCCTGCCTCAGGAGCGAGGCCTGGCCCGTCTGTGGGGGCGGCCCCTGCCCCTGGCCTCTCTCTGCCTTTGGCACTGCAGCTGCAGCCCGGCTGCTGGACCAGGCAAAGGTGCAGTCTCCAGCCCAGGAGGACGCTGGGGTGGAGGAGCCCAACTCCAGCGGCCAACGTGGGCCTCCTCACAGCTCCTGGCCTCAGACAAAGGGGCCTGGGGCCACGGCCACACTAGGGCTGCGTGGCACCCCCAGTCCCGAGAGGTGCAAGCAGGCAGTTCAGGCTGGGGCGGCCTGACCCACCCGTTCAAGCCCACCCAGAGACTCTTCGAGGCCTGTGCTCAGCCACCCCCAAGGCAGTTGCCCCCATAATCTGCCCCAAAGGGTGAGGTTCACAGATGCTGGCCTTCAGCTGGCGGCCCAGGGCCGGCCAGCCCTCCATTTGCTTGCACATGCGCGTGCGCACGCGCGCACACACACACACACACACCTTGTCTGTTCACTCACTCCTCCACGGGGGGCAGCGTAGCTGAGCAAGGCAGCTGCAGTCAGAGTGGGAGAGAGGCACAGGGACATGCGGAGCTCAAGGTCCCTTGACCCAGTGTAGCCTGAAAGCGGGGGCTGCTTGGGGCTGAACAGGGCACCCCCGTTCCCCAGCTGGCTTAGGCACCAGGCAAGTTCCCCTGGGCCTGGACTTGGCCTTGGGCAGAATGGCTTTCTAGAAGTGCTCCTGGGCACCAGCCCCGGGCCTAGGAGCAGGCGGCCGTGGGGAGGCCCGTGGCCCTCCGGAGCCCCTGCCGGCCTCTGGGCCCACACCCCGGCCTCTGCACAGCCTCAGTCTTGCCTGCTGGCCCTGGCCGGCTGGGGTGGAACAGCCCCGGAGAGCCCCTGCACCCAGGCTTCAGAGGCCACCCACCCTGCCCAGTGGGCCCCTGTGGGTAGGTGTCCCGGGCTTCCCCAGCTCAGGGAAAGTGCCAGCCTTGGTGGCTTGGTGGGAGGGAAGGGACTACAAGGGGGTGCTCAGCTGGGTCCTGGGAGCGGCGGCTGGGAGGGCCCAGGTCCCCCTCCCTGCCTGCCAGGAGCGGCCAGCAGGAGCATCACAGAAGAGGCAGACGGGGTGCCCCGTGCCCAGGCCGCGCCATCCCATCTGCTCCCTCAGCAGCCCACCCTGCCCCAGGAAAGGCCCGTTTCCTTCCGGCCCAGAGCAGCGGGGTGCCCGCCCGGAGCCTCTCACACCCCTCAAGGCTTCGGCCCTGGAACCCACGGAATTCCACGGGGACCTTTCTTGTGGCTTCTAATTAGACGCACGCCCCAAATCTCTATTGAGCACCTACTACGTGCCAGCCCGCCTGCCCCAGGGGCACCTTCAACCAGGGAGGTGGCCCAGGGGTGCCAGGTTGAAAACAAGCCCTCAAAACTTGATGGTGTTCTGGGTTCTGTGGGGAACGGCTGGTCCTGGGCGCCGACAGCTGGGAGGGCTTGGAGGACAGTTGGTGGCCAGAGCCGTGGGCACTGTACGCGGGCCCACACCTGGCAGCCCGTGGTGGCGATGAGCCGGACCAGCTCCGTGCAGCGTCGCCACACGCAGCTCGAGAGGGCTGGCCGGGCTCCCCGCAGCATGGCGGCTGGTTCCCCGAGCGGGCAAGCGTCCGATAGAACCAGGTGGCATTTCTGTGAGTCCCAAGGGGCGCTGCTGGCCCAGGCCTGGCCGCGGTCTGCTGAATGCCGCACAACAGCACCCAGGCGCCAGCCCCGCTGTAGCATCTTCGGGAAACAGTCCGTGAGAGCTGGGGGTCCGAGGGCAGAAAGTAGCCCGGAAACAGTAAGTGACGTTTACAGTGCATCATTTCCTGTTGCTGCTTAGTTACCACACTTAACACAGTCACCACCTCCCAGCTTCTGTGGTCTGGGGTCCCGCAGGACCGGTGGGGTCTCCCCAGGGGGCCAGGTCTCTTCTGGAGCTTTTTCTGGGGAAGGACCCTCCAGGCTCCCTCAGATTGCTGGTGGGACCACTTGTTTGAGTCTGAGGCTCCCAGGCCCGACTCCTGACTGGCCGGGGGAGGGGCGCCCTTGGCTGCCTCCCCACCCCCCACCCCGTGGCAGCCCCACCATGGAGTCGGGTATCTCTAAGCGACGGGGTCATGTTAGGTTCTACGGTCGGGAAGCAGGTCCCAGGTCTCGCCGGCCTCAAGGGAAGGGGCCCCGCCAGTGCAGAAGCAGCGGCACGGGGTTGGGGGACACGCCACGGGCCCGTCCCCTCCTGCAGCATGTGAGGTGAAAGGTCAGCAGGAGCGGGAGTGGCCTGGCCTGATGTGGGGAGGGATCGGAGCTCCAGGCGACCTCCCTCCTGGAGGCAGGGCACTCTTTGTGAGAGCCCCTTGACCACAGGGGGCCGGGAGGGGACAGCTCCGTGAGCTCCCTCTCCGTGGCCTCATGGCTGCCCTCCTGCGAGGCCTGCCAGCTTCCTGATCCGTGCGGTCACGCTCCCTCAGAAACTGTCCAAGAGCCAGTGCCGGGGGGCTAGGTGGGCAGTTTTTCCTCTGGGAGGCAGCTCCTGAGCTGGGGCAAGTGGTCATCGGGCCCGCCACCCGCATGGAAAAGATGAGGGGAGCTGCAAACCTCCTTTAGCCAGCAGGGCCCAGCTGGCCTCCCCTCGGCCTCGCTTCCTTCCCCAGGCCGTTTCTTCCTGGGCTCAGTGACCCCCCACCCAGGAGCCCACCACGTGCCGGCCACCATTCTGGGGGTGTGCACTAAGCAGCCACGGCAGGGGGGCGGGGCGCGGGTGCCTCCTTGAGGAGGAGCTCCATTGCCACTGGCACCCCTTCCCCTATTCACGGCCCTCCAGACGCACACCTGGGGGTCCTGTCTGTGCCCCCACGCCACCCACGCCCCCACCTGAGGCCCTTCACCTCTCTGAGACAGAAGGCCCCAGGCAGACGCCCGGAGACCCACAGGCATGGAGCTCAGACGTGAGCCCCGGCCCCAGGTCCCCCTAAAGGAGCCGCCTCACACCCCCAGCTGGAGGGTCGGTGAGGGACGCTCTGCTGCAGCAGGCGCTCGGCCCACGGGGTCCACTCTGCTGGCCACGCGGCGCTGGGTCCCACCCGACCACGGGTCTCCCCTGCTCCACAGGCGGCAGGCCCCTCACTGCTCCTGGTGGCCGCCCTCACTCGAGGCTCCCAGTCCTGGGGCCTGCCACGTGGGCCTTCCAGAGCAGCAGGCAGCCCTTCCCGGGCAGGGGGCGCGTCCAGGCAAGGGCCTGCCCCTCTAGTCTGGGGGTCGGGAGTGACCTGCACCTTCTCCCTCAAGGATCTTCCCTGGCGAGAGGAGCCCGGAGTGGCCAGCGGGCACCCTCAGCTCCCACTGGGAGTGGGGGTGTTGACCAGGCCGCCTGAACAGGTCCCCAAACGGGTCACGAGGTGGGGGTGGGGGACTGTGCCCAGAAGCACAGGGCAGCGACTGGCCTGGCACCTTCCACTTCCAGGTCTCCCAGCCCTTCTGGAGCCTTCCATGCCAGCCTCCAGCTGTCGGGCTGCCTCTGGGCTGCAACGGGGGCAGTAGGTCTTTGGCCCACTCCCTTTTGCCGCCAGGCCTCCCCACGTGCACCCCGGAAGCCTTGGCCTTGCTGGAGGGGGGACAGCTCCCTCATGAGTCGGGGGCTGGGGGGGCCGCCCCTGGACAGCAGTAGCCGTGCTGGGTAGGAGGGCGGGCGTCCGGCAGGCACGGTCCAGCTGTCCACCACAGACACGCCTGCCCACCTGGGGTGCTGCTGGTGGCCCCCTGGCGGCCCGGGGCGTGGGCACCTGCGCTCACTGTGGAGGGCATGCAGGGAGGACTGGCGTCTGTGCAGTCACAGCTCTCACTGGCGGAGCCAGCAACTGTCCTGGTCATTCCATCGCCTGTGGAGACGCACAGTGTCCTGGGGACTCCAGGGAGGAGGCAGGCAGCCAAGGGGCCCCAAAGGCTCTGCAGCCCCTTGTGGCCCTCAGCCCAGGACCCACAGCTCCCGCGGGGCCACGGCACCCGCAGGGCCTGCAGGGGTGGCGGGGCGGGGACGCGTGGCCCTCCACCACGCAGCCCAGGGGCTGTGCCAGAGGGCGGGAGCTGCCCACGGCGGGCGGTGCTGGTTCCTGACCGGGCGGGGCCCTCGCTCCCCAGACGGGTCACACTCCAGAAGCCACTGCCCTGCCAGACGGGCTGCAGCGGGGCCTCGGCCGCTCGTCAGGCCCCGGGGCGTCCGCGAGGTGGTGCTCCAGGATGGCCACCGCAGACGACCGCTCCGCCGGGCCGTCTGCTGTCACAGATGCGCCACCAGCGTCACCTTCGGGGCTGCTGCAGACGCCCCGTCTCCCAGACAGGGCCTGGTGCAGAGCAGGGTTCCCGGACCCTTGGGTCCCCGGTGGCCTCGCGGAGGTGGGGCGTCCCGCACTGTGCGCGTGCCGGACCTGCGCGGGCAGGTGGGGCGAGTGGCTGCGCAGCACCCCAACTCCAGGCAGAGGGCGGAGCTGCGGGCCAGGGAGCGGGGCCCCGGCCCATGGGGCTTGGCTCGGCAGCAGTGCAGGGCGTGAGGATGCACGGGGAGGCTGCTGGCCCTCATCACCGGGGAGCCACGCCCCCTTCTCAGCAGGGAGCGAGAAAATGCCCTGGAAGGCCCTGTGCTCCTTGTCACACCAGACCTGTCCCAGGCCCCCAAGCTGAGGCCAAAACCCTCAGCCAGGCCTCCCTGGGTCCCTCTGGAGACAGAGATGCCTCGGCATGGGAGGTGCACGAACCTGGACCAGCTGCCTCCTCCCACAGGCTGCCCTGGCCCCCACCTGGCCCGAGCTACTCTCTCGAGATGCCCAGGGGTCTCTGGAGGGGACCTCAGCCTGGGGAACTCTGGCCCCAGCCTGTTGCATCCACGTCCCCAGGGCTGCCTCTGGGCCCCACAGACCGGCCGCTGGCATGGCCATGGGAGACAGGCCCGGCTCAGGGAAGCAGGGAGAGCCACCATTCCTGCCCAGAGGCACTGGGAGGGGGTGCTGCTTAGGTCCAGAGCAGCGAGGGCAGGTGGGAGGACAAGGCCGAGGCCACTGCAGGAGGGGGGCGGGGGTGGGCTCTGTGTCCCTCCGGGGGTCCACACCCAGCCCCCCCACGGCCGCCGCCTTCTCCCCGGGGCCTCTCAATCTCAGGCCCCCGGGCCCCGTAGGCGCCTGCAAGCAGTGTGTGGCGGCATGGCGACAGTCAGGACAGCCGGGACAGCGTGGAGACACAGGACAGAACCTTTATTGCTGAACACAGAACGCCTGCCGGGGCCTGGCTGGCGGCCCCCCCTCCAGGCAGGAACCAGGGCGAGGGGCAGGGCTGCTGGGGGTGCGCAACGGCCACTGACCCACCCCCAGGGCAGACAGGCCTGGGGGAGGCCCCTGCCCGGCCCCCCTCAGGGCAGGGAGCTGGGGGCAGTCCCGGGTGGAAGGCTGAGGACCCGTGAGTGGGGAAGTGAGGGGTAAGGAGGGACTGGGGGGGGCAGCTGGCAGGAGAGAGTGAGGCCCTGGGCTCCCACGGCCCTCGGCTCTCATGGGTCAGGGAGGGCTGAGAGCCAGGTGGGCAGAGGGAGTGCCCCGCAGCCCCCAGGGACAGCTTGGTGGCAGGCAGCCCCCTCTGGGGCGGCGGCAGGTGCAGCCTCCTTCCCGGCTGGGGGCGCGGGGCTGAGGTAGGCGCGGGCTGGCGCCCGGGGCCCTCACAGGCGGGGTTTGATGTGCAGAGGCCTCCCTGTTCCGAGAAGGGCAGAGGTCAGGAACCAGAAGCCCCTCGAAGGAGGGGTGCCCCCACCCCCAAAACCTCCGGATGGAGAATCCATCGGCACCGGCACAGGGTCCGCTAGAAACTGGGGACAGTGGCTTAGGACAGGCCGCCCTGGGTGGGGCCGCAGCGCCGGGTGCGGACTGCACGCAGACCCGGCCCGCACTCAGGCCCGGGACCAGGCGGCCAGGCACGTGGTGGCCACACGGCGCCTCCCAGGGAAAAGCCAGGGTGGGTGTGAGCAGGTGGCTGTGTGGGGACAGGAGCCTGAGGTCCCCGAGCAGGCTGTCAGCAGCCAGGGGCCAGAGGACGCAGAGCCACATCCCAAGGCCCCGCGCCATGCGCCCCACACGCACAGGGCCGCTGCCTCCCCCTCCCACGGAGCGTCTCACAGGCCGGGTTCCCGTGGCCCAGACACCTCTGTGCAGCTGCCCACAGACAGGAGAGTCCACGTGCCCCTACAAGTCCACTTCTCCTCGTGGGACCCCTCAGGGCCAAGGCCCCACCCACCTGCTCAGCTGAGCTAAGCCCAGAAGTCAGGCCTGGACTCGGGGACCCCAGGCCTGTGGCCTTGGCCCCCAGCGTGCAGAAGCTTGAACCAGTGCAGCCCCGCCTCCTGCCCTGGGGCCCTCCCAGGTCCGCCTCCGCCTGCCCCTCCAGCTCCAGGCCCTGGCCAGGCAGGGTGTGGCCTGAGTAGCCTCCCCGGGCCTCCCCAATCATGCCTGCCTCTGACTCTGGGGTCGGCACCGGGGTCTGACCTCACAGAGCAGCCAAGCGGCTGCCCCAGGACCCCCGCCTGCCCCTTCCCGCCCTGGCAGCCACACCAGGTGCAGAGCTGGTGCCCTGGTCTGGGGGCCGGCGGGGGGCCAGGCCCAGCGCTGAGGCCCTGCAGCAGGGGACAGGCGGCGTGGGCCGGGCGCCCCCGCCCGCCCGTGGCCGGCATCTGAGCGTGCTCCGCGGAGCCGTTAGAGGAGGCTGCGGCAAGCGTCTTCCATTAACGTTACGACCGTGAAATATGACAATAAAATGATGGCCGTATGGTCACAAATTTGCAGCCCGCCGAGCTGCGTGGGGTTTATCGTCACTCAGACGCGCGGAGGGCTGTAAAATGTTTACAGAAAGGGTCGTTTGCAGCCATAAAACCCTCCTTTCTCTCCTAAACAAGGCTGAGTGGAGCCATTTACCGAGCCCCAAACGCTCGTCGGGGGAGGGAGCATCTGTTCTCTCCAGGCGTGTGCGCTGGTCTTCCAGAACAAATTAACAGAAATGGGTGCTTTCTAATTAAATCAGCCCTCGCTGGGGCGGGCGGCGCACGGACGCTGCCGCGCTCGCCCCGCCGGCCTCTCCGGAAGCATCCGGCCCGCCTGGAGACTGACTGGGGGGGCAGGCGTTCGGGGGGGGGGGCACCGAAAGACACCCTGGCCGTGCTGGGCTCTGGGGGCCCGCTGCCTACCTGAGTCCTTGGTGGGGGGGCTTCCGGAGGCTGGGGCCCTAGGCCGGCCCCCGGGGCTGGGCGAGGACTGCAGGGAGATGAAGGCAGGCAGCTTGGAGAGGCTGCCAGAGCCGGTCCGTGCTGAGGCGGCCTTCTCCTGGAGAGAGGGCTCCTCCTGGTCTAAGGGAAGGAAGGGGGACGGGGCGCAGGGGGGGGAGGGGGAGCGGGAGGGGGAGGGGGAAGGGGAGGAGGGGGCCTTCGATGACAAGGGACGGGCTGAAGCTGCAGCTAACACCCGTGTGGAGGAGGCAGGGGGGACCGGGCCAGCAGCCACAGAGGTGGGGGAGCTGGGCGTCTGTCTGGCGGGGTGCTGGGCGGCTGAGGACTTCCTGCAGGGAAGAGAGCGCAGCAGAAGTGAGGCGGACCCCAGACGCACGGGCCGACCACCTGTGCGGTGCCCGTCCCAGCGCTAGGCTCTCGCCCCTCCCCACCCACCCCTTACTGCCCGGCACCATCGGGCATCACCGTCTGGGTCAAGGCCAGCCCTCGGGGCCCAAGGACGGGCTGGTGGCATCACGGGGCTGCTGAGCCCGGCACCACAAGGACCCTGTCCTTGCCTTCGGAGCCGGCCCCTCGCCCACACAGGCCCCCCACTCAGTGGCAGGGAGCACGGCTCGGGTTCCGGCTGCAGGCGTCACCCGGGCGCCGCCCGGCCCTGCCCTGGACAGTGGAAATGGGGGCCTATCAGCCCCCACCCTCCTCCCAGGGGCGGGCACCTCTGGAGACCACTTGATCCTCACCTTTGGGCTGAGGTCTCTTCTCGGGTTTGAAGCCAGAAAAGCTGGGTGGGGTGCAAGGGCTCCCCAGAGGGTCCCGAACACCCCGGGAGCGGGGAGGGCTGCTTCCTGACCCGCCCTGGAGCTCCCGCACGGCGCCCACTTCCTGCTCACCTGGACCCGTGGCTGGCAGAGGCCCTGCTCCTGGAGGTCGCGTTGCTGGGCCCTGGGGCTGGGGACGCAGCTGCCCGCCGGCCGAGGCGCTTCTGGGTGCGGTGGAGCAGCTGGCACTGGGCGCCCCGGGGGCACGTGCCCCCTCGGGAAAAGTCGGGGCACAGCAGCGTGTGCTTCTTCTTGCACTGCGGGGAGACGGGCGCAGCTGGGCGGGTCCCCTCGCCAGGCGGGGCAGCCTGGCCGGGGCCCCGGGCTGCAGCAGCCCCACCGGCTGTAACGGGCGCCCTGAGCAGCCCCCGGGGCCAGCACGCTGCCCTGCTGGGGCTGCGGGCGGGCCGGACGGGCCGGGGGTCCTGCCAGGCCGGGTGGGGGTTCCCGGGCTGTTGACCCCTCCTCCCGACCACAGCTCGCCCAGCCTGGAGGAAGACAGGGTGGGGGTGGGGATGGGGGAATGGCAGAGGTGGGAGTAGGGGGCTTGAGGCCTGGGGGGACCTCACTGGGCGAGGCTCAGGCCTCAAGCCCAGGACCGTGGCAGGTCAGCCCAGGCCACCACACACCCGATCCACCACACCTGTCACCGTGGCTAATTATACCCTTGGGGGGCAGTGCTGGGGGGTGCACAGCTTCAGCGCCAGCTCTTCCCGGGCCTGCCCGCCCCGGCGGGAGCTGCAGGCCTGCCGTGCACCCCCTTCCAGTGGAGGGGTGTCCTGGGCTCCTGCGCCCTCTGCAGCTGGCTTAGCGGGCAGGACCAGGGAGGAGGCCAGGGTGTCGTGAGCCTGGGCACCCTGCCTGGCCCTCACGTGAGAACAGGGCACAGGCAGCCGGGCATGAGCCGGGGAGGCAGAGCCGGGGGAGCTCCACTGCGGTCTCCGCGAGGCCCGCCGGGCAGAGTCCGAGTCAGCCAGGGCCAGAGCAGCGGCAGTGCCCGGGGTGGGCTCCCACAGCCAGAAGTGCGCGGCCACGCCCGGAACACCGCGCTCCGGGCTGGGACCGCCCTCCTCAGACTCGGTCCCCAGAGCCGGGACCCTGGCCCCGCTCCTCGCGGCCAAGGCCGCACGGGGCGCACCTGCCCGTTCTCTGAGCAGCATCTGTGCTGGGCATTCCTGTCCCCACAGCTGGCCCCTGGCTGCCACAGTGGACGAGAAGCCCATGACACTGTGCTGGGAGGCAGGCTGGGACTGGCAGGGCCCTGGACGCTGCGCCTCCCAGCAGTGTCCCCGTGGGGGCCAGAGCCACCGCTGCCCGAAGCAGAAGGCCGGCTCAGGCTCAGGCTCCCCCCCCCCCCCCGGCCGGCGGCTCCAAAGCCCCTCTGCCCGGGCCGGGCCGCTGGCAGCGTCTCGTGGGTCCCAGGTGTGGGGCGGGCGCTGTGGGACAGGAGGGCGGTGTCCGGGAGGACCTCTGGGTGGGGCGGGCAGACCAGGCCGCACGCCCAGCCCGTCCCGTGAGACGAGGCCCAGGCTGCCCGCCGCTTCTCCCCTTTTCAGAGGCGGCCACTAGGAAGCCCTGAACCTCACGTGTGGCTCGCACCTGGGAGACCTTCCCACTGGACCGTGCTGGTCTGAACCAGCCCGAGGACAACTGGAAACACACGGTCGCACGTAAAGAATCTTCTCCCGTCACCCACGAGCTGTGAGGAAAGTAGGACGGTGGCAGGAAGCCACTCGGGATGCAGACGGGAGAAGGGTCCCGAATTTCAAAGCCCTCACGGGATGGGAGGGCGCGTTCGCCAGCCCCGTCTCACAGAGGGGTCACTTCCAGAATCTGGTCGTTTCCAACTCAAAACCGGGCGAAGGACCTGCACGGACACTCCACACAGACGACTCGCCAGCGACAGAGCAGCGGGCGCAGAGACCCTCGGCGCCGTGCGCGGTCAGGGACGTGCGAGCCAGGACCCCTCGGGCCCCCGGGCGCTACGGAAGAGGGGGCCCGACGGAGCCTCGAAGCCCTGGCGCCCGCCCGCTGCCGGCCGCCCCACGCGAGCCAGCGAGGCCGTGTGAAAGCCGGCCGAAGGCCCGGCCGCCGGTGCAGAGACCACAGGCTGCGGCCCGCCCAGGCCGGGCCCCGGCGGCCTCGAGACGGCAGGCAGCCCTGACGCCCGACCGGCGACCGCTCGGAGGAGCCAGCCACGGACGCTGTGTCCCAGGAGCCAGGCCGGGTCGGGCGGACCGGGCGCGGGCCGGAGGCGGCTCCGCAGATGCGCCGAGAGCCCCGCGCCGCACGCCTGCACCGGAGGGCCGCAGGGCCGGCGGCCGCGCCTCAACGAGGCGGCTCTTCCAGGACAGCGCCGCACACCAGGGAGGAGGGCGGCTCTGCGTGGGCAGTGCGGGGAAGGGCTCCCCACGCCAGAGCGCGGAGTGCGGCCGCGCCTGCCCCTGCCCCGAGGGCCGGACCCTGCCCAGCGGCTGCCGGCCCTGCAGGGCAGGTGGCCCAGAGGGGCTCGTGGCTCCGAGGGGCAGGGATGGGGCTGGCCTGGGGCCTGGGCCCACCTCCACTAGGTCTAGGAAGCCACACTGGGGAAGGCGAGGAGGGTCCCGGGGGCCTCGGGTCGAGGCAGGTCCTGGAACAAACACCCACCGGGTGAAAAATGGAAGGACTTTGCCGCTAAAACCAGGAAGGAGTTAGGCCTAAGGGCAAAGTTACCAGGTGGCCGCAGATGGGGAGACGCTGATTCCAAAGGCAGAGAATGACACCCAGAGGACACAGGGCAGGCAGGGAACAGACGGGCCACGGAGAGCAGTGCCTCACCCCTGCGAGCCACACACAGCAGAGAGACTGGGAAGTGCTGGGGGGCGCAGCGAGGGCGGGAGGAGCCTCCGGCTGCAGCGGGGCAGCCTGCGAGGCCTCAGGGTCTCTGGGCTGAGCCGGCCGAGGGGGGCGTCACACTCACACTCAGCAGTGAGCACCAGGCACCCAGACCCAGAGTTTCACATGGAGGGACACGCCGGGCCCCTGCGAGGGGCAGCCTGCGGGCCTCAGGGTCTCTGGGCTGAGCCGGCCGAGGGGGGCGTCACACTCACACTCAGCAGTGAGCACCAGGCACCCAGACCCAGAGTTTCACACGGAGGGACACGCCGGGCCCCTGCGAGGGGCAGCCGGGTGGCCCCGCAGACACAAGGCCGTGAGCACCTCCAAGTGCACGGGGACAGTCCGGCGGGAGCCACTGAGTCCAGGCAGGGGTCCACCCACACTGGGGAGGCGGCGGGGGAGGGGAGCTCCTCCTTAGTGCTGCCGGCAGACGCAGAAGGGACGATGGCAGGGGCACGCCCG
This sequence comes from Trachops cirrhosus, assembly GCA_028533065.1. NCBI lineage: Eukaryota > Metazoa > Chordata > Mammalia > Chiroptera > Phyllostomidae > Trachops > Trachops cirrhosus. Next base: position 123,663,319 of record CM052544.1, read on the forward strand.
GGACAAGCTCGGGGGCCGCCACACCCCTGGGTGAGAAGGGGCGCCCGCAGTCCCTCCGGGACGCGCACACTCAGCACCCTGAGCTGTCACGGGCCCAGGTGTCTCGTCTGCGCGAGGGCGCCCTCACGGGCGTGGGCCCCCAGTGCGGGGACTCCCACCCCAGACACACCCTCCCGAGAGCCCGGAGGAGGGCTGGAGGCGGAGCAGGTCTCCTCCCGCCTGGACCACGCCCAGGGCGGGGCGGGCTCTCCAACCAGCGGTGCCCAGGAAGCAAGGCTGACACTTCCACGGGATCCGCGGAACGTTGCGAGCTCTCTGGGGCCCACTAGAGGACTCACACTCCAGGCGCGAGGTGCTCGCTCAGCACTTCTTCTATTATTTAGAGAATCGAGTTAACCCTCCCGGGCCCGGCCGCACCGCGCCCGCCAGCCGCCTGCTCAGCGCTTTCCCACAGACAATTACCAGCCGCTATCCATCATGCGGGGCCGCGCAGCGCCCGCGCGCCGAAAGGGGCTCGGTAAGCACTTCCACCGACTGAAGCAGAACTTAAGCACGCTCTGGTATCTCGTCTACACTGTGATGCTCTATGGTGACCCCCACGGCCTCCATGGGGGTCCCACCTGATCCCTGCCACCTGGGCCCGAGCGTCCTCCAAGGTGACCTGTCCACTCCGGCCAGGTCCCCAGGTCTTGGCCTGGCGGCAGGAAGGGCCTGCCAGCTGCCGAGGGCTGTGCCCAGGGCGGGAGGGCCAGCCCTGCCCCGACGCCTGCAGTCCACCTCCGCGCCCCCGCTTCCCAGGAGCTCCCGAGCCAGACCGCAGGCCCCTGAGCAGGCCAGCAGACTGCCTCTTGGTGTCCGGGGGCCTGAGACCCCCCACAGGTGCCCGGGCCAGGGCCGCAGCGCCCGCACAGCCCCGCCCCGCAGGCCCGAACGGGGACAGGGAGGGAGAGGGGACGTCGCTGCGGAGCACGGCGCCGGTCCGCCCCGTGGGCCGGAAACCACGCGGCTGCCCGCACTGCCCAGGCCGCCTCGGGGGACCGGCTCCAGGGACGGCGCCCTCACCTTGGCGCCCAGCGGGCAGTAGCCTTTGAGGAAGTCGGTGCAGACCTCCGCCCTCCGGGACACGTAGACGTGGCTATAGGGGCAGTTGCTGTTGCTGCAGATCCCCTTCAGGAAGTAGGAGCACACGGGCATCTGTGGGGGGGGAGCAGTGAGGGCCCGCAGGAGGGGCCGCAGCAGCCCCGGGCACCTGGGTCTGGGCCCGGTGGGGGCTGCCCACCCCACAGCACGGAAGCAGGGCGGGCGCCGGCCCCGCAAGGTGCCTCAGGCCCAGACCTGCGGCCTCGCGAGCCTGTCCCTTGCTTAGACTCCGCGCTGTCGGGACACACGGGAGGGGCAGCCTGTCCAGCAGACTGACGACAGGGCTCAGCGGCGTCCTGGGGCAGTGCTGGGCAGGGCACGCAGTGGGCAGGCCCCACCCTGGGAGCCGCCCAGGCCTGTGGAGGCTGGGCGGGGTCCGGCTCCCCTGGCCTGGCCGTGGGCAGGTGGCCCGGGGCAACCTGGTGGGGGCCCTGGAGCGCCAGCCCAGGCCGGGACAGGGAGATGTGCGGGCCACTTCCTTCCCGTGGCGGAGAGCGAGGACCGGGGGCGGCAGAAGGCCTCCGGGCTCCCCCGCCCCGACCTTTGACCTGTGCAGCTGCCACGCCCCAGGAGCCTCCCGTCGGGACCCCAGGGAGCCCTGTGCCCGGCAGTCCCTGCGGGACCCACGCACCTCCTGGGGCCTCTGCAGGGGCGCGGGGGGCGCCCCACTAGAATTTTCCTGGGGGGAGGTGGGGGAGGGGAGGATGAGGAAGGGGAGGGAGAGCAGAGAAACAAAGGGCGGTCTGCGTGCCCGCCTTCCAGCTGCAGCCCCGAGCGGAGAGGGGCCGCGTGGGGCCGGCGGCGGTGGGGCTGTGCACGAGCCCTTAATGTGGCTTTTGATCTAGAGCCCGAATTAGCTCTAATAAAAAGGATAATAAAGCCAACTCGACACCACACGGAGCTCCTCCTCGCTGTCAGCAGGGCCATTATCCCGAGGATGCGAGTTCTCATTTCAATTAACCTCGTCTGCACCCTCCGCGTCCACACAAATAACAATAACGTTAATTCAGGGCGCTCGCGCGGCGTCCACACCAGACAGCCTGGGCGCGCGCCGGCTTCGGAGCTGGGAGCTAATGAACCCGAAACTCGACGTGAATTTCCAAACTGCTCACGACAGAGTTTGGGAGCTCTATTAGGGAGAAAATGCTGATTCTTTTCAAGCTCCTCAAGGGGAAAAGCTGTTGCAGCAGCATCGCCCCCGCGCGATCCCAGGGGCCCCCCAGCCAGCACTGCCCTGGACCTCAGAGCTCTCGAGTGGTGCTGCCCCTGCAGGGTCTGCGGGACGGGCGGGTCACCCAGAGGGGTGACCGGGGAGCCTCCGGTGCCCCCACGTCCCCAGCGGCCCCTTGCCCACCGCGGGACTGCACCCTGCACAGCAAGGGCACCTGGGGCCACCGACCGGGTGTGTGGTGACCTCCCGAGCGGCAGGTGGACAGCCTCAGGCTGGCTGGAGTAGCAGCTGGCCCCACACCCGGCTCCTCGCGGACACCAGGGGCAGGGGTCTGTGCCCCCAGCCCAGGGAGACTCCAGCACCCTGCCAGGAGCACGCCTGCCAAGCCGGCACTCACCTTCTCCTTGGAGACCTGGTGGGAGAAGGGGCAGGTCCCGTCTGTCTTCTTGCACGTGCCCCGGACAAACCTGCGCAAACCACGAGGCGGCCGGTGAGACCAGGGGTGGCCCCCTCGGCCCGAGGCCGGCCCCGCCCCGAGATGCCCCCGGGCTGTCACCTGGTGCACACGGCCACCTTCTCGGGGTCGTGGATGTAGGGGCAACGCTCGCCGCGGCCGCACCTGCCGAAGCGGTTGTAGTACATGCAGTACTCCTGCCCCGTCCGGCGCTGCCTCTGCCTGGCCTGCCGCACGATGGCCAGGCTGCGCTGCACGGCCCGGCTGTGGGCGGCAAGGTGGGGGGTGAGGCTGAGGGTGCATGGCGGGCCCGTCCGCCTGGCCCTAGGGATGTACGTACCTGGCCAGCGAGCGGCTGCAGCTGCCAGCGGGGTCGGACCGGCCTGTGGAGAGAGGGCCCGGGTCAGGCCTGGCCATCCCCCGAGCTCCCGCCGCTCCCCTGTTCCGCGCAGGCCCCGTGGAGGGTCTGCCCTCGGCTCAGACACTCCCGCCCCCTCACGGGGGCCACCTGCCTCCCTCCCCTCAGGCTTGGTCCCTGCCAGGCCCCTGGAGGGCACATGCTGAGGGAGGGGACCGACTGGGCCATCCCCAGGCCCCGGCCGACGCAGAGGAGCTGCAGAGGTGTGGCACAGGGACAAGGGCCCTCCCGAGGCACAACGGTGGCAGTCCCATGGGTTCACCTCGGGGCAGGAAATCTCAGGAGTGTGGGGGGTGGAGACCTCCCTGCCACCCCCCTCTGCCTGAGGCAGAGCCCGGACTGGTGACCTGAGGGCCCTGGAGGTGCTCCCTGGCTCTGCCAGGGCCCAGAATGGCGTTCACCTACCCAAAGGGCCGCAGAGCGGAAACAAACAGCAGCAGAATGCGCAGCCACAAGGTGTGGCCTCCTCACGCCCAGGCTGGGGGCGACTGTGCCCGCCGTGGCTGTGGGAGCCCCAGTGGGCCCAGCAGGCAGGTGCCCGCTCCTCGAAACCATGGGGTGCCTTAGAAGTCAGCCCTCAAAGCCTCAAGCACAGAGACCAAGCAAAGCGCCTCCAGGTCGCTGAGTGCGGCCCGAGGGAAGCTGCTCACGGTGGCCCATGGTGACGGACGGGGGGAGCGGGGCCAGGGGTGAGGGGCTCCTGCCTGCGCGGGCGGAAGCCAGCCCTGCGGGCGGAGGGGCCGCACGGACCCACAGCCCTCGCCTGCCTTTTAGACATGAGGTCACCCCCCAGGACCCAGGAGGGCAGGACAAGAGCCTCCGCCGATGGCCACCACGTCCCCAGTTCCACAGGCGCACACCCACACGCACACACACGCCGACGGCCCTTCCCAGACCAGCTCCGATTTCCCGCAGGCAACTGCTGAAATGGATCTGGTGGCAGGAGGCAGAAGTGACCTCACTCAGGAGTCCTGGGGACCGGAGGCAATGACAAAGCATCTCGGCTGTGAAGGGCCGTGCAGCCTGCTGGCCCCGAGCTGCCCCGTCCTGCGCCCCAGCCCCGGGCCCCCTCGCAGCAGCTCTGACACGGCCGGCCCCGCCCCAGACTGCCGTGCCCCCACAGGCTGGACCTCCGACACCCCTTCCCCACCCCCCACCCGCGGCTAAGCCCCGACAGCTCCCGGACACGCCCTGTGCCCCCGCAGGCCTGGCCCCCACTGACTGCGGCAGCTGCCCCGCCAGGGGCTGCCCTTCTCTGAGCCCCATCGCCGCTAATTTAGAGAGGGCGTCTCCGGCCGGACAGCAGGGCCCCGCACCGCAGGAGGGAGTGCTCTGCGGGACGCCGCCCTGGCTGCCGGGCAGGAGGCCTTCAGGCCCCGGTTCCCGGGCTGGGGACGCCAGTCCCGGGGGGGCCGCGGGGCGATCCAGGTGGCACGTGGTGCCGCACACCTGCCGGCCGGCAGGTGACAGAGTGCAATTTGATAGCTGTTGGTGATCGCGGCTCCCGGGCTGTCACCCAGGCTGCCGTGACGCTATGGCGCCATCTGCTCTCGCCAGTGACGGCTGTCGTCACGTGTCCGCCTGTCAGACTGTGGCCCCCGCCGGCCTCTGCGGGCTCGCTCCCTGCCCCGCTCTGCTCTTGGAGAGACACCGGCATGGGCTCCCGAGAGAGGTCTGCCGGAACGAGAGGCCCCTTCCCAAACGCTGCGCAGTGTTAAAAACGCAGCGTGTCACTGGCTCAACGGCGGAGGCCATGGGGGCTGAGAGGCGCTAAGAAGTTCAGCTGCAACCCGCACCCTGGGAGCAGGAGGTGCTGAGCCTTGGAGAGAACTCGCACTTCCCAGGGATCTTCCCAACATAGCGGGGCAGCCGCAGCCCCGCCCCCTCCGTCAGCCCCCAGCCCAGGCAGCCACTGCAACTGGGCTCTGGGGCCGAGGGCGCGGGCAGCCACCCTCGGGGAGAGGACCGACACCCGGGGCTGGCTCCAGCGACCAGGCGTCTGGGAGTGAGTGTGGGACCGGGCAGCAGCCACAGAGGGCTGGCCTGTCCCAGGTCACAGGTGAGGGAGGAGCGCCCCAGGACCTGCCCGGGGGCACGTGACCGCGTTGGCTGCGGGGAGACTGCCGCATCCGCCCCGCTCTGGGGCCCAAGGCCAGCCCCGCAGCCCGGGTCCCACGCGGTGGCTCTGGCAGGGGGACTGGGGCTCCTGCTCCGCTGCAGGGACCGGCGGGCTGTTGGGGCCGCGGGGCTGCGGCACACACAAGGCCCAGCGGAGCGCCCGCCAGAGCTGCGCCCAGTGCACCCCGGCCTCCGGCCAAAGCATGGGGGAGGGGCCCGGAGGGCCAGGAGGGGGGAGCCATCCCAGGAGGCCGCGCTTTCTCGCTGAAGTGGAAGTCCCTCCGACACCAGGGGAGGAGATTTATTCCTTTAATTACTCTCCATCCACGTGGGCCTCTGGTCAGCGGGCACGGTGCCGGCGGGGAGCAATTGCCCTCCTGGCAGCGAGGCGCCGGCCACCCACAGGGGGCCCAGGCAGTGCCAGCCAGTGGGCGGGGCCTCAGTGGGCTCTGGCTCTGTCCTGCCCTGTCCTCTGGCCCAGCCTTGAAGCTGGGAGTCCTGAGCCCAGGGCTGTCCCTTGGAGGCCACCGGGGCTGGGCCGGCGGGCAGGGCGACAGCTGTCGCCAGCACAGGCAGGTCCCAGGAAGAGGCCTCTGGGACCTGGGCCCCCGACCCCTTTCTCCTCGCTTTGCTGCCGGAAGGCTAGCGCTGGGGAGGAGTTTGGGGAGGCGGCTCCCAGGGCTCAGCTCTCACAGGGGGGCAGCTGCCCGAGTGCCAGCCCTCCCACGGCTGCCGGCCTCGGGCGGGCCCTGCGGACCACACCACGAGCACCAAGGCTCCGGTCGTCCAGCTCTGGGGTCCGAGGCCCTCGGAGCAGGACCCGCTGCTGGAGGCGGGGCTGTCCTGACCCAGCACGGCGCCCTGTGGGCTGGCCCTCGCAAGAGCCCCATGAGGACGGACGCGTGGTCAGCTCCCTGCACCTGCTCCTCCCCCGGGCAAAGGGATGGGGAAACTGAGGCACCCAGCGCCTCTGCTGGGGAGCGCAGCGCTCCCTCCGTGGAAGACGGCAGCAGACAGGCCCGGAGCCCAGAGGGTGGGGGAGGGCTCAGGCAACCTCTCCCCCCGCCCCTCCGGGTGCTGTGGTGCGGGGCTGGGGCGTGGGGCCTCTGCCATCCCACACCAGCCTGCGTTCCTGCCCCTTTTCTTTAACAGGAAAAGAAGGGGGTAAAACTGGACTGAAACCAAAGTATTTTTCCAGCTAATTTGTGCGATAATCGAGTCCAAAGCATTTGGTCCCGTCAGCCTGCTTCCCCTGGCCGCGGGGGGGTGTGTGGCAGCGTGGCCGCCTCCTGGCGCAGTGGGGGTGTGCGGCTGATGAGATTCCGGTGCCACGGCCCCAGGTGCTCGCTCGCCTGTCCCTCTTTACTGTCCCTGGTTCATCTCCTTTGTTCAGGAGTGAGACACGGAAAACCAGGGGCTGCTCAGCCACGTAAGAGCCACTGCCTGCCCGAGGGGCCTTCCCTGGGGACAGAGGCCCTGCAGCCTCCCCACTGGTGCCCAGCTTGCCCCACTGCCCTGGCTGGACATCAGCGCCGTGACGAAGGCGCTGTGGGCACTGGGGAGTTGAACGAGCGCCGGTCGGGACGCGCCCCACTGGGGACCACTCACTGGGACGAGGGCCCACAGCCTCTTGGGAGTCCGGGCCCCAGGCCCAGGCCTCCCAGACGCACCACCAGGGAGCCTCACCTGCACGCAGGAGGGGCCTGCTGCCTCCCTCGCCGCCGGGCCGGCCATCGGTCTTGGAGAGCTTGTTGGCCGACACCTTGTAGAGCACCCCTCCGATGCAGCGGTAGCCCCTGTCCCGCCACCGAGGGGGGCCTGGCTGGGCTCTCCCCCCGCCACGGGCGAGGCGCAGGCGGCTTAGCATCAGGGACCTGCAGACACAGGGACACGCCAGTTAGGCCCCAGGGCCCCAGGCAGGAGACCTCTGTCCCTGTCCTCAATGGCACAGGAGGTGGCACCTCCAGGGCTGGGATCACGTGAACCCCTGAAGGGTCATGGGGAGGGGACAAGCTCCCGCTGTGACGTGCCTGAGCCTGGAAGGAGGCCCCTGCGGACACCACGGCACCCCATGGGGTCAGCCCCAGGCCCCCCGCTCAGGGCTGCCCGGGGAGGCACCCACGGTGGTCCTGAAAGCTGTCCTGGCTGACTTGCTCTCCCCACCTGTCACATGGGCAGGCTGCCACCAAGATGAGGGGACAGGGGGCGTTCAGGATGACCAGGCAGCCTCATGATTCCAGCAGGGCACATAGGGCTTACCCCTCAGGGCAAATTTCAGCAGTAATTTGTTTATGCAAATGGAGCTTAATTCCACATCAGCTCAGACTCTGTTTGTGTGCTCTTACCATTGAACCTCCTGTGCCCCGCTGGCCAGTCTGGACAAAGGAGCACGGACGTCCCGTGTCCACACTGCCCCTCCCTGAAGAGAGCCACGACTCAGGGTGCCACGGGGGAGCCAGCCGCAGTGGCAGCGCAAGGACAAAGGTCTGGACCCTGCTGGGCCTGCCTCGGGTGCTCACAGTGGGTCCCCCACAAGTCTGCACATGGACCCCCAACTCCACTTTGGGCAGCAGGAAGTCCTTTCCTGTCACCCAGGGACAAGGAGGGGCACCCCATACAGGGTTCTAAGTGCCAGGGGGACAGGCAGCCCTTGGGCACCCTAGCACCCGGGAGGGCCTGCCCAGAAACGAGGGACCGGGCCCAGCGTCTTGCTCTCAGGCACAGCGGCCACCCGCCCACGCAGCCCTGCCGCCTCTACGGGCCTCGGTCTCCCCATCTGCAGACTTGGGGTGCCTCGCCACCCGCGGCCCCCCAGGGCCCGCTGGAGAGTTCATGTGAGCCAGGGAGCTGGCTCTGGGCCTGCAGCTGCAGGGTAAGTGCAAACGCAGGCGGGAAGAGCGGGCCTCCCGCACGGAAGCACTTGACCCAGTTTCCCTTAATTAAAATCCAGGTTCACGAACACCAATCTTGGAGGGAACCAGCAGAGCCCAGGGGCCCGGCCACACATGGCCCAGGCTGTCCCTGCACGCGCCCCAGCTGCCCAGTGTCTGGGGGAGGCGGCCAGACCTCCAGGCTCTCTGCGGACCTCGGGGCACCTGTGTGGCCAGGCCAAGGTATGAGGAGGGAGGGGCCGGGCTGGTAGGGTCCTCTCTCGCCAGCCCCTAAGTGCAGAACCCCATCAGCCCTGGGGGCTCAGAGGCAGCTCTGGACCCTCTGCAGGAGCGGTGGCCTCTGTTCTCAGGGCGCAGCTCGGCCCGAGTCCTGATCCCCACAAGCCTAAGCTGAGCCCAGGCCACCGGCCACCACAGCTGGTCCAGCTCGAGCCTGACCAACACCTGAGAGCCCGGGCGCCTCTCTGGGAGAACCTGCCTGGTGGCGGTGGACAAGCCCACAGAGCTTTCGGAGGGCTGGCCGGGCCCCAGGGGACAGCCCACCTGCCCACGCCGCACCGGTGCGGTCTGAGGGCGCACGGGACCACCTGTGTCCTCCCTGCCCCTGGCTGGTGTGCCCTCTAGGCCCGTGGCACCCGTGCCAGCGCCCGCAGCTCCTCACCGCCGTGGGTGTCACAGACTCCAGCAAACTGTCACCCTGGCACAGAGAACAGCCTTTGGGAGCAAACTGTATTGAGAAGAGGGGATGAAATTAATGAGATAACAGGGGCCAGGGACCTGGGGACGGCACCTCCCCTCGCCTGGGGGCCCGGTAATTCCTTTTCTACAACTGGGGCCTCAGATCTAAAGGCTTCTCCGGCCGTCCGGCAGGCCCGGGCCGCCAGGAAATTTCATTAACGCTGGAAAATAGGAAAGGTATTAAGCGTGGATAATGAAGGCCAGGGAGGGAGCCGTGCCTTAAGATGGTCCTCTTTCTCGCCTTTGTAATGGGAGGCATGAACTTTCCCTTCAAATCCATTTCTAATCCATTTGAAATACTACAGCAAATTATCTTTCCTTCAGCCCGAAAGCGGCCAGCCAATTTACTCCGAATAGAAGTGACAATGCCCCAGGATTTATCACCATAACCTTGACTACACCGGGTGAGGGCTGGGCTCCCCTCGCCCCCGGGGGGCAGGAAGGCCGGGTGGGGGGAGATAACACTTGAAACGAGAAGTGGTGGTGATGGGGAGGAAGGCACGCACCACGCAGGTCGGCTACCAGCGGCAGCTGTCCGCGTGGCCGCTGCCCGGGGAGCAGCCGGAGCGCCCGGCGAGGCCGTCCCGCAGGCCAGGGGCTCTGCGGGCGCCGTGGTGGGGATGGCGGCGGGGCCGGGGCGGGCCGTGCCAGGAAGCAGAGCAGAGGACGCCAGGGGAGAGAGACCCAGAGGAAGGGTCGGGATCGGCGCCAGACGGGGGCCTTCCCTGAGAACCTGGGTGTGCCCACTCTGCCAGGCCCCCCCGCCCTCCACGGGTCTGCCCTGGGCCCCCAGGCTCTGCTCGTCCAGCCCTGCCCTGGCACAGTGCCCCCAGCCCCAACAGCAGCCTGGCACCCTCCTGCAGACCTCGCACCTGACAAGACACGCTGCCTTCCCACACGGAGCGCTTGGGCACAAGTGTGCAGTGGGTGGGCTGAGTTGGTCACCTGTGGGGAGACCAGGGCCACAGCTACGGCTGCTGGCGGGGGGCTCCACCAGGCTCCCAGGTGGGATTTGACCTCTAACCCCAGCCCCTCAGCTGGGGCAGGGTCGGTGAGTGGCCAGGGAGCCAGACGCCTCTAGGCCAGGCCACTCGGGCAGCGGTGGTGACCGGGCAGGAGGTGGGCAGGCTGGCTGGGGAGCAGAGAAAACAACCGGGGAAGCATTTTTCAGGAAATGGAGCACGATTTTGCGCAGCTCGGAGGCGAGCAGGGAGTGCGCTGTCAGCAGAAGGAGCAGCAGGCGGCTCTGCACAGCAAATTCCAAGTAGGTCAGGCCCAGCCGCCGCCGTGACGGGCTGCACACTGCTTAAGTGCGCTTTCCACGGAAACGCTGACGGTCCCGGCCCCCCCCGCCCCCTCCCCGGGGCCCCAGCCCTGGGCCCGCGCGGCCTGTGCCCACTCTGCCTGCAGGGAGGTGGCGTGAGCCCAGGGCCCCCCTCAGACAGAGCCCCCAGCTCAGGGCCGGCGCGGCACAGGGCTGCTCACCTCCGGAGCCCCCAGGCGTGCTGGGCAGTCTGCAGGGCAGGTGCCGACAGACAGTTCCGGGGGGAGAAAGACAGAGCCCCTCAGGTGTGCAGCACTGGCAGCCTGAGAGGTGAGTGGGGGCGCCAGAGTGTGGAAGGGGTGTGCGTGGGGTGGCTTGAGCGGGCCTCACGGGGCCTGAGAAACGGCGCTCAGTGGCCAAGAGCCCCGAGGATGGACGGCGCAGGCCTCACAGCGGCTGTGGCCACCTGGTCTCACTCCTGAATGTGGCCCATGGCCCGCTCTGCGGCTGGGGCCGCCCACCCTGCAGCTGCTCCCCTGCAGGGGCCTGGCTCCCTGTGCCCACCGCCTGCCTTTTCCGGCCGGCCACCTAGGGACAGAGGCACGCCGCCCGCTGGGGGCTGGGTCTGGAGGAACGTGGGGGCTGTGTGACCAAGAGGGGAACCGGAGGGTGAGGGGCTGGCCCCTCGGGTCACCTGAAGGCTCCCTCAGGTGTCGCTCCTCCCCAAGAAAGCCCCGTCTGCCCCGGGGAAAGAGCAGCAGTGCCTCGGCACCCGGGCGGGCCGCAAGCTGGGGGAGACGTGGACCGCGCTGCGCCCCGTCACGAGGGGCTGGGCGAGTTTATGTGCTCACATCCATTCGGCTGGTGCTCCGATCAATGGATGCATTACAAGCTTTCCCTTTAAGAGCCTAATAAACAACAAGATGGAAAGTAAAATTCTCCATAAAATGACACTTTTAAAAATCCATTTCAGCTGAAGCTATTGGTGTTTTGTACGTTAGCTGCAGAAAACAGGGATTATTGGGTCTTAATGGCCCCACCAGGGAATGCAGAGTTCAGCCCGAGGGGCAGAGGGGCGGGCCCAGCACAGGGCAGGGCCTGGACTCCTGCGCCCAGGCGGCCCCTGCAGGCTGGTCCTCGGCCCAGGACCCCCTCGGCCCGTGCGGGCTGGTGAGGGGCAGGGCTGGCTCTTCCCCTGCTCCCTCATCCCCATCTCTCCCTCCATCACCCCTCCTCTCCCTGCCTACCTTCCTTCGGTCTCTCTGTCCCCCACCCCCATCCAGCCTTGCTCACTGCCGGTCCCCCTGGCCCCCAGGGCCACCTGCCGGGGCCTGCCACAGCGGGGCTGACACAGGGTGGCTGGCTCAGGCGTCACAGCTCCTGCCCAGAGCTGCCCCGGAAGACCTCAGAGGTCCAGGACTCCCTGGCTCCTGGCTCCCTGGGACCTGGGTGACAGTCCCTACGGGCGGTCAGTCCTGCACCCGCCCTCCCAACCACAGTGCAGGCCTGAGGGGGCCGCAGGGCAACACCTCCCCTCCACGTCCCAGCCTGCAATCAGGGGGCACCTCCTCAGGCCAGACCTGCCCGCCACCCTGGGGCCTGCACCCCTGTTCACACGGCAGGCCCTCCTCTGCCGCCCCCAGTGACTGCGCCCTGCCCTCGCTCCCACCGGCAGGCTGCAGGCACCCGGCCCGGAGCACACCTGCGGAGACCTGCTGGCCGAGGCCGCTGCAAAGCCCAGTCACTGTGGCCTCTGGCAGCAGGGGCCTCCTCTCATTGGCTCAGTGAGCGCCCCAGGCCCTCTGGCCTCACGCTCCACACTGTCAGCTGAGTGCCCGCCCAACCTGGCCTGGCCGGGACCAGCCCTCCCCTTGCTGGGCCCCGGCACATGCCCGCTGCTCCAAGTCGAGGGCCCTGGCCGCCAGCACCCCGTCTCTCCAGCTCCGTCTGGGCCGTACCCCTCGCCCTCAGCCACACTGGCCAGGTCCCAGCCCCACGGCCACGCCACCATCCGCTCTGCGTGTGCCTCTGTCCACCTGGAGCAGCATGCCATCTGCCGCCTGCCTGGTGACCCCCTAGGAGAGTCACATCCCTGGCTGGGGGACACTGAGGGCAGTCCAAACCAGGGGTACGTGACAAAGAGGAAACATCACAAGACCCAGAATGCCACAAGCACTTGGGGACCCTGTGCGTCACTGCTACCCAGAGAGACTCAGAAAGTGAGGGGCCAGCACCCACCCCCGAAGACCTCAGTGGGACGTCTCCTCCTGGAGTCACAGAGCAAGGGCAGCCTGGCCCCTGGGACGGCGGCGGCGCCCACAGCAACACCAGGGACAGGCCCAGAAGCGCAACAGCGAAAGCTGCTCAGAGTCAGAGGGGAGGCAGCCGGCTGCCTGTGAGCACGCCCAGGTGTGTGCAGCCACCCAAGGTGCTCGCGGGGCCGGCCGGACCGCCCCGGAGAGGGCAAGGCTGCGGCAGGTGTACCCCCACCACGCAGGAGCCACGGAGCCGCCGCCGCCGAGGTCGGGGGGAGAGCCGCTTCCCCCGGCTCCGGCGCAGCGGGCGGGGCGGCAGGGTGGGGGCTCAGAGGACGGAGACCGGGAGCAGCGAGCAGCACCGCCTGGCACCTGCACGGCGACGCACAGGGCGAGCGGCCAGTTCCAACAAAACACGCGCCTGTGAGGAGGCAGAGGGACCTGGGCACCCACCTCTGGCCACCAGCAGGAGGTCGCTCAAGGACAGCCACCGGCTGGGTGTGAACGCTAGAACCCTCGAGTGGCCAGAGGCAAGCTCGACTCGGGGCAGGCACACGGCTCTTGGACGGGACACCGGGGGCCCTACTCCCAGAAGGAAGACCGACGAACCGGATGTCAGCAAAAAGCTGGCCTGGACAGCGCACAGGGAGGGCCCGGCACACCGACGAGAAGACACAGGAGTGGGCGAAAGGCCCCCAGGGCGCCTCATGGGGGGCCGAAGCAGTGGCCTCAAGCGTCGGCCGGAAGTGCACACCGGGACCTAGGCGGGGCCACCGCACCCACCCGTCCTCAACAACGGAAGTTGACCTCCTCAGTTCTGGGGGCTGCGAGTCCAAGGCCAAGGTGCCAGCTCCCAGGGAGGCCTCTTCCCAGCTTGCAGACCGGTGGCTGCAGCCTCGCACCGGGTCGCAGAGCCGCTCCTCGGCGTGCTTGCAGATGGAGCTCTGGGGGCCCCTCTTCCCGTGAGACCCCCAGTCCCATCTGATGAAGGCCCCGCCCTACGACCTCATTTAACCTCGATGACCTGTGTAAAGGCCCTGCCTCCAAACAGCCACAGCGGGGTCTGGGCTTCACTCCGTGCCAAACAGCGGACAGAAGAGGTTAGACACAAAGCAGCACCTACCGCACGATCCCATTTCCATGAAGCTCAAAAACTCTGATACGGAACTAGTCTCTCGACGGAAGCGAGAGGAGGGGCCCCTGTGGGGTGGGGCACCCCCCGCAGCTGGGTGGTGGGTGCAGGAGACGGAGGCCACAGACCTGACCCGAGGACACGAGCCTCAAATGTCTTGCAAAGGGGAGTCGAAGTCGGGGCAGGAACGAGCATTTGTGTGTGACGAAGGCGGCATTTTTAAACACGGCGGGAAAGCCGGACTGTTGCAGGAACGGAACCATCACACAAGGTTCAGTGTGAACTTTAATCGCACGCCACGCCCCCAAACAAATCCCTGGCAGATCACAGTCTTACGTGGGAAACCGAGGAAGGTGGAAGGGACTCCCGGGTCTCGGGCGGGGCTGCTGAGCGGGCCCAGGTGCTGCCCTGGAACAGCGGCAGGGTGGGGGCGGAGGAGCGCGGACTCCGCGAGACCCTCACAGACAGACTGAGGACGGGGACGAGCAGCCAGAGAGCCCTGAACACGCGAGAACCGCGCCAGAGGCAGCCGAGCGGTAGGCGGGAGCAAGCGCCGAACCGGACACAGACCCCGAAACTCAGCCGCAGGGCCTTCGCCCGAGCGGCGGTCCGGCAGTGGCGGCCAGTACTGGCGGCCAGCACTGAGAGGGGCACGCGAAGACGCAACCTGAGCCCGTGGGAGGCGCCGCCCGCCCACCCCAAAGCCCCTCGGGGAGCCCTGACCACCAGACCAGCTCAGGCCTGCCCTGGACCAACGGGTCTCACTGGGGAAGACAAAAAATAACGACGCAGGGGAGCGATTTCAACAGCTGGCCCAACGTGGGACCTAAATGGTGATCAAGTTGTGTCTACCCAACCAACAAGCCAAAAGTCTCCGCCTCCAAGAAGTCTTCCAGGCTGCAGACGACACAGAGGGCAAAGGCCATCTGTGGGAGGGAGCAGGTGGAGGCAGGGAAGGTCAGAGGTGGGCGCGCAAACACTGCTGTGGGTGAAATGCAGCCAGCACCTGCTGGTCAGAGGACGGCCCAGGAGGGAAGGGCTTGGCCAGGGTCCTGCTTCAAGTAGGTGCTGAGCGTGGGGTGGGGGGAAGCTGGAGGTGCCAGGTGTTGAATTCCTCAGGAGTCCCAGGAGGCAGAAGGGCGCAGGCAACCCTTCCAGGACCCAGGTGCCTACCTGTAGACCCCGCCCCAGCCCCGCCCACTCGCAGGCAGAGGCAGGGTTGGGGGCTGCTGGGCGGGGCCTCCGGTGGGCGGGGCCTGGAGGAACCGGAGGAGCGCCCCGCCCCGGAAGGAGCCCAGATCGCAGAGGACAGAGCCACGGCCGTAATTTACGCTCCCCCACCTATGCTTTATGGCCTTCTTAATTCGGCTCCTGCTACTATTAATGTAGTTAATGCTGAGATTATATCTATTTTCTGGCGCAGGCAGTGATTTATTCAAGCCATTTTTCCGGCGGAGGCTCCCACGCTGTTAAATCAAGCGCCTTGCCAATTAAGTGCTGACTCGGGCAGCGGACGCAGCCCTAACAGACATCTAACCGCAAATTAAACTGGGGCGCACTCGGGGGAGCGGGCAGGGCCGCCGCGGGGACCTTGCTGACTCGGAGGGAAGTCAGAGGAAAATAAAGCGGCTCTGCGCGCAGGTCCCCTGGCCACAGCGGCTGCCCTGCCAGCAGAGGGCGGCTGGGGGACTGGCAGGCAGGGGCCGTTGTCCCCTCACAGAGGAACCTGCACCTGCAGCCGCCGCCCCCTGGGGGCGCACATTCAAACAGAACACCCTGGGCCTGCGCCGGAAGCGGCCGACAGACCCGCTGACGGCCCCTCCGCACCACAGCCCTGGTCAGGGCCCCTAGTGGCCAGGGAGGACCCCTTGGAGGACAGGGTGGAGGAGAGGCTTGCCCAGCGTCCCATCTCTGAGGACGAGGACACGGAGTCTCACGGCGGCGGCAGGATGCGCGAGGCAAGCTCAGAAGGAAGGCAGGGTGGGGGAAGGGGAGCATCAGAGCCAGGCCTGGGGATGCGCACTCCCCGGGGCCCAGCGCCTCCTTGGGCGCCCCCACACCCCACGGGAGCCTCCTGGCCAGAGAACCGTGAGTGACGCTGGAAAACGGGTCCTGGGACGAGGCCGAGGCCAGGTCACCGGGGGCTGCCTGGGGCCCGGGGGAGCTCATGTCCGTGAGCCCCTTGGCGCGCCCCTAGTGGCCGGCAGTCCTGTCAGACGGGGGCCCACTTCGCTGAGTGCCCTGACCCCTGGGGCAGCGCCTCCCCTGCGTCTGCAGAGGCCCCGGCCCAGCCCTGAGCAGGGAAGGAGGGTCTGGGTGCCGTCGGGCCGACAGACGAGCAGAGGCCGACATGACCCCGGGTCACAGGGCACTGAAACGACGTCTGGCGGTGCCGGCCACCAGCTGCCGGGGTGACAGGGCGCTTCCCTCCTGCCAGGCGGGGCCGTGCTTTCGGCCGCCTCTGCTCATCGTTTCCAGGGACACCCAGGGGCCCACGACGTTGGCAAGGGGTGGCCTGGGCCCGGGTCCCACCCGAGGGAGATCCTCCACACGCTCCGCAGGGACCAGCCCGCCGGGACCCCCGGAGGCCCCCTCCTCAGCAGCCCCGCCGTTCTCGGAACAGAGCTCCTCCGGGCAAACAGAAGGGGCTGCCTCCCGGTGAGTCAGGAAACGCCCCACCGGGCCCATCCGGGGCCCGGGCCTCGCCCTGCGCTGCACTCCCGCCAAGGTGCCGGCCGTGTCTCACAGGCCCCCCGGCCTGGTCCTGCCTCCTTGGGTTCTGTCCAGAAGGAACAAGGCCGCCCGCCTGACCCCTCCTGCCTCGTTCCCCCCAGGGCAGGCCTGCAGGCGGCTGGGCGGGCCGAGGCCACACAGCCCAGCTTAGTAGGGGCCTGGACATGCTGTGTGTGCCCTCCAGCAAGAGAGCAGGGCCTGGGCTCTCCGCCGTGCAGCAGGGGGCGGGCATGCCCAGGGGACAGGGAAAGACAGACGCCCGGAGGCAGTGGCAGAAAAAGCGGGACAGAGGCTGAAGGGCCAGACAAAGGCCCGAGGGCCTGAGACACAGACTCTGGAGACCCACAGGGCTGGGGGCCTGGCCGGAGGGCAGGGACCGTCCCAGCAGGGACCTGTGGCAGAGCCCAGGCCAGGGAGGCAGAGAGCACTGTGCCCAGCCACCCCTAACCTTGGCCCTAGCCCTGCCAGTCACCTCCTACCTACCAGACGGCCCTCAAGGACACAGACACCAGGGACATGCCCAGGCCAGCTCACCAGGGGCCCAGAGGCAGGTGACCAGCCGTAGCCATGGGCAGGTCCCTGCCTGAGATGGAAGGGAAGAGGGTTCTCCTGCCCAGCACCACCTCCCCCCAACGCCCCCCGCAGACGGTGCCCGGCCACCCTCGCCATCTCACGCATACGCCTGGGCCCCAGGCCCCGCCAGGGAGGAAGCAGCAGCACAGACCTTGCCTGGGGGACAACTGTCACAGGGCCAGAGGTTCAGCCTGACAGAGGTGGTGTGTCAGCCGCCCACAGCTGTCCCCGCTGCCTGGCCTTAGGAGCACAGGGCTCCCTGCAAGCTGTGTGGCCCTGGGGGCCCAGAGACCAACGGTCCGCCCCTCTGCGGTGCTGAGCCCTGCCCTGCATGCCCGGTGGGGACCAGGACCGAACGAGGGAGCCGGGGTGCCCGGCTCCCAAGGCCCAGATGCCAGAGAGGCTGGCGGGGCTTCCACTGGCCACCCTCGGCAGCGGTGGCTGACCACGAGCGGACAGCCACAGAACCACAGGGGAGGAAGGAGGCGGGAGGCCCGTGTAGGTCTGTGTGCCGGTGGGAGCCCAGCACGCAGGGCGTGCTCTGCCGGCCAGGGCCCGGGCCCTGACCTTCCGGACCAGGCTCCAGAGGGAGGTCGGTATCTGACAGCGATGCGTCGGTGCTGCTCTCAGGGTGGCTGTGCCCGCCTCGCAGGCCACCCAGGAGGTGCGAGGTCGAGGCCCCGTGTCCCCGCGCCCCCTCGGAGCCCCGGCCCCTCCCCACGCCTGGCTGAGGAGCACGGGGCAGGTGTCCCGGCTGCCAGGGGCTGCTGACAGCGGAGAGGCCCGCCTGCCTCCGACAGACAGAGAAATAAATAAGTAACTGGCCCAGGCGCGCTTTGAACCGACTTCCAAATTAAGAGTTGCGTCCTCGCTGTCAGGTCCCCGCAGGCAGGCCCTGCACCCCCGTGCGGAGCGGCGGCTCAGCCCATCCATTAGAGTGATGGAGGCAGAGGGCCGCCACGGCCCTCCTTCCTTAATGAGCAGCCGAAGGGATCGGTGAGCGTAATCTCACAGGCAGTAATATTTTATATAATCGCCGAGTAGTTTAAATTGAAAACCCCCAACTGAATCAATATTTACTGCATTGAAACGAAATGAATAGTAATAAGTCACTAAGCTCCCTGTCCTGTTTCATAAAATAAAAAATTATAAAAATGAGCACGACGCGCGAGGCCATCACATTAACTTTTACAGCACTCGGGGAGCTGGGGCCGCCGGTTCCCATAAAACGGGGCTCTCGAAACCCTGCCAGAGGAGGCTTGCCTCAGCACAACCTAGGGGGCAGCCCCGGCCCACCCCCGCGTGGCGCCCACCAGGCCTCCCTCGCCACTGGCCAGAGCCTCGGCACCCAGGAGATGAGGCCCCCTCCCCGTCAGCCTCAGGTCAAACTTCCACTCAGATGCCACCCCAGCAAGGGCACGGATGGCGACCTGGATACCGGCTGGTGGCCAGCTCCCTGAGGCCGGAGGGAAGGAGGGGGTGTGAGTGCAGAGGGCGGGGCCGGCACAGGCCCTGGGCGAGGGTAGAGCCAGAGCCTGCCGCCCCCCGCAGGCCCAGGAGCCCTGGGGAGACCGGGCGCCCCCTCTGGGCTCCAGTCCCCCGGGGCACCACACCTGCAGGGTTCCAGGAGCACCGCAGTGCTGGCAGAGACAGCAGCCAAGGGGGCCCGGGGGGGGCACTCGATCTCGCGCTCTGAACGCGGGGGCAGGCTGGTGGCGTGGTGGCCGCGTGGCCCGAGGGCTGAGCCCCCGCACCCACAGCAGGCTCCTGGGCGGGACACAAGGCCCATCCAAGCAGCTGAGGCCAACTGGGCACAGGAGGCGGAGGGCTCTGCCCTCATCGAGTCAAACCGGCTCCTGCCAGAAACGAGACCGACGCCGACTGGAGAAGCGGCCGAGCCTGGCTGGCGCCCCAAAGGTCCCGGGCTCGGTCCCGGCGGGTCCGGGCGCCCGCCTGGGCTGCAGGACGGCCCCCAGCTCAAGGTGTGAGAGGTGACCGATCGAAGTTTCTCTCACTCGTGATGCTTCTCTCCTGCTCTTCCCCCTCCCCTCCCCGCTCTCTGAAAATAAATGAATACACACTTTTTTAAAAAAAGGGATGCGCAGAGGACCTGAGGGTCTCCCATGAAATAAGACAAGGGAAGGCCTTGGATAGGCCATGAGAAGCGTTCAACGCCAGTGGTCATCGGGGAGACGCAAATTAAAACCACAGCGAGCCACCGCCTCAGGAGAAGATGAGGGTTAGAGAGTCCATGACGGGCACAGAATGGTCACCGAGGCTGCAGGGACAGTGGCTCCATGTGAAGCCACACCCCCGACCCGAGTCACCACACACCCTGGAAACTCGGGCTGGCAGCCCGCGTCCACCACGGCCTGGGGGCCTGGCCCCCGCGTCCGCTTGGGGAGAGCTGACAACCGTGGTGCAGGCACTGCGGCGCGGCCCCTGGCGGTGGGGCCACGCTCTGCGCAGGGGTGCCCGGTGCTGGGGGGGGGCAGGAAGTGCCGGGGGATGAGGGACCATGGGCCTTCCAGGGGAGAGGGCTGGAGCCACTCGGAGGGGCAGGGGAAGCCCAGTGAGGAGGAGGAGCACACCCAGAAGGGATGCCCCTCCCCGTCGACACCCCGGCAGAGAAACCCGTGGCTGGGCAGCCAGGTGGTCGGGCCCCCGGCACCAGGCGGCGTGGCGACAGCTGGGCCTCTCAGGCTGCCCGTCGGGCCGCCCAGCACCTGCCCAGCCTCCTGCCCTCAAACCTGAGCCTTGTCGCAGACACGCCCAGAGACGCTGCAGAAGCACCTGGCCACTGCTCCCCAGACAGCAGGTCCCAAAAGACAGGCTGGGTCTGGGCTGGGCTGGCTCTGGCCTCAATGAGGCTGCAGAGGCACGAGCATGACCGTGGCTGAGGGGCTACGCTCCCGGGTCGAGGGGTCGAGGGGTCGAGGGGTCGAGGGGCCGCCCTCACGCAGAGGGCTGTGATGAGGGGGACCGGGCGCACCCAGCCATGCCCCAGTGAAGGGTGCAGGGCCGCTGCGAGCTGCTTCTGCAACGTCCCTGGAGACAGACGCACATCAGCACAAAGGCACCCCAAGGGCTACATGCAAGAAACTCGGGGGACAGGCTTGGCGCTGAGTCTGGGCAGCCCTCCCTCCTCCCTCCTCCGCCTGAGCCCGGCCCCAGGCCTGCCCTGGTTCTCCCCTACTGCCCTCCCCCATCGCAGCCCCTCTCCGTCTGGCAGGTGCTTCCTGAGGCCATGAGGGGTGACCCACAGGGACGACGCACTGCCCCGAGACGTGCTGGCTCAGAGCAGAGGGGGCACCGCCTGCCATCTGCTCGGGACACGCGCCACAGAGCAGGTCGGCCTCCTGCAGGCTGCCACCTAGCTGTGACCACCTGCAGGGCCCTGGGCAGCCCGGCGCCCCAGGGCAGCAGCTGGACCAGGGTCTCTCACTCGTTGACCAACACCGCCAAGTGCGGGCCGCACTGCGGCTTCCCAGCTCTTGGCTCACTACCCAAGGCTGGCTTGACCCTCGCAGCTGGAGGCCGGGGCGAGCCTCTGCACTTGACCGTGCTTTGCCTCCCGCCCTGGCTCCCCATCTCCTCTGGGCCCACGCGCCGCCCCCTCTGCTGGGGAGCCTCTGCCTGGCGGCCGCCCCCCAGCTGCCAGGAGCCTGCCGGGCCTCTGCAGCCCCGGCCCCAAAGGGTTCTCCCGAGGGGGGGCCCACAGGCTGTGGGAGCCTCTGCTCATTGGCCTGGTGGGCCCGGGTCTGGGGACAAGCAGGACACGCCCCTCAATGGGCTGAACAGACGCAACAGCGTGGGGACGCAGCCTTTGGGGGTGACTAGGGCTAGAGAAGGCGGTGAAGGTGGGCCCCGTGAAGGGTGAGGGTCCTCGCAGGAAGGGACGCGGCCGGAGGGAAGCAGACCGGGGGCCCAGCCCCAGGCCCGCAGGCCCGCAGCCTGCAGCGCCGAGAGAGGAGCCTGTGGGTGAAGCGGCCCAGCCAGTGCGCTGCCGCGGCGAGGCGGGCCACAGGCAGAACCGAGCTGAGGGAGCGGTGCAGGTGGGCCTGGGGGCAGGGTGGAAGGCGGCCGAGGGGACCCTGGCCGCCTGCTCGTCCTCGGGCTGAGCTCCCCTCTAATGAGAGGGCACTTGGGAGAAGCATCTCAGCGCCCTCAGAGCCACAGCCCTGAGCGCGTCGAGCCGCCCAGAGAGCACTGAAGGTTTACCGCACAGGCGCCAGCGCAAGACGAGAGGAACGAGGCAGCCCCCGAGCGTCTGCAGCCCAAGGAGCCGCCTCCGGACATGGCCGCTCGGGCACAGGGCTTGTTCAACCCCACTTTCACGTCAAATGGGTTTGGGAAGGAAAAAAAGGGCCAGGCAGTTTAGGGATGTACACACTTCAGTGGCAGTGCAGACTAACGAACCAGCCGGAAACCAGAGAACTGGGGCAAACCCGGAGACCTCACAACAAAACACGCAAACCCACGCTCGTCCGGGTGTCGGCCCTGGGACGCCCTCCGGCCCCCGGGCCAGCCCGGAAGACCCTGGAGCCGCAGGGCTGGTCTGGGCAGCGTGGTCCGGAGTCCGCGGGCCCCGCCAGGCCTCCCGCGCGCCGCGGGCCCGGGAAGTCTGCTGTCACGAAGCTTCCCAGGCGCTGGGCCCAGAGGGACACGGGGCTGAGAGCCACATTCTGTGCACGTGGGGGAGGAGCGACGCCCCCACAAGGCGGAAGTGCGCCAGTGCCCTGCCCAGGGCCGAGTGGGGGCCGCGGGGGCCGGCAGGGGTGTGGGGGTAGGGGGAGCAGCAGCTCAGAGCGTGCAAGACACAGGCCTTTCCTGAGAGGGGTGCCAGCTCTGTGGGGGAGGGGAGGGCCCTGATGTGGCATGAGCCCCTCCGGGGACGGGGGACGGCAGGGGCTGTCACCTGCACGGTCTAAGGCGTGGTGCAGGGCCAAGCGTGGTGACCCCACCGCCACTGCGAGGGGCTGGGTCATCCCAGGGCCACACGGTGCGCACCACCCACCAGGGCTCCGGCCCCCCAGGACGACAGCCCCCAGCACACGAGGCATGTACGCCCCCGCAGCAACCACACTCCTCAGCGAGCGTTTGCGGGAGAGCGAGGACCAGGGCCACCAGGCTGCCCGAGTCTGCCCGCCGGCCCCTCCGGGGGTGTCCTCCCCCCCGGGGGCACAGATCAGGAAGCCCAAGAAGAGCCCCTGGTCCCCAGGCTCAGGCTGACTGCCCAGTGGGCGCCCCGCATCCTCCTCACGGCAGCAGCCCTTGGCGCACGCTGGCCTGAGTCCCCACTGGCAGCCCGCGGCCCCTCCTGCCTGGGGAGCGCCGAGGAGCCTGCAGCTGCCCCCGGCAGAGGCAGAGAACTCGGCCAAAACCAGCCGGCTCCCGAGCCTCCCTCTGGTGAAGCTGAAGGCAGCGGTGGGTGGGCATCAGACTGGCCCCGGCCTCGGCCCCCACCTCGAGTCCAGCCCCTCCTGCCACCTTGACGGCTGAGCCTAGGCGTGCACTGCCGACAGCGGCCAGCCAGGTGGGGGGCAGTCACTCTGCTGAGAAGGCAGCCCGGCCAGGGCACAGGCGACCTCGGCAAAGGAAGCCCAGCCCACCGGTGGCCACCCAGCCCTCAGCACCCTGCCCCCGACCCTCCCAGGGGCCACGGAGCAGGCCCCAGCCCAGGGTCCAGGCTGAGCACTCAGGTCGTGCCCGAAGGCCTCGCTGAACACACCCCCACACACCGCAGTCACCACAGGGCCACCCTGAGGGGGGGTCGCGGTGCATCTTCCAGTTGGGGGAGGGCGGGGGGGGGGGGTCCTGCAGCCCGGTCTGCGGGAGCCGAGCCTTCGGGCACCCAGCACCGCTCGGGGGTCCGCACAGAGCCAAGGGGCCCAGCTGCCTCCCTGACCAGGCTGCTCCCCACCCCACGGGGGCTCAGGGAAGGGGCGGGGCGGGGCCACCACAGGAGGCACCCTGCCCCAGACACCCTCGCCCTGCGGGGCCCGGCACCCACCTCGCTCAGTGACCCCATCAGGCCGCAGCTGGACCCAACCCTCACCCTCACCGGTCCTGGGAGGGGAGGCTCGCTGGGGCCACCCTGACAAGTCACCCCCAGCCCTGGCCGCCCCCGGGAGAGGCGGGGCCTGGCCAGCAGGTGGGACCAGGCCACCTATGGCAGGAAGGGAGGCAGGAGCAAGAATCGGTAAATCTGAAGCTCATCACGATGATCTGGGGCTCTTATTAAGTAAATTAATTTAAGTTAATTTAACTCGACCCCGACTCCCGACCACAGTGATTTAGCGAGGGGGAAATTGCATCAGGAAAGGCCACGCTCGCCAGATAGGGGACGGAAGAGGATGAGACCCACTTAGTGCGGCGAATTAATATGGAAATAGCAGGTGTAAATCCAACCTTATCGGGAGAGTGAAAATTGTCTTCATAAATTTGTAGAAATAGCCCCCAAGCAGCTTATAAATCTATTTAAAACAAAAATATTACAAAAAGTGCAGTAAAATTAATTTAAAACACACTTCCAGCTACCACCTCCCGAGGAGCCGGCGGCAGGACCCGGCCCGCCGCAGCCCGGCGGCGAGGGGGCAGGGCAGGGGGTGCCGTGGGCTGTCGGGGCAGGCCGGGCGCCCACACGCCTGCGGAGGCCGGCAGGCCGCTCCCCCTCCCCTCGGCCCCTCAGCCTCTGGCCAGAGGCCGCGTGCCCAGCTGGAAGCCCACCCGGACCACGTGGCCTCACGCTGCTCCCCCAGGAAGCAGCTCCTGAGGGCGGCTGGAAGACAGAGGGAAGGGGTCTCCCGCCAGTCGGCCGGGGCTGCCACCCCTTCTGTCTCCAAGATGGGGCCACCCCCGTCCCGGGGCTCCGGAAGCCCCTGGCTGCAGCCTCAGGAGAGGCCCGACATGGCCACCCTGGCTTCTGAAGCCCTCCTGCTTCTGCGCCCAGGGCGCCCGGGAAGGAAGGCGCAGCCACCGCACACCGCACAGGCGCAGCCGGAAGCAGCCGGGGCCGAGGGCACAGCGCTGCCGCGGGGGTGTGTGCAGCTGCCCTCCCCTCGGCAGTCAGCGTATCCCGGGCAAGCCGGGCTCACAGGTTCCCAAGGGCGCCCAGCCTCTCTCGCCACAAGTCTCTCCCTGACAGATGCCACGGCCACACACTGCCAGCTGATGGCTTGCTGACAATGGGTGGGCGGGGGGGGGGGGGTGCCTGGGTGGCACGTAGGCCAGCGATTTATCTGGAGCAGAGACTGCTGAACAGAGAGATGAGCTCGTTCCCCGGCCAGCAGACTGGAGACCAAGCACCTGCAAGTGGCAAGCGCGGTCCCACGCCGCCCCTCCCGCCCCCACCCCAACCCCGAGGCCTCGGACCCTGCCAGCCTGGCCGCAGGCCCACGCACCTGGACAGGGAGAGCCGCCGAGTCCGCCAGGAAGGCAGGGACAGGGGGAAGGGGGCCACGTTGAGAGGCGACACCGGGGTCTTCTTGACGATGCGGTACCGGGTCTGGATCACCCTGCTGGCGGGAGGGCTCCGCAGGCTGCTCAGGCGGGCGGCTGCAGAGAGAATGCAGTGCGGCGGTCAGTGGGGGCTGGCAGACATGCCCGTCACCCTCGTTCCGGCCCCGCACCGCGCGGCACAGGCACGTCCCCAGACGGCCCAGCAGCCTGGAGGTCCGGGGGAGGGGCACAGGCCCGAGTCCCAGCACGTGGGTCTCTGGGATGCCGAGGGACGCGGCGGTGGGGAGCAGACCAGTGACCCTCAGCGAGCGGCACCAACCCCCAAACCCGAGGCTGGCCCCAACTCTCCGGAGCTCCCGAGGGCAGCGAGGAGGGCCTCTCGGCGGGTCCGGGAGGCCCGGGTGTGCACGGGCACCGGTGCCGTGTGCCCACGCTCGTTTACGTGCTCCTCACTTGTGCCTCCCGACACTTGGCTCTTCCCAGCTCTTCCTCCTGCTGAAACTGTGTCATGCCCTCAGCGGGCACCCGCTTCGCCCGAGCTGCCGTCTACCTGATAGCTGGCACCTTCTCCACGCCTTCGAGGGACGCGTCTAATCGCCTGACTTCCACGGCACACAGCTCCAACTGCCCGATCACCAGAGCTAACGCAGCCGGGACCAGCGTCCCGAGGGCTGGGCCGCCTCGGGCTCGTCCCCACAGCCCTCGACCTGCCTGCACATCACCCAGGGCTCCTAGGGGACGCATGCTGGTGAGCTGCGGAAGTCCGCCCACAGGAGCCCCTGCACTCACGTGGGCCGCATGGCCCAGGGAATGCTGGGAACTGAGGGCAGAGACCTCTCTTTCACCTTCTCCCCTGCCCCTCTCTGTCGCTGTCTCCCTGCAAAAACAGCAGCTTGGGGAGTCGGGGAGAAGAGGGAGGTCGGCAGAGCCACAGGTGCCGTGGCATCACTGGGGGCTGGCCGGTGCCGAGGGAGCGGCTCTCAAACTTGGGGCGCACCGCACGCCTGGTGCCACCCAGCACACAGTGGATGTCAACGAATGAATGCTTGTTGGACTGAGTTTCCAAGGCCTCACCGGCAAGGAGAGACCGGCAGAAGTCAGCAACAGCTTGTTCCAACTAAGAGCCCAAGAGCACCAGGTCTGAGTGAGCTACTGCCAAGTGCAAGCTGACCCCGTGGCCCCCAGGCTCCCGCCTCCCAGGGTCCCTGCACCTGGACAGTCCGCCTGTCTCTGGCCCCTCACTGGGGCCTGCCCGCCCACACTCCCGCCCTCGCAGACCCACCTGGGCCTGCCGCTCCGGATGCAACGTGCATCCGAGGGCCGCAGAGCCCTTGTTCCGCAGGCCCACCTCTGCGCAGGCCGGGGAGGAGGGCTGGTCCCCGCTGGGGCCGAGTCCCTCCTCGGCAACCTCGTCGCCTTCGTCCCGATCCCCAGGAGCCCCCCGGGCTCAGCCCTACCACACAGCGAGGCCTTTTGCGCCCCTCCTGCAGGAAGCCCTGCCCCCCGCCCCGACTCTGTGGTCTGGGAGGTCCCGCTGGGCCCGGCGACGCACCCGAGTCCGCAGAACAGCCCTGTGCCAGACAGGCCCACAGGGGGCCGGCTTCCCATTAGCTCTCCGCATCTCAGTCGTGCGTGCCCAGCTGCCACTGCTCAAAGGACACAGATCAAGCAGATGCCCTCTTAAAAAGCCAGCCTCTTGTCACTTCCCCGTGCTATCGCCGGGCGCACACCCCACCTGGGGGTCCTGAGAGGCAGACAGAAAGGCACGCGGTCCACGCCCCACCCCCACTGCGGGGCTGGCTGCGGGGCCGTGTAGATAACCGCGCCGTTCAGCAGGGCGCCGGTGTAATTCCCTGGCTGCGCGCTCCCAGCGCCGTAACTGCTCCGAGGGACTCGCTCCCCGTGGCACGTCTCACTCACGTCAAGCCCTGCGCGCCTTTACTGCCAGCGAGGCCGACGCGGCCTTATCAGGCCCGCACACACAGCCCTCTCCGCCCGCCGTGCAGGGGTCACTTCTAATGACTAATCGATCTCATTAGCTTTCCTAATTAAAAACTTTACTGCCGCAATGGAAGACAAACTACGGAAAACTGCTGGCATCATATCTGAGTGGGAAATGAGCCCATCCATCAGCGGGGCCCTCGCTCCTGCACAGGGCAGCCACCCGGCCGCTCCCGTTCCCAGGCTCTGGCGAGGGCGAGGGGAGGCTGGGAGGGCGCGCGGGGCGCTCCCGGCGCGGAGCACGGCGCAGCCGCGGGGACGCAGCCCAGTGGCAGAGCCAGGGCAGCCTGGCCGCCGTGCGCACTGCGCCCCAGCCCCAGCCCCAGCCCCAGCCCCAGCCGGGGAAGGAGGGGCTCTCCAGCCCCTGGGAGTCTGTGCCGCACGGGGGGCCGGGTCCCCGGAGCACTGGCCAGCGGGCAGGGAAGCAGGGGCTGCGCCCTGTCCTGTCCCAGCTCCGCCGGCACCACTCTGGCCTGGGCTCGCCTGCCCCGCCTCCTCCACCAGCCACCACAGACGGTGGAGCCATCCGAGGAGGCCACAGCTCTGGCTCTGTTCAACTGGGGAGCAGGAATTGAGAATTCAGATTTTTACGGAAGTTCAAACAAATAACTAGAAGAAAATGCGTTACTACTTTCACAATTGTTTAATGAGTAAGGAGAAGGTGAAACCAGACTTCTAATCTGTGCAAAGAACCACCTCAGGCCACAGACCAGGAGAGAGAAGGCTGCTCCCCGAACAGCCCGAGGCCGAGCGGGTGAGAGGGAGCAGGTGAGTGTCCCCAGCAGCGGCTCCCCAGGTGGGTGGAGCCTCCTGGCAGGGCTCCGGGCTGGCCCCCTGGCCCCTGGGGGTGAGGGGAGCCACGGGTCGGCACAGGCGCCACTGTGTCAGGGCCAATGCAGTGGGGCCGGGCAAAGGGTGTGGAACCAGGGGACAGCCGAGTGGCCAAGGCCGTCCGCCGGTCCTGGCTTCCCAACCCCTACCCAGCACGACCCACCGCTGATGACTGCCCCGTGCACTTTTCACCGACAGCCCGCCGTTCGGTGCCGATCTCTGCCCCGTGCACACACCGGCCCCGCCCCCGCCAGCTGCTCCGGTCTCGGCGGCCCACCGCCGGCCGTCAGTGCGCCCCTGTGCAGCTCAGGAGGGCCTGGGGACAGGGGCCCCACCTGAGGAGGGTCCAGGGGACGGGCCACCTCACCCCAGCGACGGGAGAGGTGCGCTCTTGGGAGAAGGCCCACAGGAATGGACACCTGGCAGTGGGCACGGCCCCGGTGCCCAAGAGCCCGACGCGGGCTGAGCTGTGTGCAGGGCCCGGCCTGGCAGGGCTGCGGCGCCCACAGCCGGAGCCGGAGCAAACGCCACGCCGGCAGGACGCTGTCCCCCGGGGAGGGCCACACCGGCGAGGCGCTGCTCCTGGGCCGGACGCCCTGCACCAGGCCCGAGGGCCAGGTCCTGAGCACCCCCCGGAAGGCTGGGCCCAAGTGAAGGGCTGGGGCGTGGCCTCCGAACCCTGCCCAGCTCCAGCCTGCCCTCCCTGGACATTGCCCATCTACCAAGGCATTTCTGAAAGCCGGTCCCACCTGAGCTATCACCTCAGAGACCTCTATCTACGGTGCTGAAGGTGGTGAAGCTGGGGCTGCATTTGGGGGCGAAAAGGACGCTGGACACTGAGGAAGGGGGAGAGACCCCAGGGGCACCAGGACAGGCTGCGTGGGTGCAGGCCACCTGCGAGAAGCAGCCGGGAGGGAGGCCGAGTGGGGTGCAGGCTCTGGGCTCGGTGTCGCAGAGGAGGGGCCCCAGGAGCACTCCCCCCGCCCTTCCCCGGCTCGAGCCGCCGCCAAAGGGAAGGGCCTGGAGACCCCACGGCCCCACCACCCGCGCACCACGGCCCCTGCAGCTGCACCAGGCTGCTCCCCCCAGACACACGCCCCGTGCGGGTGGCTCCTGCTTGTGCAACCTGGCTGCCGGACCCCCGCCCCCGGGACTCTCATGCCGGTGCCTCGCCACTGCCACCCCCGGGCCCTTCAGCTCCGCCCTGAGCCAGGCTAGACGGACGCAGACGCAGGGTTGGGGGCCCCAGATGCCACTCCCTCCAGCTGCTGGGAATCAGCAGCTAGAGTGGGACTCAGCCCAGGACCTGGGAAAGGGCACCAAGAGCCCGCTTTGGCTGCTGAGCTGGGGTCAGTGGATGCTATTCCTGCCCCTCCTGGCTTGGGGTGGGCAGCCAGGGTCCTGCCCGGAAGCTGAGGGACAATCCTTGTTGGGAGAAGTGGGGAGCCTCATCCCCTGCACACAGCAGCACAGTGCCCACCGCATGGCGCAGCCGACAGGGCACAGTGGCTGGCGGAGCCGGACGGGAGACTGAGGCCCCGCTGGGCCAGGCCGGGGCTGCTCCAGGGGGCGCTGCTCCGGGCCCCTCAGGAAGGACAGGCAGGGGCTCCACCCCCACTGACACCAGCCTGGAAAACAGCAGAGGAGGCCACGCTGCCCCGTCTGCCAGACACAGACACTCCCCTGCGGACCCGTCTGCGCTCCCAGGAAGCCCGCCAGCCCCCAGACCCCTGCCCCCGCCGCCCCCCCCCCCTCGCAGTGAGGGCTCTGGCTGGCGCTGCCTGTCCTCCCCCAGGGCACTCTGCTCCCTGAGCCCCAGCCCAGGCCCAGAGGTGTGCAGAGCACACGGGTGGCAGGGCCTGGCCCCCAGGCCCCCCTGCGAGGGCACAGCCACGACCCCCTGGCAACGCCCCTGCCCCGGAACAGCGGCCCGAGTGCTGGCGGCTGTGCACTGCTCCAAAGGAGCCTCCGCAGGGAGGCGAGCGCCCCGCCCCCGCGCCACCACGGCGGGAGCTGCCGGGACTGCGCTCTAACAAGCTTCAGACGCGTGGGATGACTGGAATCGCAAAGTATGAATTTTTATGAGTCTAATAAATCACTCCACTTTTCCTGTGCTTGCCTGACGGCTCCCAGCACCCGAAGGCAGGGGAAGCCCAGCCGCCATCAGACACCTGGGCCCTGCTGCCGGGCGGGGCCGCTGAGAGGCTTGGGGCCCGCCCAGCCTGTGCGGAGGCCCCCGCAGGCGTCCACGGGGAGCACGGGGTACACGTGCCCCACTCACCCTCACACGGACGGCTCTGCCACGGAGGTGTGGAGAACCCAGGGCCCCGAAGGGGAGGCTGTGCGGGGTGTCGCCGCCCAGGCCCGACCTGGGGGGCCCTGCTGGAGCCGCCTGGTACTTCCTGGGGGGATGAGGGCCGCGGCCTGGCCAGTCCCTGGGCCTCACGTCAGGGGGACGGGAGGGGCCCCACCGGTCACTTCTCCTGCCCACGGCCACAAGCCCGAAGACACGCTCACCAGCCTCCCTGCAGCCGCGTCGCCCGATGTGGGGATCGGCCCCCGACAAACATTTAGCGATGATCAAACCGCGGTGGCAGCGTGACAGGGCCACGCGTCACCTGCGCGGGCAGCTCGGCGATGACAAACAGCCGCTGTCAGCCGCCTGTCCCGTGGCGGCCGCGCGCTCCGCTGTCCCGCTGCAGCCGGTGTTTAATGACGACACGGGCAGCGCAGACGCGGCGCAGAGGCGCGGACTGTCAGGGCCTGTTAGCGGGAGATTGAGACCGCTCTCCTCACTCACTCAGGCAGCACGCGCCGCCGGTCCCGATAATTACTGTGCGCGAGCCATCGATCGCGCGCCGACACCTGACCCGACGGCGTGCGCCGGGGGTCTGCTCCGCGCCACTCGCTGCGGATTATGGGTGGTGGGCCCCCGGCCCGCTCGACCACCCCGTGGGGCAGGAGAGGGGAGAGCAAGGGCCCTTCCGAGCGCCCAGCTGCCGGGCCCAGGGGCAGGTCCGCAGGCGGAGGAGACGGCCCGGCGGGAAGCAGGGGCCTCCAGGCACAGACCCTGGTCCCGCAAGTCCAGGCCCCGCGGGCATCTATCCCTCGGCCACCCAGATGCCGCCCAGGACCAGGGCCGAGCCCTGCAGGAGGCCCGGGGCCCACTGGCTGGGGGACCAGAAACCAGCTGCACGTGACCGCTGGCTGCTCCGGCACCTCACGTCCCCTCGCCGGCCCAGCACCCTGGCAGGCGGAGCTGGAGGTACACCCAAGCCAGGCCAGCCCCTTGGCCCCCTACATGCCGCCCCCCCCCAAAGGTTAAGGGCCAGGCGGCACACGTAGGCAGCTTCCCTGCCGCACAGGCGTGCAGGACGCACGCCCCTGGAGGCGTCCCTAAAAGGGCCGTTCTCCACTCCGTGAGACACCCCGGGCCAGACTGGCTCCTGCCTCCCAGAGCCTGTGCACCCGCAGCCCTGCCCACGGCCTCCTCGGCGCCCCGCGGCCCTGGTGCCATGCAGCCGCTGCTGATGCACAACGGGCAATCGGCAGAAAGACCGTGGGCGCCCAGCGCGGTCCTGCAGCCCTGGGCGCGTCGAGGAGGGGACGCTGTGGCTCGGCTCGGGAGCTCGGCCCGAAGGCCCAGAGCCACAGAACGACAGCAGCAACGGGGCGGCCCAGAGGGCTTGCCCGGACCAGCAGCCTGAGCAGTCGGTCCGCTCCAGGCTGACGCGCCCGAGCGTGCTGGGTGGCCTGGGTCTGCCTCCCCCCACAGGCAGGGGCGCGTGAGGGGGCACCCAGCTCCTAGGGCCCGACCACACCCACAAACCCTAACCAGCTGGTACGGGGCGCTGCCCAGTGCCGCGCCCGTTAGACACCCCCAGGACCCTGGCTCCCCACGGGCCACTCCTGAACAAGGTGCCCTCACCCAGCAGAGCTGCAGCAGGTGGGGGCAGGCCCTGGGAGCGGCAGACAGTGGCCTGGGCCCTGCCCAGAGAGCACTGGCTCTGGGTCCCACAGGGGCCTCCTCAACCCGCACCCTTGGGTGAGCTGCACTCCCAGTGCTGCGGCCATGTGGCCCTGGGGTGCAGCCCCCAGGAGCATGTGAGGAACAGGCAGGGCAGCGCCTGACCCCCCCTACAAGCCCCACAGCAGGGGGGCCGGCCAGGCTCCCTGAGCCACACACCACATCCCAGGGCTGCGTGGACCAGCCCTGACAGGCCCTGGCCTCTGCAGGCCTGTGGACCCCCGGACCAGAGACACCGAAAGGGCCAGGGGTCCTGAGGCTCATCTCTGAGGCCAGCGTGCCTTCCTGCCAGGTAGGCCTGGGAGACAGACTCTTAGGCAAACTAGCAATAACTGGACACCCAATGATTAGAAACTGCTGGATTAGCTCTGGCTGGTGTGGCTCAGTGGATTGAGCGCCGGTCTGCAAACCCGAAGGTCACTGGTTCGATTCCCAGTCAGGGCACAGGACCGGACTGCAAGCCAGGCCAGGTCCTCAGTAGGGGGCACACAAGAGGCAACCACAATGACGTTTCCCTCTCTTTTTGCATACTTTCCCCTCTCTCTACAAATAAGAGAGAAATAAATTAGAAAGAAATAAGCAAAAACAAAAAACACGTATCAACAGTTGAACCTACAAAGCAAAATACACAAGCTGAACAGAAACAGGTCAGATACAGGGAATGTTCCGAGGGCTGCCGGGTGGGAGGGCTCAGGGGAACGAGTGGAGGAGGTGGGGGCGAAGCAGCACACGCTGGGAGCTACAGAGCGGCCATGGGGCACGGGGCGCAGCATGGGCGACAAGAGTCCCAACGAGCACGCAAGGGGGGCCCCAAAACAGCAATCATCCCCCGGAGGGCGGCCCCTGCAGTGCAGGCTCCCCGCTGGGTGAGTGTGCTAGGAGCCCATCTAGGTCAGTGCGCCAGCTGGTGGTGTTGTGAGAGGCTGAGTTCGTTCGGCTACAGTGCCTTTTTTTTTAAGACTCTTTCAATGTGTTTGCCCATTTCATGGTGAGTGAGTTAGGAGCGCACCTGCCCACACGGTGCTGAGTGTTCAGCAGTTTTTGACCAGAAACGGCAGGGCCCTGTGCCCCACCCTCTCCCTTCGCCCAGTCTCTCCCGGAGCAACTGTTTTGTTGGTTGGTTGGTTTCCCCAGACGGAAAAAGAGTCCTCAGAGAGAAGCCTTTCGCCGGTGTGGGAGAGGTGAAACGAGACCAGCAGCACCGGAAGGCCTCAGAGCAGACGAGGCCGGGATGCCTGAGCGCAGGAGGAGACGCCTCCGCGGGTGCACCGCGCCAGAGGGAGAGGCTGAAAGGCGTCAGAGCAAACGCACGGTGAGGTTCCGGGGCGGGCG
Organism: Trachops cirrhosus; assembly: GCA_028533065.1. Classification (NCBI taxonomy): domain Eukaryota; kingdom Metazoa; phylum Chordata; class Mammalia; order Chiroptera; family Phyllostomidae; genus Trachops; species Trachops cirrhosus. Next base: position 123,695,858 of record CM052544.1, read on the forward strand.
GCAGGTGGAAGGGGAGCAGGTTCCAGACTCGGGGCGCCTTGTGCCCTATGGGACGTGACCGAGCAGTCACCTCAAAGTGTCAGTAAATCAGGACTGTGCACTCTGACCTCTGGGAAACCAGCATAAACGTCAGTCCAGTGAGCTAACCGAGGAGACACGGAAGGAAAAGTAGACGCTCGAAAAAAGAGCGAGAGGAGAAAAAGACCACAGAGCAGGAGGAAGCGGTGAGATGGGGCTGCACACCCGGTTCCTGGGCGCCACGCCGGGCCGCGCACACGGCCTCTCCTGCGCAGTCCCAGGCTGCCCCCCACCCGGAAAGCGGCCACTCGCTGAGCAGGAGGCCCCCACGCATGGGGGCGGGGGAGGCACACGGGGGGGGGCGGGGAGGCGAGGGAGGACCTGCGTCCGAGAAAGGGAGCCTGCGGGAACACGCAGAGTCGCAGCCCAGCAGGGAGCAGAGCAGTTCCGGATGGGTCTGCGGATGGGTCTGCGTGTGCGGGGAGGCGGCCTGGGAGCCGCTCGTCACGAACGACAGCCTGACAGCCGGAGGGACAGCCCGAGGAGGGACAGAGCGCGAGCACCAGGCCTGAGCGCACCGCTGGCGACTGCGCCCACAGAGCCCCGCCCCATCGGGAAGTGCAGGCCGGATCGGAGAACCAGGGCTACTCGGCCACTTTCCATGGCCCCGCCCCCCGCAGCAGGCTCAGGGGCCTGACGCCACCTCCACCCCCGCAAACCTCGCAGGTCTGCCCCCGCACCACTGCGCTGGAAAGCGAGACACACAAATACCTTCAACCCCACAGGTCTGGAAGTGAAGCAACACCCTTCTGAATGACCTATGGGTCAAAGCAAACACCAAATGGGTCAGAAAAAATTGGGAGGAAAACAAAAAGTTACCCTGTAGAATGCAGCTCTGCCTAGAGGGGGATTTATAACCTTACGTTCAGGTACTTTAGGAAAAAAATACCGAAGGCCACCACCCCACTCCGTCCGGGCTCAGGCCCCCTGGCTTGCCGTGTGGGCAGTTCGGACCCTGAACAGCAGCCCCTCCAGCCTCTGCCCTCCGGTGGCCCCTCTCCACATGTGCTGTCCTTCAGGGACTTCCTCACGCCCAGAGTCAAGGCCGCCAGCCCCAGTCAGCCGGGTGCCCAGGGCAGCGGGACGGGCAGTGCAGCTCTGCGGCCCCTCCACCCACACCACAGCCCGGGGGACGGCGCACTGTGGGGGGCAGCCTGAGCCTGACCCAATGACCCCACACTTCCCTGTTTCAAGACGAAAGGTGAGGAGAGCCGGGCTAAAGGGGACCCCAAAGGAGAAATGCCTCTGGAGTCCCTCTGCAAGGTGCCTGCCTCAGCCCCCCAAGGCTCCCTCAGGGCAGCCGGACAGGCAAGGGCGGCCAGGCCCGGCTCAGGGCCGCACTGCTGCCTCCGGTGCTGGGATTCACAGCCCCCCGCCCTTGCAAGGCCAGCTGCAGCCCTCGGGCCTCCAGCCAGAGACCTGTCATCAGCCCCAGCACGCACAGGAACAGACAGATGCTGAAGGGTCGATGAGCTGCTGAGGCTGACCTGCTGAGGCCACCAGCTACTAGCCGGATGCCCAGACCCCTCAGCACAGCTCAGGGCGCCCACCTGAGGGCACCCACACTGCACCTGGCACTCAGGTCTCCGCGTGCTGGCCCCACCTGCGTCTGCAAGGAGCACGCCCAGGGAGCCCCAGGGCGCAGCACTGGGATCCCATCACCCGGGACCCGGCAGGGCAGCCAGGCTGGCCACCAGCCTGCACCCGATTCCTGCCGAGGGACAGCTGGGTCTTGCGCGCCATCCTGGGCCACTGCCTCGCCATCTGGACCTCCCTGGACACACCGCAGCCCTCACGCCTGCCGATCCCACCTGTCCACTCTGGTGCCGATGCCGTGCTCACCCTGCACCAGCACGGAGCCTGGGGCTTGGCGCTCCCTGGGGGGCAGCGGCCCACACGGGGGAAGGCTGGGCTGCCCAGCCTCACTCTCCGCCTCTGGGCAGAGGGAACGGCAGTAACACTGTGGCTCCAGGCCCTCCCTCAGCCACTTCCCGCAAGCCCAGCGCCCAGCAAGCAGCACCGAGGGTGCGGCAGTGCTCTGGCCTGAGCCCAGCACCGCTGGGGCAGTGCCCCCCTGCCCTGCCCTTCCCTCGCTCCCCTCCCCCACCGCCGGGTGCCCGGGAGGCCCAGCAGGAAGGCAGAGCTGGGAGCTGTCCTCACACTCTAAGGCGCGGAAGAGGCGGGGCTGCGGCCTCCCAGAGGCCGGAGGAGCAGCAGTGGCAGGTGACTGGGGCCCTCCGGCCTGGGGCACTGGCTCTGGGTTCCGAGTCCCTTCGTTCCAGGCAACTCCAGGGGAAGGAAAGCCATACCTGCCCCAACACCAGCCTGACCCCCTGGGCACTCACTGTGCACTCTGCTCAGACACACCCCCTAGCCCGTCCCCAGGTCTCTCCCCGCTCTGGCCCTCAGGAAGCGCTGCCCAGCCTGGCACCAGCTCCCTGCCTCCCAGCCAGCTGGCCAGGCTCTCTGTCTTCTCTGCTACTCGGAGTCACACCTATGCTGGAGTCATCCCTTTTTACCCCAGGCTGTGAGGGCTTCACCAGGCTGGCCTATCGGCCACATGTCCAGCACAGCACCTGGGGCTCTGTGACATTCAGTGACCATCAGCTTACCAGGGGCGAGGATGGCACAGAGAGAAGTAATTAGCTGGAAAGCAAGGTATTCTGCAGGCAGGAGGCATGGGGGGGGGGCCTGCTTCCTCCCCACAGGCCTTCGCTTCCCCAGCCTCTGCCTGCCAGCAGGACACTGGGCCCAGCCACCAGGGGGCCATGCCACATGTCCTTGCTGAGATCTGGTCACGCCCAGCCCTGCCTCGGGGGAGGGAGGGGCTGGGCCCAGGCAAGCTGGTGGGACAGACCCAGGAGGGGCAGCTGTGGGAAGAGCAGGGGCCTTAAGCCGAGGGGAGGCAAAGCTCACTAGGCAAGGAGGCCAGAACATAAGGGGTGACAGTGTGGGCATGCCACTTCTGCTCACTAGACACAAGGGACACCCAAGCTGGCCCAAACCCAGGACCAGGTGCTCCCCAGGCCCCGAGTGCCAGCTCCTGCTGTCCTGAGAACGTCGCGCCTCCTTCCGGGCTTCAGCTTCTCGGGAACAGGTGGGCACCCCCAGCCCCACAGAGGCTCCCCTGGAGGCACCGGGCCCCTTGCACACACACACACGGCCCCCACCCAGCTCTTGTGGAGTAATTAACGAGCGCAGCCAAGGCAAATGCAAAACTGGAGCCTCCGACGTGTCTGGTAATTTATGGAAGAAGCAGGAGAGCGGTGCCTGCCTCTCGAGCCCCTCGTTCAGCACTTTCTTTCTCCCTGCGAAAGCAGGGCGGCAGATCTAACTGCTCTCGCGCCCTTTCTGGCATGTGCCGCAGGGAAACTGAACAGCCCACCATACCGGCGAGCGGGAGGGGCCACCGACCCCTCAGCGGCAGAGCACTGGCAGCAGGCCACCCCTGATGGCTGCTCCGCAGCCTGCACAGCAGCCCAGGGAGATGACCCTCAGCCAGGGCGCAGACGCTGGATGGGTCTGGGGATGAGGCTACAAGGGCACCCTGGGAAAACCTCGGGATGGATGCAGGGTGCTTCCCCTGAGCCCAGCCGCAGAAGAACGCCGCAGGAAAGTCGCCGGGCTGGCTCTGCACCCACCCTGCCAGGATCCCACGGGGCACGCCCTCCTCCCGCTCTGCTCTGGGGCGGGAGCCGGGGTCCTCAGGGGCAGCGGCAGAGCTGCTGCAGGTCCCTGCCCACCACACCGGTCAGGAGACTGCCCTGGGCTCCCTGCGGGGCTCCCGCTCCCCACGAGGCTGGGACCGGGGGCCTCGGGACAGGACAAGGCCACGTTGTACTCCGGGGGCTGGCCTGGGCAGGGCCCCCACCCCAGGCTTCTCCCCTCCCCTGCCCCGTGCCCAGCCCTGGAGTCTGGGCACACACTCCACCACGGACAGCCTCCCAGCTCACGGCCCACCCAACAGCCTGGCCCCTCTAAGCTGGGCCCCTCTGCTCCCCACCATCCCAAGCAGCCTGGGGGAGCACCAGTGGCGAGAAAATGCCTCCGTTCCACGGACACCCAGGGCAAGGCTGCCTCTGCCCATGGACCCTCCGCAGCCCAGAAGCCCACACCCAGCAGGCTCCCGCCTGGCCCGCTGGGCACACCTGGACACCTGATCGGAGAGGCGGGCCTGGTGAGAGGAGGTGGAGGCTGGTGAGGGGGCAGCAAAGGTCAGCGGGATGAAAACCGGGCCCTTCCTGCCAACCACAGCCCTGCCCAGATGGTCGAAAGCAGCTCGCCAGGACCACCCTCACCGGCCACACTGGCCCCTCCCGTGCAGTCCAGGACTTCTCCAGCAAGACCCTGGCTCAGGACAGCCAGGGGCAGGCCAGGAGGGTGGGCTACGGCCACACCCACTGTCCTGGGAAGGTGAGGCAGCGGGACTCCCCACCTCAGTGGCTCCTGGAAAGTGCCGACACCACACCCACCCGTGGCTTTTCCTTGGCACACCACAGCAAATGCTGCCCACTGGGCGTAGGCGTCCTGTGACCTGCTGCCCCCAGAAACGCCCCTAGCCTGGGGCCCAGGCACAGGTGGGCCGCCAGCCCCACGCAGTAGGCTCCCTTCCCAGCCTGACCCAGGCGCAAGTGGGCCAGACAGCACCCCCTCGGCATGTGGGACCAGGCCCAGGAGCAGGCATCCAGCCTGTCACTCCAGGGCGGCCCAAGTCACAGCACTGGGGCCCAGTGCGGCTGGAGGAGGACGAGCCACACAGCGGGCCCCGGGGCCCCGCGTGCAGTGTGCGACACTCGCTGTGATTGCTCATTGCCACAATCACACGGGCGGCAAGCTGGAAACCGCTCTGGAGGTCTGCAGGAGGCTCTCTCCTCTCCTGCCACCTCGGCGTCCGTCTGCCCGGAGACAGAGGGCCCAGGTCTCTGTGCGGCCGCAGCCTGGGAGCCCCATCGTCTGCACACAGGGCTCCCCGGGCCCTCTCGCAGGGGCCCCTCCCACTCCCCCAGCTGCCGACAGACAGAGCGTCCCCGGGGGAGGGGAGAAAGGAAGGCAAGCAGCACAGTGACTGCAGAGGTGAAGACCCCAGGGCCCCGTGCCCCCCAAAGTGACTCCGACCCTTCAGAGGGCGGGCAGCAGGGAGGGGCGAGGGGACAGACCGAGGAGGGACAGCCAAGGAGTCAGGCTGGGCCCTGCACAGCTCATCCCCAGGGCAGCCTCGGCCCGTGCCTGCTGAACAATGCAGTTTTGAATTCAATTAAAGCGATTATCTGTGTGCCAAATAAATTGTGTACAGCATACATCCTGCGGCACGCTACACCTCCAGGCTCATTATTCCCTAACTGTTTCCTCCTGTTTATGCGCTCTCAAATTAAACTGCTGATAATATGCGCCCAAATAAAAAATGAGCACACCTTGTCCCAGGAAAATTGATTCTCCCTTTCCCTGAGCCGGCGCTTGCCAGGTTTTATACACTCTGTTCCTGGTGATCATTAGTAATTCAATTTCCTTTTTATTAGCCCCTTATCTGCTGAGCAATACAGTGGCAGGGCTGACCTCTCTCGCACGGGTAAATGTTTAAAATCTCTTCCCTGATTAATTTTGCCAGTTAAGAAAAAGAGGAGAAATGGCCCGGCTCTCAGCCATCGCGATGAATAAAGCTTAATGTTGATTGTGATGGAATTTCTAACGCCAGGGAAATTGACTGAATGGGGCAATTACACGGCGACAGAAACGCAAGGGAGCCCGGCCCCTTCTCCTGGCCGTAGCCTTTCGGTTATTTAAAACAATCCAATTTGCAAGGATAATTATGTATTAGTGTTTTATCTGCCACTTGAAACGAACAGGGGAGTTTCGATACTAGCCCGGCATTAGCAGGTTATTGCTGCAAATTACTTGATATCTGCTTTCTTTCACATAAAGAGGAAATTAGGCGATCAATTACCAGAAGGAGGTGGACCGAGGGAAAACAGGGGCAAGTACGCCCTCTACTGGCCACCAGGCCGCACGGCAGGGCTGAAGTGGGGGCTTGGGGCTGGGCTTCTGCCACCAGCAGCCACCACGGGGCTCCCTCTGCTCTGTTGCCTTGAGATGAAGTGCGCACTCGCCGTGGCACATGGGACGTGGCAACCAAACAAGGGCAGGTGGGTAGCCACGGCCCCGCAGCCTAACTTCCTCACAGCCCTCTATGGCCCCACGCCCGCCCTCTAGGGACCACTCCTGTGCAGAAGCTCAGCAACCCCCCCCACGCCGGCTGGGTTCCTCCCGAGCCCTCAGCACAGCAGTCAGGACAGCCTCAGCCCCAAGCGGAACGGCCTGAGGCTCAGCCTGCTCGGCCCTAAACCCTGTTACCTCCAGGTCCCAAGGCACAGGCCTGGGAAGCCACCACCACACAACCCCCCGGGGGCTCACAGGGGACGGAAAGGGGGCACCATAGGACCAGGTGCACCCAGATGAGTCCTGGCTCCCCAGGACAGCACCACGGTGGTCGCCTGCCTCCTCCACTCCCCACAGCCCAGGACGCTGCCCCCACACTGCCCACAAAACACCAGCGACCCACAAAGAGGGCAGAGCCGACCCTCCCAGGCCAGCACAGGCCCAGCTCAGGGCTCCCAAGGGACAGCCCCCCAGAGCCTGATCCTCATACCTTCCCTGGTGGGGGGGTGAGCCCCGCCGGCAGGCAGGCCGCACAGCCGCTGCCTGCTGACCTGCATTGGGCCCTTGGTGGGGGTCTTCTTCTGTAGGGGGCTGCTCTTCCCTCGGAGGGTCTGCCTCCTACGCAGGCTGAACTGGCTCTTAGCAGTGGCAACGGGTGGGGGGCTGCTCTTCTTGTCCCCCGGAAAGCTGCGGAGACAAAGAACAGGCAGCTCTCAACAGAGCCCCTCCCCCAGCAGATGGCTGGCCCACCCACCCTGGCCCACACGGGTCCAGCACCATGCAACTGGCCCCAGGGGACGGCGGGCTGGGCCTGACGGGTTCCAGCTGCACCTGCTCCACCTCCCCGCCAACCAGCAGCGGCAGGATTCCTGGCTCCTAGCCACGCGGGAAGGGTTCCAGGGTCCCTGAGCCAGGGCAGGCAAAGAGCAGAGTGCAGTGGCCAGCCCAACCCCCACCCAGTTTGTCAAGTGGGCCCCCAGGGGCACTGGGCTGGGGGCAAAGGAGACTGGAAATGTCCAGAGGGGGGCAGCCACGAGCACCCCAGCCCTCTTCACAGCTTCTCATACAGCTCCCCCGTCCACCCTCCTGAAATGTAGGAGACCACCGTCCAGAAAAAGATGGGGCCACCCGCACAGGGAGAGTGGGTCACAGACTGAGGTGGGACGGGGGGGGAAGCACCTGTGGAGGGGCACCTGCAGCGAGGGAGGGGCACAGCGCCCTGTCTGGTGACAGAGGTAGGCCCTGTCAGCAGTGGCCACCACCGGTAAGTCCCTGACCCCAGACCAAGTGCCGGGCCACAGCACCATCTGAGCCTCCCCACAGCCCACAAAGGTGGAGGCTGGGAGGGAGACCTGTGGCCGCTGGACCACCAGGGGGCGGCCTTCCTCCCTGGTGGAGAATGGCTCTTGCACCCAGACACCCTGCACCCTGCATTTGCTCCGCCAGGGCTGGGCCAGGCACGAAGCCTCCTGCCTGTGGGCCCAGAAGAAAAGCCACCCAGCAGCCTCTCCCAGCAGGAGAAAGGCAGGCCCACTTGCACCCGTGTCCCCCAGCTAGGGGCCCCAGGCCAGGCCCTGTCCCCGCCGAGTCTCCCTCACTCCTCAGTGAGCCAGCCTCGTGCTGACTGACAGAACTCTGCTCTCACACACACCTGGCCAGAAGGTCGCCAGGAGCTGGCAGGTGACCCGTGCTTCTCCCTCCCACACCCCTGCAGGCAGGCCCTCCCAGGGGCTCTGGGCAGCAAGAAGGCGTGCCAGGCCCCGCACCCCCGCCCCAAGGACCCTGGGTGGCAGCTGGGACACGCACTTAGCACTCCCCCGCCTCTTGATGATCTTGGTGCGGCTCTTCACTTTGTAAGCCGAGAGCCCTGGGGTCTCACTAAAAAGGGGCTTCGAGCTACTCGGTCCCACTGCTGGTCTGTCCCCTGGCGGGGACCGAGACGGGACTGGAGAGAGCTGGGATGCCCGGTCCTTGCTGCCGGCCTCCGACTGCCAACGGAAGGAGGAAGAGGAGGCTGAGGGGCTGGCAGCCTTCCACTTGTACTTGCTGGGGGCCGACTTCCTGGGCTTGGCATCCAGGTCCACTCTGGGCTGCGGCTTCTCCCCGCGCTCAGCTGCGCCACAGGAGGCCACGCACATGTTCTCTGCAGCCACTCTGGGGCTGAGGGCCCTCCGAGGGGCCCGGGGACTCTTTGCTGAAGCAGCCACCCATTTGTAGTTGTTTTTCCGGAACTTGGTTCGGCAGGACACAAGCAGCGAGGCCTCCTGGGCCTGCCTGGGTCCGGAGGCCGGTCTAGCCGAGCCTGCCACAGAGCCAGAGGGAGCTGGCTGATCTGGGTGGCCGGCATCCGCTCTCCCGTCCTCAAGGAGCTGCGCAGCAGAGCGGGCCACAGGGAGAGAGCCCGCCTTCCGGGCCAGGGCCGTGCCACCGCGTGAGGACTGGGTGGAAGTCAGGAGGCGCGCCTTGACAGAAAGGGCACTCTCACTGACAGTCCGCCGGGACTCAGAGGGACTGTCACTCAAGCTGCTCACAGACTTCACCACCCGGGGCTTGCCGGCCTCCTTCTGGCAGACCAGAAGGGGGTCCTCTGGGCTGCAGGTCCCCTTGGCTCCTCCTGGCTTCGAGGGCTGCCGCTGCCCACCGGAGGGCTCGCCCTCACCTTCCCGAGGCCTGGGGCTGCTCCAGGGCGGGTCCTCACATTCTTCCGAAGAGCCCCGAGAGGCCCCTGCGGTGCTAGCCAAGCCGGCCTTGGACGGGGGCTTGATCTTGATGACCATGCTCTGATCTGAGCTGAGCTGGACCTGCCTCTCCAGGACACACTGCTGGGGGTCAGGGTCCCGACCGCCCCCGGCCCCGGGGCTTGGCTGCGCAGCGCCATCGCCAGGCAGGTCCAAGGATGCCGGAGGGGGATTCACGAGGGAGTACTTCTTGCGCCACGCGGGCCCATGGCCAGGGGAGAAGCCCCTCCTGCTGGGACGAGGGTAGCGAGCACCGAAAGTCCTGCTGCTGCTGTAGGCCGGCGGCTGCCACCGGGAAGTGGCCGAGGTGCCCGGGGCAGGTGCGTTGCCATGGAGGTTTTTGTAGTCATCGATCAAACCTGAGAAGACAGAACCACAGGCTTCACCAGAGGGTCAGAGCAAAATCAGCAATGGCCTCTGAGAGGGGCATCAGATGACAAGACATCCACAACCCCATCTCCTTTCTGGGCCCCTCGGAGTCTGAGAACCACCGACAGTTCACCCAAACCTCCTGGGCCTGACTCCTCCAGGAGCCCTTCCCCGCCCACCCCACCTCACTCCTGTCTCTAGCTGTCCACCCTGAAGACGCACCCCTGTGGCATCCCAGTCCCTCTTTGCTGGGAATGTTCTTCCGAGGCCAGAGTCCTTTGTAGAGCTGCCTCACTCTGTGTGAAGAAACCAACAAGGCCCCACCCGTGCTGCCTTGGCAGGAAGGAGGCCCTCTGGCTTGCCCACTGACAGAAAGGGGGCAAGGCTGCACCTCAATGACCTCCCTGCCTGTCACATGGGACACTGAGTGTCACACGACTGACAGCCCTAGGCACTCAACACTTGACAAGAACGGCCCACAGTCCTCCCCCCAGGAGAGAGGAGGGATGGTCTGGAGCCCCAGCTCCAGCGAAGTGGACTGACGAGACCAGCGCAGGGCCTTCCAGAGGACACCCCTGGAGGGCTGTCCCAGCGCAGGGACACCCCAAGGCTCCGGGGCCGTCCCCCCACGGCCCCCCAGTACATCATTCCCCCACCACAGGCCCTGCCCCACACCCAAAGAGAGCCACATCCAGACCTCGCGACGCCTCATGGCAAGTGTGATGAAGCCCAAGAAGTGGCCCAAAGGAGGGACCAGCACACCTGGACTCTCCCCTATACCTATTTTCCAAGTCCTTAAACCTTTGTAGGAATAACTTTAAAAGAATTTTTTTAGAGTGCAGAACGCCCAACTTGCGTCTAAAAATTGAAAAGTTTGGAAAATGAGGCCTGGGGAGTCTGGGTCTGGAATATGGAATACTAAGGGGGGTGTGACTGTACGGAGAAATGGAGCGTCTGGGAAGAAACACCCCCCCGCCCGAGTGCGCTATGCCACCCCTCGTCAGAGCCCCCGCCCCTCAGGCCGGGGAGCGCGGGGACGCGGAGGACTTGTCCGCCCGTGGGAGTGGGGGGCCGCCTCCCGCCGGTTAGTAAGCGACCGACCAGCCGCGAAGGGTCTGCGTTATTCGTCCAAGGAAACCAGGGTAGAGCGCCGACCCGGCCGGCCCGGAAGACCCTCTGCGTCTCCCACCTCCTGTCTGACGCGACCTGCCCCCCCCGACCCCGCCCCCGCCCGTGGGGACTGCGGGCGGAGAGCGAGCCCGGTGAGGTGAGGGGAAAGAAAAGACACGCGACCCCCGCCCGGCCGGACCCACCCTGTAGGAGGCGGATCTGCCGTCGTAACAGCTCCTTTTCCTCCATCTCCGGAGACCGCGACGCCCGGCCAGCCCTCCGCGACGTCATCGCCGCGCGACCGTTTCCCTGTGGGCGGGGCGGGGCGGGGCGCGGGAAGCTCCGAGACTGCGCACTGGAGCCTGGCCCAGACCGCCAGGAATGTACGGTCGCCCTGGCAACGCCTGCGGGATCGCGCACGCGCAGAGCTAGGGACCTGGAGCCGTCAGGACAGCGCGCAGAGGAATCCCTGCTTCGCGCTTGGAGGAGTGGGCTGTAGGTGGTCACGTGCTGGAGGGGCTCTGGCGGGCTTCTCCGCCACCGGCTCTCTCTCCCTGCGGGGCCGGGCGGCGGACCGAGACCCGGACCCCACCCCAGCCTAAGTTCCTTCCCCAGTCCCCACCTGCCCCCCATGTCTATGCCTCCTCCGCCTACCCAGCCTGCACCGCCTTGGGGATGTCTCCCCGCGGGCTCTCCGAAGGCACAGATGATTGGCAGGCTGGGACCACGCCTCCTGGATGCCCCCTTGCGTTTATCCCGGCGTGTAGGGAGCAGGAAATAACTGGGAGAGGAATGCGACAAGTGCCCTCGAGACCCTGTAGGTCCCTCACCCCAGCATCACATCCCGCATGGACCCTCACTGCCAAGTGTGACCCTCAGACCGAGACGGATCCTCCCGGAAGAAAAGGTTATGCCTGCCGTTCCCTTCATCAGGACAGTTCCACGAGGCTCTCAGGGACCACGACGGATGGGTGGTGTGACTTTCACGACAGTCTTCCACATGCCCTCCTACTGGGCAAAGCTCGGGCAGTATCCCCGCCAGCGCCTGCGTGGGAGAGACCTCAGCTGGGGCACAGGAGCACACTCACGACCCCTAAAACAGGACCAAGGGGCTTCCTCCCCTGCAGAGTCCCAGAGGGGTGGGCTGAGTGCTGTGTCCCCCACCCCCAGCCAGCAGAAAACCCGGGGTGCCAGGCAGGACGCAGCAGACCACAGGGCCGGAGACCCCAGAAGGAAGCAGGACGGATAGGGTGCGCCGGGGAGGGTCGCCTCGAGGCGGGGCCTGGGCAGTGGGATTTCCAACCAACTGCGCCGGCCCCCTCCTGTGAGCTTCCGGGTGACTCCGAGCTACCAGGGTGGTTTCTCTGTACGCCACCCCCCCCCCAGCCATCTGCTGCCCTCCACGCTTCTCCTGATTCCCAAGATGCCTCTGAACCCGAGACCCCCCTGCTCTGGGGCCGCCCGAGCAGGGCGCCTGCTGGCTGCCGCCATTGCCCAGCGATCTCCGAACGTTGATTGAACCCCCCTCGGGCAGAGCCTGTGGACCAACCGTCGGAGCCGCAGCCCAAAGGGCACCGGGGTGCCGTCCTGGCCGCACCCGAGGATCTGGGGCAGCAAGCGGGAGGGGGTCTCGCAGGGACTCAACTCCCCAAAGGAAAGGACTTTACGGACTTCGTCTGCGTTCAGGCCCCGCCGCCGCAGCCGGGCTGGCACCCCTTCAGTCCCGGTTGCTCTTCGCCAGGGGCACTCTGCAGAACTGTTAGCTGGGCACGAGTGTCAGGTGGCTCGGGGCCCGGCTGACACCTGGGCACAGGCGGGGCGGGGTGGGGAGGGGAGGGGTGCTGGAAGGATGAGGGGGGCGGGGCTGCCCTGGGCGTGGTCTCCCTGTAGCGTCCCCACAGGCCTGCACTGGTTGTGGCGGCCGGGGCTACTCCGGCTCGCGCTCAGGAGGCTGTGCCGGACTCCGGGGAGACCGCAGTCCCGCCCACGCGCCTACCCGGTCTCTCTACGGCCCTGCACCTCCCAGCCTCCCCTGGCTCGGAGTCCAGATCTAGGGCGGGGCCCACCGAGCCCTCGTATGAAGCGTGGGTGGGTTCCTCAAACCCGCTGCCCCCTACTCGGTCTCGCGCTGTCCTGGCCTCTTGTTGCTTGCTGGCTCAGCACGCAGCGCCCTCTAACCCGTGTCCTATCTCCTCCGCTGTATCTCCCATCCTCTCCCTCTGCTCGCTCCAGTGCCAGTGCGATAACCGGGTTGTCTCTGAGATCTTAATCACCCGCTCCCTCCCCCTCAGGGAAGCTTCCTTCCGAAGCTTGCTTGGCCACGCACTAGATCTTTATTCAAGTGGGTGGAGACAGGGGCCCAGAGACTTGTGCTTCCGCGTCCTTAGAGCCCGTCCAGCGTGGCTGGCCCCTCCCCACGAACAGGCAGAGGCCCCCTCCCAGCCTCCCAGCCTTGGTCACAGGTGGCCATCGGGGTCATGGTGTCCTTGCCAGCTTTGGACCCCCAGGGCCTGCTCAGACCTTTTCCAGGGCGACCTCAAAGTTTCTTGCTGTCTGCCCCACCCACCTTCCTTCTGCCTTTTCTCCCCAGCAGGCACACTTCCTGCCCCTCAGGCTGACCTCTGTCCTCTCTGAGTCAGAAACCCAGGCGACACCACCACTCTCGAAGGTGCTGCTTGTTTTGGTTCTTGCTAACGAGCTGAAGATGTAACAAGGAATAGCTCGAGCCAGGTGGCGTCCAGCCCCACCCAGCCCCAGGTCCCTGCAGCCAGGCAGGTGGGTGCAGTGTGCCGGGCTGTCCCCAGTCGCCGTGTGGATGCCACCTCTGCCTCAGACTGAGCTCCAGAGCTGTGCCACCACCTCCACCCCATTCTCCCATGCAGCAGCCAAGGCCTTCCAGAAAAATAAACCAGGCTGGTCCAATCCCTGCTGGAAACCCACAGCGAGGTCACACCACTGAGGAGGCCGCCACCTCCTGACCTTGGCCTGGAGCCTGCCCGCTGAAGAAATGGAGACGAGGAGCAGCGGCACTGGGGGGCCGGGAGGAGTGGTGGCTGGGGAGGGTGGAGCAGGCCTCGCTGCAGGAGGAGGGCCCCGAGGCCCGGCCAGCACACGGAGGCACACAACACGTTCAGACATGCACACACCACACAAACTGCACATACACATGAACACACACACGTTCAGCCCTGCTCAGGCTCTGGGAGCCTCCTGCCACCATCAGCAAGGATGCCCTCTCTCTCCAGCCAGTGGCTCCAGGGGCTGGATCAATCCTGGGAGTCCCCAGCCAGGCTGCGGAGCACCCATCCCCCAGAGGCCCTCAGCTGGCAAAGCCCACAGGCCTGCCCCCCTCCAGGGCCCCAGCATGGGGAGGGCTGCCGGCAGGCACCAGAGCAGACCAGGCCCCTCCCCGCCCATCCCCTGGAGGGCTGCTCCTGCCTGTGTCTGGCCCAGGGCACTCAGCTGTTAGGGACTTCCCCTTGCAAGAGACAATGTTTCCTTTCTGCTCCACTCTGCCTGTCCGGGCAGCTGCGCCCAGCAAGTCGCTTTTGGGGTCACTGTGACAGCCCGTGGGGGAAGAGCACTTGGCACAGGTGCTGATCCATGCATGCTGATGGGGTGACCAAGCATGCAGAGCTTTGGAGGGGGGGTGGGCGTGTAGGGCCAGCAGCCGTGGTGCGGGGCTCCACGGAGCCCCAGGAGAGCGGCCGAGAGGTGAGAGGAGGAGCAGGAGGAGGGCTGTGGGGTGAGCTGCCTGTCACCAGACAGGCCTCACCTGTGGCCCAGGACAGTGAGGGTGCTGAGGGGCCTGTGTGGGCGGGGGGGGGGGGGGGGCTGGATTTTGTTTGGCTGCCCATTGTCTAAATAACAGCCTTATGAAGATAGAACTCAGCCCTGGCTGGGTGGCTCAGTTGGGTAGAGCGATGTCCCCGCACACCAAGGTTGTGGGTTCCGTCCCAGTCACGGCACATACAGGAATCCATCAATGAATGCGTGGATCAGTGGAACAACAAATCGATGTCTCTCTCTCTCTCTCTCAAATCAATAAACTTTTTAAAAAGGTGTGATTCACATGCCATATAATTCACACATTAAAGTGTAAAACTCCACGGGTTTCAGCACATTCAGGGTTGGGCAACCCTCACCGCAGCCGGATAGAACGTTTTCATCACGGTCCCCACCAGCTAATCCTTCCCCTTCGCTGCCCCTGGCAACCACCTGCGTCTCCTTTCCGTCTCTACGGATTCTCCTGCTGTGAGCATCCCCCTGCGCAGGCTCGGGGGAGACACTGTCTTCCGAGTGGACTTCTCTCACTCAGGGTGACATCGTGCGGTCCCTGGATGTTGTCCCGGCGTCAGAACGTCGCTCCTTTCGGTGGCTGCCTACCACTCCATGACCCCCTGCACCTACGGGTTTCCCGTTTCCTTTGCGCGCATCAGCCCTCGGGCCTGGGGGTGTGTCCAGGTCTCGGCGGTCACGGGCAGTGCTGTAGGACCCCTCGCGGGCAGGCTTTGCGTGGACGAGTCTTCCTGTCCCTGGGGTACACACCCAGGAGTGGGCTGGATGAGGCGGTGCTAATGGGCTCCCTGGGGCCGCCCCGTTTTCCAGCGCAGCAGGCGCGGCCCCGGGCTCCCTCCCCTGCACGTCTAACGGGTGTGAAGCGGCATCTCACCGTGGTTTGATTCGCACCTTTCTTTGTGCTTGTCGGCCGCTCGTACTTTTTCTTCGGAGAAATGTCTGCTCGGCCCCTCGGCCTGCTCCAAAGTTTTAGAAAGAAACCGCGGAGCAGGCGCTGCGGGCGGGCGGGCGGGCGTCGGCTCTGGCATTTCCGGGAGTGCCGGGAGGTCTCGCGCAGCCTCCTCTGGTTTCACTTTTGGGTCTGGCCTTCTACGGGCTGAGCGACTCCGGAGAACACTCCGGGTGACCCCGAATCAGGGCTTCCTCGCCTCGCTTCGTGGGCCTGGAGCCTGGGCGCCACGATTACGGTGAGCCGCACCCCCGCGACCCTAGCGCCCCAGTAACACCGCTCTTGCTGGGTGGGGCGGCGACCGGGTCCCGGCTGGCTCCCAGGACTCCCCACAATCGCGGACCGCTTGAGGAAGCCCAGAGCTTCTGGGCCGGTGACGCCCTCGCCAGCCAGAGGGGGTTTGGGCCTGAGTCCAGGGCGGGCCCTCCAGGCGCCCCGGCCCATCTCCGATGTCAGGCCAGCCCAGGCGCCAGCGACCTCCTCCCAGGGAGCAGCTGGCTGGCAGCGCTGCGGCTTGGGGCCCAGGTCTCCTGAGTCCTGGGTCCCTCCGCTTTGGTCCCTAACCCCCGAAGTCTCAGCCTTGGACAAGTGGCTCACGCAGCCCGGGCCCAGAGAAGTCCCCGGAGGTGGTGGCTTGTTTCTTCCCTCGCCCCCTGGGCACCTGGGAGCGGGCAGCCGCCACAGCAGATAGAGCGTTATCCTGGGGTCACTCCGAAGCCCCTGCCTCGCCCCGCCCTCCCTCGGTGGTGGCCCTATGCCACGCTGGGCTGACAAAGTGATGGAGGAGCCCAGAGCCCCCCCGGCCCCTCCCCACATCACCCGTCGTCCAGGACTTGCTGGACCTCTCCGGCTCCCTGGTCCTGGAGCCGATGGTGCACACGGCCTTCCAGCCCTGGGGGGCAGTGCCTGACCCGTCTGCCCTCCTCAGGAGCATGGCGTCAGCCTTTGAGCGGGTGGTCAAGAGCGTGGGGCTGGAACTGGACCAGAACAGAGAGCTCGTCCCCGTGCACAGTCTGCAGAGCTCCGCCAGCTTCCAGCCCTACCGCCTCCTGAGCAGGAAGCCGAGCTCGAGGTTCTTCAGACGCTACACGTATGTCAACCTGTCCATCAGGGACATCCTGGAGCCGGACGCGCCGGAACCAGGTACCCACTGAGTCAGTGCCGCTCTGGTCGAGCAAGGGGAGGGCCAGCCTGCCACCTGCTCTGGGCCTGTGCAGAGGTCCCTGTGCCTGGGGGGACAGGCACGGCAGGCAGGGGGCAGGGTCCTCAGCTCTGGTCTCATTCCAGCCGTTGAGCGTGTTGGCCCCTTCTACTTCCAAGACGCCGTGGACGGGCATCTGGGGGGCAGCGTGGAAGTGGTGGCCCCGGGACAGGGGAAGATTGCAGGCGGGGCCGCAGTGTCTGGCAGCTCCAGCGCCTCCATGAATGTGTGCAAGCTGCAAGTGCCCCCCAACACCTGGGTAGCCATGCTCCAAGAGAGGTGAGCCGGGCAGGGCCTGGGGAGCCGGGGGGGCGACTGAGCCCTAGGTCACTGAGAGGAGGTGGGACTGCTGGGGTGGAGAGGACATGGGGACAGAGGGACAGCGGTGAGGAGAACCGTTACCTCAAAGTGGAGACTGAAACCTGGACCCAGGGAGTGAAGGGGGAGATCACCCCAGCACGCTGCCGGCGGGGGTGGGGCGGTGAGTGCCTCCAGGGCCAGCAGGTGTCCACTTGTCCCTGCCGGGCCCTCGTCCCTTCTCCCTACACCCCCACTCGTCCACAGACACTGTCAGGGGTGCCTAGGGCGGGAGTGACAGCCACCACACCCCACCGAGCTCCTGGTCCCCTCAGCCTCAAGCCCCTTGTCACCCCCACTGGCGGGCACAAAGACTGAGGCCCGGGGCAGGACGGCCGGTGCCTTGGTGGGGGGCGGGGGAGGGCGGTGCGCACCCTGAGCCTCCTGACCCACCCGCCTTCTGCCGTAGGCGCCTGCGGCAGCCCGAGCACAAAATCCTGCAGGAGCTGCGGAACCGTGGGCGCGACGTGTTCGTGGTGACGGAGGTGCTGCAGACCCAGAAGGAGGTGGAAGTCACCCGCACCCACAAGCACGAGGGCTCGGGCCAGTTCTCGCTGCCCGGAGGGATGTGCTTCCAGGTGCGGGGCGAGGGCGGGCCAGGGGCACGGCTGGGGGTGGGGCCGGAGGGCCCGTCGCCAGGCAGGTCGCTGTGCCGGCCTACGGCCACCTCCCAAGCCAGAGCCCAGTTTTGAGACCAGATCCACCCTTCAGGGCGAGGGCAAGGGCCACCTGAGCCGGAAGAAGACGGTCACCATCCCCTCGGGCAGTGTCCTCGCATTCCGGGTGGCCCAGCTAGTATTTAAGGGCCCTAAGTGGGGTGAGTCAGGGTTGGGGTGACTCTGGGGCAAAGACATAGACTCTGAGGCCTGGGAAGAGCCATCACCTGGCTGGGGGCGTGCAGGCATCTGGCCGTACAGTCTGCTGAGCTGGGTGGCCGAGGGTGCCGCGCTCCCACGTGTGGGAGGCTGGCACGCGCGTGCAGAACCGTGCCGGGAGCCCTGCGGGCGCGGGGAAGGCTGGGAGCCCTGGCCGACCTGCCTCCTCCGTGTCTGCTCCTGCCCGGCTGCCAGACATCCTCTTCGTCCCAGAAAAGAAGCAGAGAACCTTCACGCCGCCCCAGACAGGTGAGGCCCACGGATGCCCCCAGGCTTGGCCCTGACAGCCGGGCAAGCGCCTGACCGCTGAGGCCAGCAGATGCCTGAGGGCCGGGCACGTGCGGGTGTGTGCGCCAGTGTGGCAGGGCCGCCCGTGTGGCAGCGGGGGCGGGGGAGGCCTCGGGGACCCGCCCCCGCACTGACGCGCTCTGTTGCAGCAGGTGACCAGCCGCAGCGACCGTTCTCCCTCTCCTCCATGCTGAAGTCCATAGGTGACCACCTTGACTTCCTGCCCGGTCAGTACCTTCCTGAGCACCTCTGGGACCTCCGGTGCGCTCCCTTTCTGCCCCCTGGGGGTTTCCGCTTCCCGACGAGGACTCCCCAGGGCCCCGTGGACACCCGGGCAATGCCAACCCTGTCCCCACAGATGGGCTTGGTGAGGACCCAGTGGTGTCCACAGGAGACTTTCAGGGCCTGCAGGCAGAGGTGAAGGTCTGGGCCAGGTTCCTGGAGAACTTGTCGAAGACGCTGTGTGAGCAGCTGCTGCGGGGCCTGGGGCAGGTTATGCGGGACGAGCTGGCCCTGCAAACCCTGGAGGGGTCGGTGAGTGAGGCCTCGGGGCTGGGGGCTTGGGGACGGGGCGGCCACACTGGCCGCCAGGCTCACCGGCCCCCAGGCTCACCGGCCCCCTGTGCCCCCAGCTGGAGCAGGGCCTGTGCTGCGGGCGGGCAGAACCTCTGCAGGGCCCGGCGGGCCTCGTCCTCGAGTGCCTGGTGCTCCCCTGCCGGACGCCGGTGGAGGAGCTTGCAGGCCCGGTCACCTACTTGCTGGGAGCGCTGGCCGGTGAGGGGCCCTGGGGGTGGGGCATGTGGGGGCAGGGCTGTGGGCTTTTCAGCTGGGCCTTTGGAGCACCCCTCACCCCAGGTCTCTCCGCAGCCCTGAGTGGAGCCCAGCGCGTGCTGCTGGCCTGGATGCTGGAGGCTTCGGCCCTGCTGGAGCCCCTCAAGCTGGTGAGGAGGCCCAGATGGTGGGGAAGGGCTGGGGCTGCAGGGTGGGGCTGGGGCACCCCTGGGGAGAGGGGGTGGGGGGCAGGTTTTGGAGGCCCAAGGGCCCTGAGGACAACCTTCCACCTTGTCCTGGCAGGTGGAGAAGCTTTTGGAACAGAGCTCCCCGTGGTGGGAGCGCAGGGCCCTGTGCCTGCCGCCTGGGCTCCTGGGGGGCAGCTGGGGTCCAGAGCTGCCTGCCTGGGCCCTGCTGGAGGCCTGTGGCCTGGAGCTACAGGTGGACGCCCCCCAGGTGCGCTGGAAGCCGGAGGCCCAGGGCTGCACGTGCGCGCTGTACGCCTGCCTGGCCCTGCTGTCCACGCTGAGCCAGCTCTGCTAGCTGCCGTCCAGCGCAGAGAGTCCCGCCCGTCCCACTGCCAGCCCTGCGCAGGCCAGAGCCCCGCCCAGCCCAGTGGCCGCCCACCACAAGCTTGGGGGCTGGGAGAAGTCAATAAATGGGAAGCACAAAGGCGGCGGGGTCTGCTGAGTGTTTGAAGGGCCCTCTATCTGGGTGGGGGGTGGGGGGCAGTAGTTCCAACAGGGCGCGTCTCCCGCTGCCTCAGGGACCTTGAGGACACACCACTGTGGGCAGGGGCCAATCCTGGGCCCACGGGGGCTGTCGAGGGGGCTGGGGCGTGTGTGGCTGGCCAGCACAGGGACCCCACTCTCCTGGGGCTGCGGGGAGGCTTCTGGAGAAGCAGTGCCTCAAACAAGAGCAGCTGGCCTTCGGGCCGTGCCTCGCCAGGTGCGTCTGCTCAGAGGCCACAGGATGCGGAGCACCGGGGGGACCCCGTGACGTGGGGGACACACCCTGTGCCTGGGGATGATGGTAACCGATCAGCAGGGAGTTTTCTCATCTCTGGGAACTTGAACAGCCGGGAGGAGTTTGCCTTTCCTCAGATGGGGGCAGAGTCTGCCTTTCTCGCTGAGCGGGAGGAGGACCCCACTCACCCGTCACAGCGCTGACCACACACACAGCTTCCAGACTCACTGGAGAGGAGGGACAGTGGGCTTGGCCGGGACATGAGCCCCCACACAAACCCAGGACCTGAGCCCAACAGTGACGTTAACTTTGAAACTAGCCCCGGCTGGTGTGGTTCAGTGGATGGAGCACCAGCGTGTAGACCAAAGGGTCGCCGGTTGGATTCCCAGTCAGGGCACATGCCTGGGTTGTGGGCCAGGTCCCCAGTAGGAGGTGTGCAAGAGGCAACCACACACTATGTTTCTTTCCCTCTTTCTCCCTCCCTTCTCCTCTCTCTAAAAATAAATAAATAAAATCTTAAAAAAAGAAGAAGAAGCAGGTACAGGAGTTCAGCTTCTGGGCCCCAGAAAAACCGCCCGAGGGCGAAGGGAAAGACAGGTCCTGGCCCACTGCACCCGGGCCCCGTTTGGACAGTCTGGTTTTTGGCACTCGGGTCCTAGGCCCACCTGTGGCCCGGGTCCCCAGGCCACTGGGGTAACTTCACCAACGGCGAGGCAGGAGGGCCGTCCCTGCAACGCGGCACGCTCAGATCCACATCCGGCCCGACAGTTCGGCTACGACCAGTGGAGCCGATGGACCTGGACACTCACAGCCCAAAGATGCTCGCCTGGGGCGAGGCCATAGCATTGTCACAGCTGTAGGGGCAGCCCTGGTGAAGCAGGGCATTGAGCCACCTGGGGCCTTCTGGGGACCCCAGCAGAGAAGTCCCCAAGAAGAGTCCCACTCCCAGAGCCCAGCAACAGTCTGGCCTTCAGGAACCTCCTTCTGGTAGGCACAGCACCCGGCCGGCTGCCAGGTGCTGGGCGGGGCCGAAGGACGGGCGGGGCGGACACCAGACTGAGCAGGCAGCTGGCTGTGTTGTGCAAGAGACAGCCTGGAACGGGGCGGGGTGTGGGCTCCCCACAGAACAGCCAGACTCCCAGCAGAGGTGGGCCCTCCTTTCACTGGGGCACCACTGTGGGGTCGGCCACCGGCCTGTGAATCCTGCTGTGCAGAGCGGATGAGCATGTGTCTGGCAGGAGTGGACGTGAACTCTCACCCTGGCTCTGGCTGTTGGCCTGCAAGGAGAGGCTTCCACTGGGGGGTCCAGAAGGTTCCTGCTGAGCCAGCCCCAGGCCCAGCCCGTGTCAGGGGGCTCCTTGCAGACCCCTGCTGCAGGACAAAACCCCAGCCCCACGCGGCCCCTGACAGGTGACGGGCTGGCCCGAGGCCAAGACAGGCATCCGGGACACACCCACTGCCTCCTGATGCTCCACGGGGGCCTGAGGGCCTCCTGGCCCGTCCGGTGTGCCCCCCGCCCCCTACACGCACACTTCACGTGGTTTAATCTCGTCTGGAATTGGCTTTGTGAGACCTGAACTAACACTTCAAACCTTGATCCTGGTCCCACATGGACCGAGCCCTAGGATGCCCTGCAAGAGACCCCGACCCCTTCCGATGGAGCTCCGACGCTGGCGCCCTGTGCTCCTGCCCGCCGCTGCCTCTTCCGTAACCCCAGCCTGAGCCCAATCTGGGACCGGCCCGGAGCATCTGGACCACACCCTCAGCCCAGACCTACGCCCCAGACAGACGCCAGGCCCCTCTGATCCACGTGGATTTACTTCAGACGCTTCCCCGAGGAGCCAGCAGGACCCCCGGCCTTCCCCGGGGGCCCCCAGCCTGGAGGCAAAGAGGCTGTGTCAGTAGAGGCCTCTCCAAGGCAGCAGCTTGCAGGGAGGGGCTTGAAAAGCAGTTCGAGCAGGGGGCGTGCCGGGTGGAGGAACCCACCCGCAGCCCGGTGGTCTGGGTCACAGCTTGGGAGGTCTCCAGGGGGGCTCCTTCCCCGAACGTCCCGTCACACATTCCTCATTCAACCCGTCACGGGGTGCTGCGGGGCCAGCGAGCGGGCTCGGTCTGGTGGGGGTGCAGATGCTGGCACCCCACACCTGAACCCACAGGAAGAATCCCAGGCCTGTGGTGTCCAGCGGAGAGGTCAGGGATGCCCTTTGCAGAAGGCTCGGGTGGGGTCTGGTCTGATGACTGGGAGTGGGGAAGCCTTCGGGAGACGGTGCCAGGATGAGGGGCAACAGGTGTGGACGGGAGGTCAGGCCAGGACACGGGCTGGCAAGGAGTGGGGCCCATGACGGGGCTGGTGGGCGGTTAGCAGGGTATGGAGGCCAGCTGAGGCAGGGCCCAGGAAGCCGCTGGAGCTCACAGGGCTTCACAGTGTCCTCCGCCGGACCCCTCCTGGGAAGGTCAGGTGTCATGCAGGCCAGGAGCTGGGCACACTCCAGGGGCTGGGAGAGCGGCAGGCCTGAGGAGGGATAGGTGGGCCCGCAGGTGCAGGGGCTGAGGGTGAAATGGTGCTCGGACAGAAGCGCTGACGTCCTTCTAAGGAACATGCCCATAGCAGCAGGGAGCTCCTGCGGAGGAGGCCCGGCCCTGGGGTGGGGCAACACCAGCGTCCAGCCCAGAGCCCAAGGCTGGCCACAGAGTGGTGGGGTGCCAGATGCAGACCCTGAGCCCTCACTGGGCTGGGCCCCCACCCAGAGGATGGCCCAGGGTCAGGCTCAGCCAGGGCCGGGGCAGCCCCACCGTCCTGCGAGGCTCCGGCGCTGAAAGGGACTGTCGGGGTAGACTGGTGGGGGCCGGGCGGGGCGGGTGCGGCTCCAGCGGAGCCTGGGGAAGCGGAAGCGCAGGCCCCGCTGAGAGCACTGTGCGCGGGCCAGCAGCGCCACCTGCTGGGAAGATACCTGCGCAACGGCGACCACAGCTGGCTCGGGGTCGCTCTGCAGCTGCCCCAGGCCTGGGGAACAGTACAGTAGCTCAGGAAGGGCCACCAAGCGCCCCGGGACCCCTGGCACATGCATTCCCACCCACTCAGCCCAAGCGCCCACCGCCTCTCCAGGACCGCGCACCCTGACAAACTGGGCCCTCACCCTGGAGCAGGGAGTCCAGCAGGTCGGAGCTGATGCGGCTGGGGCTGCTGTGATGGACAAGGAAGCCTGGGCAAGGCAAACCTGTGAGTGCTGGCCCCGCGCTCCCAGGACTCGGGGTATGAGGGGCAGCGTGACACCCGGAGTGCCTCACCTATGAGCACAGCAGCTGCCCGGCGCAGAGGGTCCTCCGGGCTCCTCAGGTAGCCCTGGGTCTGGCTCAGGAAGCTGGGCACGTGGCTCGGGTACCACTGAACCTGGGGACATAAGAGCTCACGGCAGGACAGGGGGATCAATTCTGCGTGGAGAGGAGGCGCGCGCAGAGGCTGGTGTCCCTGGGGAGCTTCGAGGGCAGGTGGTCAGGGCCTGAGGTCTTGGACCCGCCACCACCTTGGCTGGGAGGGTGGAAAGACTGTTTGGGGGGAGAGAGTGGCCCCCATGTGTAGTGGACTGAGCAGGCAGCTGGCCATACCCCGTCACCGTCCTCCCCCTACTGACCAGACGATGGCAGACGCGGCTTAGGGCCTCAGGGCTGTCGTAGTGGGCCACAGTGACCACCTCCTCCAGCAGGCCCCAGCGCAGGGCTCGGTCACAGCGGGCCAGGGTCCACTCTGAGCTCTGGGACACGGGACGGGAAGAGGGTTAGTGGTCCAGAGAGTAGCAGAGGTGGCCTGAGTGTGGCCAGCATGAGCGTTGGGGAATCCAGGGCAGGAGTCCCAGGAACCTGCGAGCCCGTGAGGCCTGCACCTGAGGTCCTCGGGGAAGTCCCTGACCTGCCACCTTCAGGGAGGTAGTGGGATCGGATGGGGACGACAGCGCTGGGGCCATCTCGGGGGGCGGCTGACCTCAGCAGCATCCAGGCTGGGGTCGTACAGGTGCAGCAGCAGCGGCACCAGACTCTTCAGCACCAGCTTCCGTAGGGGACCTCGGAGCCCCACCCGGAGCCCGCCCTGGCCGCGCCGCACCAGCGTCCCGAGGAGCCCGGCCGCCGAGGCGCGGACTGAGTCTCGGGCCTGCATGCAAGACCAGCTGTCAGCTGCCAGGGCAGAGCCAGCAGCCAGAGGAACTCGGGATTCCGCTGTCTGGGGGCGTGGCCTGGGGTGGGGCAAGGAAACTGCTCAGAGTTGGGACGGGGCGTAAGGGGGAGCCTGGGGTGGGGGGGCTGTGCCCTGGAGGGGCGGGGAGGGGCGGGGCCAGGGCCCTGGGGCGGGGCTCACGTCGTCCAGCAGGGGTGGGAGACGCAGTCCCAGCTCAGTGCTCAGGCGTCGCACCGGCGCCCGCGGCTGCAGCAGTATCTTCCTTAGCGCGCCCAGTGCTGCGCCCACCAGTCGCGCATCGCCCTCACCCAACGCACCCAGGAGGGCCGGCAGCAGCACAGTCACGTGTCGCACCTGCGCAGTCTGGGATTGTGGGCGGCCGCGCTCAGACCGCGCCCAGTCCCACCCGGCCCTGTGCCTTACCTTCCCACGGTTCAGCGCGAGGTGGCCGAGGCCAAGCAGGCCCAACCAACGCACTGTGGGCTCAGGGTCGCCCTGCCAAGCGCGGAGCCGCTCCAGGATGACCTCCTCCCGAAGGAGCCGCGTGGTGGGCCAGCTCTGCAACAGCTGGGTCGGGGGACAGGGAGTCAACACGCTCACGTTCCTGGTGCAGGCGGCGACGCTTAGGTGCCAAGTCCTCTGTCACCCTTCACCAGCCATCCCGGAAACAGGCTTACCCCCGTGAAGAAGGCCATAGCCGTGAGGCGCTGAGCGTCGTCGGCGCTGCGCAGCCGGGGCAGCAAGTCAGCGAACAGGCCCCGCAGGTGATGGTCCGCATGGGCCACCATGGCGCTGGGTTGGGGTGAAACGGGAGCTCTCCCTCTGCTTATGGCCTCACCCCTGGAGAAGTCCCTGCCTGACCACCCTCAGGCCCCTGCCTCTTCCCTTGCCCACACCTGGCCAGCAGCAAGACGCCCTCCAGGTGGGTGTGGGCTCCCACTAGCCTCCTCCAGCCTCCAGCCTGCTCCATGCATGTGACCACCATGCGGCTGCCATCCCCGGTGAGCAGGGCCTTCAGGGCCTCGACTGTGCAGCTGGGTGTGGGGGCGGCGAGCGGGAGGCCTGTGAGGGGGCCGTGCTGGGCCGGCCCTCACTGCCCCAGTGCGCGCCCTTACCTGGTGTGGCTGCGCGGTGGCCCACGGTGGGACGGGGCCCAAACCTTGGGGGTGTCGGGGGAGCGTGGGCCCTGGGCCAGCTCGTGCAACTGTGTGACCAGCGCCAGGAGGAGGTGTGGGTAGAAGCCCCGTGTGGCACCCACGCAGCCAGACACGGACAGCATCTCCCCAAGGGCGCGAGTGGCCTGTGGAGGGAGCAGCCCCCTCAGGCTCAGACACACTGTGGATGCTTGGGGGACATTATGGATGGGTGGGACTCAGGCGAGACCCTCCTGCCCCTGGTCCCTGTGGCCCGACTCACCCGCCCCCTCGGGCTGGGGGTGGGGGCGAGTCCCCTGGCAGTGCTGGCTGGAGTCACCTACTGCCAGGGCCTGCTGCTCGGGTCCAGCCTCGCCCTTCAGCGCCCACAGCAGCTGCACCAGCACCTGCCCGTTCACGCGCTGGTTCCGGCTCAGGCTGCGCCACAGCTCAGCCGCCGCCCTGGGGGTATGGGGCTGTGAGGCCAGGTCCCCGCCGGCATGCCAGGAGACCCCAGGTCCGGGGGAGGTGACCTCCAGGACTCCAGCAGGGAGAGGGACCAGTAAACCGTCCCCCTCCCCCCACAAGTCCCTCCACCGCCAGAGAAACAAAATAAATGGCATCTGTCCAGACCACACAGTGCGGGGCCGCAGGGTCAGCTGCCGGAGTGGCCAGACCAGCCCCAGCGAAACGCACACGGCGTCACAGACGGTCACTCAGAGAGTGTAGCCGGACACCCTTGCCTGGGGCAGGTCACACCGAAGAGCCAGGGGTGTTGGGACCCAGAAGCTGCCTGGTCGCTGACCCTGCCTTGCAGCACCCTCCCCTCGCCCCCCGCTGCGCTCCAGCGGTGAGCAGGGGGAGAATTTAGGCCCCAAGCCAGGAACCCATCACC
Source organism: Trachops cirrhosus (assembly GCA_028533065.1). Classification (NCBI taxonomy): domain Eukaryota; kingdom Metazoa; phylum Chordata; class Mammalia; order Chiroptera; family Phyllostomidae; genus Trachops; species Trachops cirrhosus. The sequence goes on from CM052544.1 coordinate 123,721,710, forward strand.
AGGGACCTCGAGGTGGGAGGGGTGGAGAAGTAGAGGGGGCAGGGGTGGGGGGAGAGGGAATTGGGAGGTCCTGCCCCCTCCACGACCTGGCACGCTGGGGCCAGACTCCACAGCCAGGCAGGGAGGGGAAGGAAGCCGAGTGGGGCTGTGGGGGCGTGGCCCTGGCTGGGGGCGGGATGGGGGGTTACCCGTCTGGGGGCAGTGAGCAGGGCAGCAGTGCGTGCACCACGTCCCGGGAGTGCTCCAGGGCCAGCGAGCTGAGCACCCGCAGGGCGGCCCGCCGGGGCCGCCCCTCGGCCAGGCCGGGCACCTGCGCCAGCAGCCCGCGCACCAGGGCGTGCACCTGGCGTGAAGAGGCAGGTGTCAGTGGCCGGGCCGCCTCGACTCCCGGGCACTACTCTCTGTTTCCTCTCCGGTCAGGGGCTGCCCAGAAGGGGATTTTGTGTCAAACCGCTTGCTCCAACCGCCCAACCTTGGAGGGGAACCAGGTGGGAGTTTCTGGGGGGGAAGGGGGGCGCTGACCTGGTCCTCCAGCCGCTCCCCACGGGCTTCCAGGGCCGAGGACAGGGTGAGTGCTGTCGCCTGTGTCCCTGCAAGGCCAGCCTCTTCCAGGCAGGCAGCTGTGTACAACGCCAGGTCGGAGAGGGCCCCCTCCTCCCAGGATCTCTGGGGGGGCTATGGTGGGGAGTGGGGTGTATGAAGTCCCCTGGCCTCTCCAGCTCTTCTCTCCCCAGGCCCCCTCCTGCCTCCCCAACACCACCCGGCCCCATGAAGTCCTCTGCTCTCTCACTGTCCCCAGACCGCTCAGCCCCCATTCCTGTCCCCAGCTTCCCCTTTCTTCAGTCCCCCGTCCCCCAGGCCATCCCCTCAGCCTCTGTTCCCTCCCACTCACCTGATGGGGCCCCTCGGGGGCCGGGTCCTGTGCATGGGGTGGGGAGCAGGGCTCTCGGGCAGCTGGAGGGATGGTGGGTACACCCCCAGGCTCTGCCTCAGGTTCCAGTTCAGGTGTGGGCTCAGGGTCCTTGGAAGGAGCTGCCGTGCGCTCTCCCTGGCTGGCCCGGATCCCTTCAGCCAGAGCCGTCAGGGTTAGGGCCCCCACGGGGGCCCCCCGGGCCCGGCCCCACACTCCCCCAGCCATGGCCACCGCACACAGCCCGCGGTGGGGCTCAGCCTGCAGCACCTGCCAAGGGTCCTCCCAGGAAGTCCTGCCCAGGCCTGACCCAGAAGCAGGCTCTGGGTGGGCGGGGCCGGGGACGGGTGTGGTCCTGCGCGTTCACTCTGTGTATTTCGGGGCTGGGGGGGGCCAGCCAGAGGTGTCCCCAGGCAGAGGGCCACTGGAGGCTTGGGAAGGACCCTCCTGCCTGGGATGCTGGTGGTGAGTGGCCAGCCTGAGCCTGTGTGTCTGGGGTGTGGCTCTGCCCCCGCCGCCCCAGGGCCCTGGAGAAGGAGCGAGATCCTGGGGATGGCCAGTGTGCAGGAGGAAGGGAAGAAGGGCCTTTGGCCCTGACCTCCACCCCCTGGGCAAGGGTCCCGGGGAAGGCACGGACAGCCCGGAGGAGGCCCTGGCGGGGTCCAGAAGTCTGGGCCGGGCCCTGGGCTGAGTCAGGGCCAGGTGGAGCCACTGCATTCCTACCCAGCCAGACATGCTGGGGACAGGGATGACTGGGTGAGCTGCCACCACCTCTGAACCTGGGGCAGCCCTGGGGAGGGGCCAGCGAGGCAAGAGGAGCTGCACCTGCTGCCTCCCAGACACTCTTGCCGGTGACCGCCATCCTTGGGGTGCCCTCACCCCCAGGGCCGGCCACAGGGTTCCCGGACTCGGGCACCTCAGCGGCGAGCACACAGCTGAGCACAGGGGGCCTGCAGGTACCTCGGTGCTGATTCTGCTGGTGTGCCTGTCTTCACGCCTCCATGCTCCCCAGGACTGGCCTGACCAGGCCTCTGCCCCCAATCTCCACTGTCACCCTAACCCAGTGACATGGCAGGCATTGCCCATACTGACCCCAGGGAGCCGGAAGAGCTGGTCGGGCTGAATACCTGGGCAGGCGGAAGTGCTTCGGGCAGCACCCCAGCCAGCCGGCATCCCTGCACGTCCTCACCTGTCTGGGCCACCGCCTGCTGCCTGGACGGGACAGGCCCCGCCCCCACCGCCTGTGCCCGTGGAGCCCAGGGGCACCGGTCCCCCGGGCGGAGCTGTGTAGGCCTGGCCGCCGCAGAGCAGGGGCACCTGGGCTTCCCTTTGCCTTGGGAACCTTGAGGTGCTGCCGCGGGCCGGCCGCAGCAGAGTCCAGGGGGCCCCGAAGGTGCTATGAGGCGTCGGCGCGTGGAGATCAGGCAACTGCACAGCTCAGAGGCAGGTGAAGCACTGATTCGTTTATTGCAAGTACAAGTGGAGTTTTATATTTTCCTTTTTGGCATAGATTGACATTTGCAGGTGTATCGCCTGATCCGTTAAGCAGAAAACTTCATACAAAGGTAACCAGGAAAAGTACGAAAGTTTCCATGGATATAATTATATTAAACAAAGATTGTTTTGACCAAAGTTTCTATAGATTCAGTTATAGTGAACAAAGATTATTCTAACCAGGAGAGTCATAAATCAGACGATTATAATTTGTCAGCAATTGTGCATAGGGCAAAAGTATATGGTAGATTGAGCAGAGGCAATAAGGCCTTTGTGACATCTAACTTAGCTATCTATCTTTTCTGTCTAAAATGTTTCTGTGTCCTATAAACTTTGACTTCATAGTAACTGTTTCTAAAATGTTTCTCTGTGTCCTATAAACTGGCTTCACAGTAACTTTCTACATGCTTAATAGCTAACCAGCTTTTCTTATTTCTATGGCTGTCTAATTGATATATATTCCTATTCAAGGTAAAGGAGGGGCTGTTACTCTAACGACTTTTAGACATTCAGGGACTTGTTGAACGGAGACGCATGGGTCTGATTATATCCTGTTTGTGTCAGCTGCTGGTCAACTCTAAGAGTGGTGGTCATTTCCAAGAGGTCCCAGATGATTAAGGCAGTAAAAATACAGAATCCAGAAAAGAGAAAGAACAAAATCAAACACAGATCCCAAGTAATGATGCGTCTTCCAGGCCAGGATATGCTTCCTTGAAGACATATGCCCCGTGTCCAGACCTTGTCAGACAACATGGTTGGCCGCACTGGAACTGGACGTGGCAAGGTGCCCCACTGACCCAGGTGTCATATTTGGACACAGGAGACCCTCTGTGTGGCACCTCATCCCCACCCCATGGCTCCCGCTCCTGAGCCTCTGGCAGGGAGGGGTCTTCCCAGGAACTCCCGCCACTCCAAGGTGGACACCAAAGCCGTCCCTTTCCCTGAGGCCCCGCCTCCCCTCCGATCTACCGGCCCCCAGGCCCAGCTCCCGGGGGCTCATTGGCACTCCCCATCACCTTCGGGGGCCGGCACAGGGCAACCTCCCCACCCTGGCCAGGCCTGGGCCTTCCTGGGCATGAACCCCACTCTGATTCCCAGCTGCACCCCCCCACCATGCTGCCCTGAGGGTCAGTGAGTGGCAGCCTGGGGGAAGAAAAGACTCAGACAAATTGTGGGGAACAGTGAACAATCATGTTAACTTGACACGCCAGCAGGGGGCTCTCACAGGGGGGCCCCAGCACTCAGTCTGTGCACCAGGGCCTGCAGCTTCTCAGACAGCGCCACCTGCAGGGACAAGAGGAGGAGACACTGGGTGGCCGCAGGGGCAGAGAGCACACAGGCAGTGGCAGAGGTGGGTCCTCCACCCACCTGATACGGTGCAGGCTGTTCCAGCCTCCTGTGGTCAGGGCTGAGACGGCTCAGGCACAGCTGGGCGAAGGCTCTAGACTCGGCCAGAGACGGGAGGGGCTCACACAGCTGGGGCAAGAGGGAAGGAGAGGGCTGGCTCAGGGCCTGGCGTCAGGGCGGGGTTCGGGTGGCAGGTGCGGGCGAAGGGGTGGGTGAAGTGGTCACCTGTCCCTGCCGGACCCAGAGCTGCAGGAGGGGCTCCACCTGGGCCGGCCTCACAGTACAGGACTCCCGGGCCCCTCGTGGCCAGACCCTCAGCTCCTGGCCAGCCCGGGGAGGGGGCTCCTCTGCCAACTGCAGCACATCCAACAGCAGAGTCCCTGTGTACAGGGGGGACCAAGAATGATGTGGGGGCCTGTGGCGCCGGGGGGACAACAGGAGGGGTGCCTCACCATCAGGGCCCAGGAGCCGGAAGGCAGCCTTGCTCCCCGGCAACGTCTGCTTCTCAGGGTCCTCGGTCAGCTTCATCCGTGGCTGGCCTCCCACGGACACCAGCTGTGGGGACGGGGTGTTGAGAGACCTTCTCCCCCAGCCCCTGACCCCCAGGGCCCGCCCCTCTGGGCCCCAGGCCCCGTCTCCACCTTGTAGACGCAGCCCAGAGAAGGCTGGCGGGGACAGGTGACCACGCTGGTGCCAATGCCAATGACGTTCACCTCGCTGCCCTGGAGGACAGTGGAGGGGGGGCCCTGAGCTCAGCCAGCATTTGCAGGCCCAGGGACCCCCAGCCACCCCCACGACCCCCGCCCTGCCCCACCTCCTGGGCCAGCCGGGCCAGCTCCTCCTCGTCAATGTTGTTGCTGACAGCGATGGGGACCGACTGCAGCCAGGGCGCCTGGAACCTGTGAGGGGGGCAGCTCCCAGAAGTCCTGACCACACCTCCCATGGGAGAACCCGCTCTCGCCCACACAAGCCTCCGTGCCTCCACTGAGGGAGCCCCAGACAAGAGCTCCCACAGGTGGGAAGGGCGGGGTCCCTCCCTCCCTCCGCCCCACCCCTGCGTGGGTCTCTCAACAGGCACAGCATCCCCCGCCCCGGCCTCGGCCCCAACTCACTGGGCTGCGGTGGTCCGGAAGAGCCCTCGGATCTCCCGGGCTTGCTGAAGCAGGTCGCCGCTGTCCAGCCGCACTCCCACAGCCCGGTAGCCCAGCTCGCCCAGGGCCAGGGCTACGGCCAGGAAGTTGGGAAGACCGCTTCTGCAGGCGGGGGCAAGCAGGTCGGAGGCTGCAGCTGCTCTGCCGAGCCCCCTGGGGGTGCCGGGGCCTCACCTCCTCACACTGTAGGTGTCCAGCAGGCCCTGGAAGGCCCGCGGAAAGGCCAGGGCATAGGCCACAAAAGCTGCCCGCTCCCCGGGGTGTGGCTCCTGCACCCCCAGCCCCAGGTGGGCACACACTCGCTCCAGCCACGCCTCCACACGGGCGGCCAGATCCACCCTGGGGCCCTGACCAGCAGCCGGAGCCAGCATCTAGGGAGAGGGGTCAGGGAAGGGTTGGGGACCCTGAGTGCAGGGTGGGGTCTGGTTCACACCTGGCCGAGGGTCTGATTAGGGGTTATGCCACCTGCCCGCCACCTTCCCAGTGCAGCACTGTGGCTCCCTGCTCAGAGTGGCTTGGTGGCCCAGACGTGTCATCTGCCCTGGAGCAGAGCAGGGATTGGACCACCCCTCCCCCGGGCAAGGGCAGGTCTTGGAGTTTGCCCTCTGGAGTTCAGGAGGGCAGAGAAGGGCACTGACCGGGTCAGGGGGCACCTCGGTGCCTGAAAAGGAAGTGACGAAGGAATGTGCCAGGGTCCCTGCCACGGGCACACCCCTCAGCTGTCCTGCCAGCACGTTGCTGCTGCCATCGAAGCCTAGGTCGGAGCACAGGGCAGGGAGGGGGACTTCAGGCCGTGGGGAGGCGGGGCTCTCAGGCCGGGCCTCCCGCTTTGCCGCCCTGCCCTTCCCTGGCCCTTACCCCCCAGGTAGCTGTAGGTGGAGGCCGTGAGGCCCCCGTCAGGGCCCTGAGCGCGCCGCAGCCCCATCTCCAGTAGCCGCTTCTCTGGCCCCGCGATTAGGCGAAGCCGCGCCGCGTTGGTAGCGATTAGGCTGTGGGGAGCAAGTGAGCAGGGGACCCTGCGCCTCAGCCACGGAGGAGCTCGGACCCAGCGCACAGAGCCACACCCACACCCGCAAGGGGCGGCCGTCGGAAGCCCAAGCTCCAGCTCTGTCGCGCCCGGCCGCCGGTGGGCCCCACCTGGCATAGCTGACTAGGCAGAGGAGGGGAGTCTCGAGCAGCTGCACCACCAGGAGCGGTCCCGACACCTGCAGCAGCGGCACCTGTGGGTAGGGTATCAGCTGGCAGCCGCACCTCATTCAGGTCCACTCCTCCGCCCCACTCAGCCGGCACTTACACCGGGGAAGGCGAGGGAGCCCTCGGGCAGGGCCCGCACCGTCACCCCGGAGCAGTCAATGGCCCGGAGGTGCTCGAAGAACGCGGGGTCAGTGTCTGGAGGCAACACCGAGGCCAGGAACTGCACATCTGGGGGCGACAACGGCACTCGTGGGCTGGGGCAAGCGTGCAGGCGGGACGGGGTGGGGGCTCTTTTAGGCACGGGAAAGGCTCGTTGGGGTGCCTTTGTTGGGGATGGGGGCGCTTGTCGAGTAGGAGGGACCTGTCTGGGGGTTGGGGTGCCTGGCAACGAAGTAGGGGGTACCTGCGTCGCGTAGGTGGAAGGTACGCAAGAAGCGCACGCAGTCGCGCAGCCCCGCCGCCAGGGCGAATGCGCCGCCGAACGGGCAGTGGCGGAAAAAGAGCTCAAACTCAGCGGGGTCACGCGCCCGGCCCGCACGCCAGTAGCCCAGCGCCATGGTGGCCTGGTAGAGGTCGGTGAGCAGCGGTCGCGCCGCCGCGCGCGCCTCGGGGTCCTGCTCCGCCATCTTGCCCGAGCGTCTGGACTCCGGCCTCCCCGCCCCAGCCGGCCCACGTGACGCCGCCCTGCCCAATAGCCCGTATCCCGAGCCTAGAAACGGTGATGTGCCGGGATCTCGGAGGGTGGGGACACCCGGGAAGCAGCCACGTTCCTCCCAACAAGAATGGGCGGGGTAACTCTGCCGACTTCTGGGTGCAGAGGGGTCCTGGCGGCCAGACCAGGGCTGACATGATAATGTGTCTGTCGTTCGGGACATCCCAGCTCCTCTCAGCCCCTCGAGGCATGGCGCCCTCCCGCACCCCACCCCCCATCTCTGCATGGGGGTGGGGAGAGGGCAGGAAAGTGCAGTGTAACTCCACCTCCAGCTACACTTCGCCCCGCTCCACTAGGAGCCAACCCTAGCGGGCAGGGGCAGGGGACAGAAGCGAGTCCAAACTGAGCTCCTGCGTTTGGGTGCCGCCCACACCACCCCCAGCGGGCACGAAGGCCTCTGGGTCCTGCACGGAGCCCCCCACCACTGAGGGGGGCATCCATCCCCGTGTGGTTCACGGCCCTGGAGGAGACCAGCTCTGGCCGGTAGTGACTGCAGCCCACTTTCCAAGTAGCCAGGCTGGCTGGTCCAGGGGAGGGACCCAGAGTGCTTTAAGCGCTGACAGCCAGGGCAGGCAGAGGTGGCAGTGTGGGGGGCCTGCCCCAGGCCCAGGTCTCCAGCAGGTGGAGCAGCCAGGCAGTGCGCCGGGGAGACAGGACTGAGTGAGGGCCAGGGCTGGGACACAGGGTCCACACGGCCCCTGGCCCGTAGCTGGTGGGGCAGGTGACTGGTCACAGTGGCAGGGCCAGGCTGGCCCCCTTGCTCCCGAAGAGGAAGCTCGGCCAGGAATGGAGCAAGAGGAGGGTGGAGGGTGGAGGGCTGGGACACTGCCCACTTCCTTCCTGGCTTCAGCAGCTGGAGCTGGGCATGGCACTCGATGGGTGACTGAAGACAGCCGGGCATCGAGATGGGGCAGAGAAGGGGCAGGCGGAGGGCACAGCCACGAGAAGGCTGTGCAGAGGCCAAGGAAGGGGAGGATGGCAGTGGCCACTGAGACCACCAATGTAGGGCAGATGGGGGCCCAGGCGGGACGCTCCTGAGGCCGGGGCCTGGCAGAGAGCTGCTCACTGAGTGCCGCCCACCCACAGGGCCCACTGCAGGACAGGAGCCAGACGGCAGAGTCTCAGTCTTTAATAGCAGCAGGGGCCACGCAGGCCCGGCGCTGGGGCTCAGATCTTGTTGAAGGCGGCGATGTCGACGCTCTGCACCTGCAGAGAGGAGGGCGGTGGTCACGCGGGGCCCGTGCCCCGGGAGGCCCCCTGCTGCGGCGCCCCCACCTCCGCCCCTGGTGTGGGCCTGCCCACTCACGTGCTCCTCGAACTTGGTGATCTCCTCCTCCAGCAGGTCGGTGCCCACCTTGTCGTCCTCCACCACACACTGGATCTGCAGCTTTCGGATGCCGTAGCCCACCGGCACCAGCTTGGAGCCCCCCCAGGTCAGCCCGTCCAGCTGGACGGAGCGCACGCAGGCCTCCAGCTGGGCCATGTCCGTCTCGTCGTCCCACTGGGGCACAAGGGGGAGGAGAGGCTGGGTCAGGGGCCTGCAGCACCGGGGAGGCCCCCGTGCCGCCGAGCACGGTCCGTGCCGCAGCCCGAGGAGCGGTCCCGTCTACCCCGCCCCGCCCGCCTCCTCTAGTCCAGACCCAGCGCAGGGGCGGCCGCTCACAGGCTTCACGTCCAGGAGGATGGAGGACTTGGCCACCAGCGCAGGCTTCTTGGCCTTCTTCTCTGCGTACTGCCGCAGCCGCTCCTCCCGCAGCTTGATGGCCTCCTTGTCCTCCTCGTCACTGCCAAACAGGTCGATGTCGTCGTCCTCATCGTCCTCCGCGGCGGGCGCCGCCCTCTTGGAGGGGGGCTCCACTTGGCGCATGGGTGACACGTGCTGCCAGAACGGAGGGGGTGCTGACACCGGGCACCCTGGCTGGCGGGCCCCGGGGACACGGGGACCGGGCCCGGGAGGGCGCTCACCTGGGTCTGGGGGGCCGTGGCCCGGTGGGCGGGCGCACTCTTCTCCAGCACGCTCAGTCGGGCCTCCAGCCTGGAGACGGCCTGCTGCAGGTCCCGCACCACTGGGGGGGGGCGAAGGGGGTGTGGTCAGACCGCAGGGACCCTCGGGCTGCCGCCCTGCCCCGCCAGGCCCAGGGCCTCACCGCCTTTCAGGCCCTGGTTCTCCACCTCCAGGCTGGCGATCCGGACGAGGAGTTCACTGTGGTCTCCGCCGGGCCCACTGGAGGCCCCAGGTGAGCTCTGCAAGGCAGGGGGAGGGTGAGGGCCTGGCACCCACCCGCCCCAAGGTCCCCCACTCACAGCTACCGAGAAGCACAGCCCTGAGCTGGGAGGGAGGCCTGTGAGATACCAGGACGCAGCTGGCGTAAGCCCAGCTGGGTGCACCGCCATGTTTCTCCTAGGAGAGGAGGAGGCGGCCCTGTGAGCAGGAGACATGGGGACATCCTCAGCCAAGCACAAAGCACAGGACTGGCAGCTCAGAGCCCTGGCGGCCACTGCCTGGCGGGGTGGAAGGAACAGGACTTACGGTCCCAGGAGCCACCTGGCCTGAAGCCTCGGGGGGGCTGGGCAGCATGGCCTTGAGCTGCAACAGGAGGGGAGAGCGGTTGAGGGGCCGAGGGGGGGAAGGAGCAGCCTGCGCAGGGGGCAGCCGCCTGCTTCAGCCAGCACAGTGCCCTGCACTCCCAGCTGTGCACCCACTGTCTGGCTCACTAAGTCTGGGTGGCCTGGGAACCAAAGCCCGGCCGGCTGGCAGACCCATGTGACGCTGCCCTGGGAGCTTGCCTACAGGACACCACCATAGCTCAGGCCTGCGTCACACCCCAGGGCTGCTGCCCCTCTCAGTGTCCAGTCACGATAAAAGCCTTGGGCCCGAGGCCCACCCATGCAGCCACAGACAAGCCACTGCTCTGCACGCCCCAGAGCCCAGACAGGCTAACGGTCCCCCGGCGAAGATAGGCACCACTGGGCGGTGCCAGGCCGACGCTGTCCCGGGGCCCACCGACCGGCTTGTTCCTAGCAGGGCCAGCCCAGGGTGGCCAGGGCACCATGTGGCTGGAGAAGGAGCGCTGACCAGCAGTGGGGACTAGGGTGGGCTCTGCTCACACCACTCCCCCTCTCAGCTCAACTCAGTGTCCTGCTCTGGTCAGTAAACGACATGCCGTCCACTCTGTAGCCCGGGCCGAGAGCTGCGCTGGACCCACCCGCACCCGAGTCCCGTCCGCCACCGTCGGCACCGGGCCCCTCTCCGCCGGTCTCCCAGGGCTGGTCCCACTGAGGGCCCGACAGCAACTCCCACAGGGGCCCAGAGGCTGGAAGCCGGCAGCAGGCTCGCCCCTCCAGCCCCGCCGTGCCTGCTGCCCAGCACGCACAGGTGGTGGGCAGATCAGGGCGGGGGGCGTCATGCGCCACCAGGCCCCTCCACAAAGTCTACGCCCTGGCCGCACCCACCCCACCCACGAACTCCTCCCCCAGCAGGGACGAGGAAGCAGTCACTGCCCGGACCACAAGCTGCAGGCAGCGCCTCTGGGCCTTGGGCAAGACCACGCCCCCGAACTTTGAATCTAGTGCCCTCCATCCCCACCCCCAACCCTGTGCCTGGCACCAGGCACAGCGGCCAGGAACCTCCGGGTGCCGAAGTCCCAGAGTCTGCTGAGCTCTGCCCCACCCGGACCCCAGCCTGGGGCTGGGCCAGCAGTCCTGCCAGGCCAGCTGCTGGTGGAAGCCTTGCCGCCAGCACCCTGACGCTGGAGCTCATCTGGAGATGAGTCTTTACAGAGGCGACCCGGTCACACTGGGGTCGTCAGGGGGCCTGACCCCAAGGCTGGTGTTCTTGTAAGACACACGGAGGGGACTGGACGGGAATTCAAGGGAAGAAAATGGCCTGCACGCCAAGGAGCAAGGCCTCGGAAGGAGCCAACCCTGCCCCCAGGCCTCGACCCTGGGCGTCAGCTTTGGGCTTCGAGGGAAGGAGCCGTCTACGCCCTGTGGTCTGCGGGGCTGTCGCCCAAGCCCTGGCGGCGCGCACAGCTCCCCTCAAAGGCTGGGGCCCAGGGCTGAGCAGCACAGCCAGGCCCGGAGGGCAGGGGAGGACGAGCTTCCTCCCTTGGTGCCAGGACCTGGTGCCGCCCGGGGCCTGCCTGTCCAGCCCAAGCCTCGCCGGGCACAAGGCAAGGCAGGACGGAGCCCACGGGGGCCAAGCACAGCACAGGGCCTGATGGGCGGATGGCAGCGGCCCCACCTCCCTGGGGGACACCTGCCCAGGGCGGCCCGGCCTGTGGCCAGGAGCCAGCACACCTGAGCCTCCTGTGCAGGCAGGTGGCCTCACGTGGCAGAAGACTGCAGGTGTGAGGCTGAGGAGATGGAAGAGGGCTCTGGATGGTCCAAGGGGCCCAGGGTCATCGCAGGGACCACATGAAAGGGTGGCAGGGAGCAAGATGTGACAGGCGAGGGTGGCATCCCGACACCGCTGGCTGAGAGCCACAGGCCACAGGATGTGAGCAGCTTCCAGAAGCTGGAAAAGGCAAGGAAGTGGGTTCTCTCAAGGAGCCTCCGGAAAGTGCATGGCTATGCGGACATTGGCTATCGGCCAGGACACCCCCTGCACCCCAGAGGGGCGACGAGGTCCCAGCTCCCCCGGCCAGGAAGGCGGAGCAGGCCAGGCTAAGGTAGAGGTGGACATGGCCCTGTCCTCTCCTGATCTGTCTGGGACCAGGAAGCCAAGCTGGGCCGCAGGGGCCCTGCTGGGGCCTCACATGCAAAAAGCTGCCCACTCTGTGATTTGAAGTCCATGCCCTGTGAACCCATCTCTCCGGGGAGGCCAAAGCCTAGGAGGGAAGGGAGGCTTCCCCAAGCAGGGAGCGAGCAGGAAGGAAGTGACTGGGGGAGGGAGGGAAGCCAGGTGAGCACCAGCAAGCAGCAAGGATACACAGTAAGAAGTCCCCCGTGGTCCGGGCACAGGACCCCGTGCGGGCGGGCACACAGCCTCGCCCTGACTGCTCCAAGGGCAGAACCACCAGCAGTCCTGGTGGGCAGCCGGGCGCGCTGGCGGGCGTGAGGCGGCGGGGCCGCAGTACTCACTCCGGCCAGCGATTTCTGGATGTTCTCTCTGGCTCTCGCAATGTCCCGGAGGATCACGCTTGCGCCGTTCTCCTGCAGACAGTGCAGAAAGAACCAGTCTCCCATTTCCATTAAAAAAATCTTAATTAAAAAATAATTTAAAAAGAAAGGAAAAGAATCCCATGCCCCTGACGTGGAGAATGAGGAAGCGATGTGCAGGACCAAAGCTCAGCAGGGCAGCAAGACCCCCGAGGTGCCGCAGCCCTGCAGCCGTGACCTCGGCCAGCCCTCCACCGAAGACCCGCCACCAGCAGCTGGAACGGGGCCTCGGCCGCTGGGTGCCAGCGCAGCCAGCGGCGCCCACACAGCCCTCACCTGGCACGAGGTGCCGGCCACAGGCCCGTTCATCTGCTCGTAGAATTTCCTCTCGGCATCGTCGTACTTGAACTTGTCGAACCAGATCTTCTCGTGCACCAGGAAGTTGGTGGCCATCTTCCTGCTGGGAGGAGCAGAAGCTGAGGTGGCCCGGCCCGCACAGGCGCCTCCGGGCTCTGCGGCCCCTGCGCGCAAGGGCCCCGGGCCCAGACCTGTCCCTGAGAGCGGTGGCTCTCGGAGTGTGGCCAGGCACCTCTGGGGGCTTGGAGGGCCCCCCTTTCCAAGCACACACCTGTGCAAGGCTGGAATTCTGTCAGCCGACACCCACCCACACCTGAACGCAGAAGCAGGGGGGACTCCACTGCCTCCCATTAAGCCTGACACTGAAGGTGTCAAAACGCCAAACGAGGCCACCCACTCGCTGGGTTTCCTCTCGCAGGAAAACGATTCCTCGTGACAACGTCTCACTGTGTGCAACCAGCTCGGTGGTGATTTTCAACACACACCTCTAGGGTTTCTGCCGACGCGGCACAAACCCACAGATGTAACGCGAGCTCCCTGGGGCCCGAGAACTGCTCCAGGCCCAGGAGCCCCCGGCCTCGGGCCGTGCCTGCCGCCACCGCTGGGGCGCAGACGCCCGTCCACCCCCTGCCACTGGACGAGGTGGGGCGGCCCACGGAGCCCTCCTGCTCCTCAGTGGACAGAATCGGACCAGTCCCGCCAATTCTGTGTTGAGAACGCCAGGCCATCGCTGAGCCCCGCCGAGTGCCCTCTCAGTGACAAGAGGTGGGGCTCAGCGGGGAGAAGCCAGCTTCTTGCACCTCGTTTCATATCCGTGCCCCCGCCACTGCCTGACGGGGACACTCCTCACCACGGTGCGGCCTGTGCCCTGTCCAGCCATCAGAACCTCACACAAGGGCATGGCTGCGGGGCTCCTGCCAGGAGTTTGGGGAACAGGCCGATGCCACTTCCGTGGAGACCCAGGGAACCCCTTGTGAGTCCTGCTGGCCTGGCCTGGGGCACAGCCTCCTGCACCCCACGGCTCCCAGCTCCGTGCCTCTTTTCTACAGTCCAACAGTCTCTGCCCACCTGCCTGGGGGCCTTCTGTGGCCAGGCCTCCAGGGACTGCTGCCAGTACTGCGTGACACTGTCCCTGGGCGAGGCCCCTGGGTCCCCAGGGAGAAAGCAGCCCTGCCTCACCCAGTGCGTGTCCTCCAGACCCAGGCTGACAGACTGGCCAGACTGTGCGCCTGGGGCAGCTCCCTCACCTCAGAGGTGGCCACGACGGCGAGGGAGGCCGGGATGGGCAGACAGGAGGGGCGGCTCCCAGGCCTCGCTCCCACGGGGCCCCAGGGCCAGGAGCCGTCAGTGCTTCCCTGGGAGCCGCCCGGCCAAGGGGAAAGTCCTGCGTGGGGCAGATTCAGCCCTGTGCTGCCCCTTCCAGCCCTCGATGGCCCAGAGCTTTGTGACCTGAGGGGCGACCCTGGAGCATGCACTGACCAACCCACTCCTGCCTCCAACTCAGCTGGGTCCAGGTGTCTCGGGGACAGCCCTGCTGGGGCGGGGGCAGGGAGGGGGGCGCACGTGGCCCCAGCCTGGGTGAGCCCAGACCGGGCACCCGCCCAGCATGTTTCTCCTACTTGGGTCTCAGACTGGACACGGATGGGCCAGACCGGGCACTGGGTCGGCGCGCCAGAGACGTGGCTTCGAGGCGCCAGGCCACGCGCAGGGCCTCGGCGGCATGGTGGCGGCACTCCGCACTGTCGTAGGTGGGCTTGCTGAGCCAGGGGGCCTCGGCGTCCCTGTGCAGGAAGTACCAGTAGGGCAGGGCGGACGGCGGCACCTCCCCTTCGGCCCGCCGCAGCCCGGCGCGCCTGCTCCCCACGTTGTTGCGGCACCGCCGGTCTCTGCGGCCCCGCCGGGCGCTCTCGGCCTGGAGGGCTCGCTCCTGCACGCGCACCTTCCCGGGGGGGTGGCCGTCGAACAGGGCCTCGTAGAAGCCCCTCTCGGCTGCGTCGTACAGGGGCTTCTCCAGCCACACCTCCCGCACCAGCGCCTGCAGACTGCCCAGCGGGGGCTGGCCGTTAGCTGGGGGGCTGGGCTGGTGGCTGAGGGCCAGGTCCAGGGCGGGAGCCCGCCGGCCTGTGTCAGCAGCCCCCAGCCTGCGGCTGCCCTCTGCAGCCAACAGCAGAGCTTGAGACCGCTCCACGAACGCCCGCTCGGCCTGGTCGAAGGCGGACTTGTTGACCCAGATGCCCCAGGTCACGTGGTGGCAGGCCACCTGGCTCCCGTGGCTGCAAGGACTCCTGGGAGCCAGAGCCGGTGGCCGCACTGCCTGGGCAGCCACGTCTGCCAGCCTCTGGCGGTAGGAGCTCTCCGCCTGGTCGAAGAGTGGCTTGTCCAGCCAGACGTGGTCGGCCGAGAGGCCCACGAGGGCCAGGTCTGCCCCACGGAGCCCGCCCTTCGGGGAGCGCTTCCTCTTCTTCTGCAGGGGCTGCCTCCCGTCGCAGCTCGTCCCAGGGCCGCCCCTGCAGCCGGCGGGAGCCCCGGCCTCGGCCGCCTCGTCCGTGTCCTCCTGACCCGGCCCGTTCACAGCTGGCGCCTGGGCCAGGAGCTGCTGGGCGGCGGCTCGCGTGGCCTCCTGCTCTCGGAAGCGCTGCTCAGCCTCCCCATACTTCTGCTTGTCCTCCCAGACGGTCTCCAGGGCACGGGAGGCCTTCCCGCTCCTCATCTTCCACGCAGCGTTAAAAGCAAGCACAAGAAGGCAGTTGAGCACCTCCAGCCCCGGCGGCAGCGCCCACCCACCCCTCGGCAGCCTGGCTGGCAGGGCTGGAGGAACTGAGGATGATTCCCGGGGCGGGGGAGGGGGGTGCACGCCATTGGGCAACATGCAAAGACCCCAGTCCGACCGGCGCGGAGCTCAGTAAAGCAACGAAGGAGGAGTGCACGTACACGGGCGTGTGAGCACCTGTGCTCTTTCAACTGCACAACTTTTCTAACCCACATGCACCCAAGCTTGACAAAGGGGTGTAGAGGACCCTGTCTCCACACCTCGGAACGCTTCTCCCCCAGAACCCCAAACGGGGAGGCCAGAGGAGACAGAGCGCTCAGCCAACTTCACTCTCACGAACAACAAACGACCTTCACAGCAAGTGCGTCCCATGAAATGCTTGAGACTCGCTTATGCTGCGAAGTTATTCCTTGTTCATCTGAAGTTTTAACTGGACGTCCTGTGCTCTTGCTAAGTCCAGCCACCTCTGAAGGCACGTTTTAGAGAGAGCACCTGGCAGTCCCTGAGGTCGGCCCGTTACGGTGCGCACCCTGCCCCCCAGTCACCCACGCCTGCCCTGGCCACCTGCACCCCGCCCCCAAGCAGCACACATTCCATGGGGAGCCGCCTCTCGGGGGGCAGCTGGGACCAGAGGGTGGAGGGCCCCACCCCGACAGACCCCATCAGGGCCGACAATGGTGCGGGGTGCAGGGGAGGAGCCCAGTGGCTTAGGCTGCGGGGTGGAACCAGCTCCTGGGTCAGCTACAAGTGCCTCTGAACCGCAGGGGCCGCCGGGACTCTGAGCACCAGGCCGGGGCGGGGGGTCCTGGGACTCTGAGCTGTGCGGTCCTCACTGGAGGCGACCTCAGCCGTCTGCTGCTTCGCCCCTGCCCCGTCCCCAGCATGGTGCCGTGGAAAGGCTGCCAGCACACTGCCCACCCAGCACAGAGTCTGGGCCACCGCAGCCGCAAGCAAGGAGCAGCTGAGTCCCAGCAAGCCCTGTGCCAGCCTGCTCTGAGGGCGTGCCCTGGGTCCCTGAGTGCACACTCGGCGGGCCTGCTCCGGGGTGGCTGCAACCCAGAGTCCTCCCAGCCAGGCCCAAACCTGGCTGGCATCCTGACCAGCTCCCAGGGGCTGAGAGCTATCCCTGAGGACACCCCTGCTGTCCCCTGCTTCTGTGGGCTGCTGGAGCCAAAGCAAGAGCCGACCCCCTGGCCCCAAGCATCAGGCCCTCAGACCTGGGGGACAAGGACTCCAGAGGCAGACCCTCCCCACACTCACCGGGGCGCAGGGCTCCACGCCGGGCCCCTGGCCCTTCCACAGCACCCCAAACAAAACCAGGACCTGAGCCCCGCTGCTCCGAGGGACGTGGGGGCTGGTCCCACACCTGCCCGGTACTTCAGGGAGAGGCCCCCCTGTACTCTGCAGGGGCACACTTGGGGCCCTACGTGGGACATGCCACAGGCCTCTTACGAGGTCCCGGCAGGTCCTGGGGAGGTGCCGGGCCGGCCCCTGGCACGTCTCTCCCAGTCTGGGGCCAGCACTCACCAAGGCTGACGGCAGGGCAGCGCTGGGAGGTAGGGGCAGCGCCGGGAGGCAGGGCATTGTGACATCACTCACTGTCCCTGAGGGGGCAGGGGACTAAGCAGGCTGGGCTTACGTGCCCTCTGACCTCTGCAATGCCTAGCCCCTTCGGCCCTGCCCACAAGGCTGGTCCCCGGTGCCCAAGCCCTGCCAGACCCCATTGGTCTAAACACTTCCTTGGCTTCTGACACCAGCCCAGGCTGCGCTCAGAAGGGCCACAGCTCAGGAGGGGAGAGCTACTTCTCACAGACGAGTGAGCAAGGCACAGGGCCTGGGGCCAGGGGTCGGCTGGGGCCAGAGCTCTGTCCGGTGAAGCGCCTGGACCCAGGGCGTCGGAGACCGAACCCTGCGCGTCCAGCTCCTCGTGCTCCAGAGGAGGAAACCAGCCCAGCAGCTGCCCCACCCCCAGGGGCAGTCCTGGCTACACGGGGTCCCCGACTCAGGTGCCGGGCCCAGGGACGCATGGGACAGGAGGTACTTACTTTCGCTCTGACCTCCTAGGACAGCATGAAGGGAAAGCAGCAAGGTTAGAGGTGGTCAGACAGGGTGGCCCGAGAAGGCCGAAGGGCCCTTCCTGAAGCTGTGTGGTGGGGTGGCGAGCACGCGAGTTTGGGGGAGGAGCCGAGGTGAGCCGAGACAGACCCGCCACCAAAACCCAAGAGGAGACGCGCCTGCCCGCCCAGCCCCTCCGTCACCCACGAAACGGGCAGTTCCCGGCAGGCACCCTCTGAGCAGCCTGCCCGCCTGCCCCCTCTCGGGCCTGAGCCCCCCACGGTGCCCCTGGAGCTGCCTGTGGAGGGAATCCCCACCCAGCTCCACCCCCGCAGTGCCACCAAGTCCAGGCTGGTGAATGAGGTGCAGGGTGGCGAGGCCACTGCAGGGGTCTCGGCAGCCACCAAAGGGCCCCATCTCAGGGACAGCCTGCCTTCCCCCTGCTGTGTGCAAAAGGATGGAGCTTTCAATGGCTCCCAGGCCCTAGGTGCCGCGCCCCAGGAGCTGGAAGACCATCCAGTTCCAGAAGGCCCTCTGGGCAGACAAGACCTGCCCACCCTGCCCGGCCGCAACCTCCCACCCCCCAGCGACGTGGAGCCCTGAGAACCTGTCTCCCTTCTCCAGCGGGAGGTCTGCCA
This sequence comes from Trachops cirrhosus, assembly GCA_028533065.1. NCBI lineage: Eukaryota > Metazoa > Chordata > Mammalia > Chiroptera > Phyllostomidae > Trachops > Trachops cirrhosus. Next base: position 123,739,438 of record CM052544.1, read on the forward strand.
CCCAGGTCCCTGTGCAGCACCATTCAGTGACGAACGAACACATACACCCCCCCCCACCGCGGGGGCAGCTGCCCTGTGAGAGCGCGCAGGAGGTCGGGGGCGGGCTCCTGCGGGACAACCCGCCGCGCCCGCAGCCTTCGTGGAGGCGAGGCTGTGGCTGGGGAAGGGCCTCTGCTGCCAGCGGGGCGCTGCCTGCAGGCTGGCCACAGCCGAGGGCAGCAGAGTACCACCTGGGCATGAAGCCAGGGTTGGGGACAGGGCCAGTAGCACCCAGAGAGGCTCCCGCACCCCCGCCCTGCTGCTAGATCTCCTGGACAGCCCAACAGCCCCCCCCCCCCCGCGGCTCACACACAGGGGTCTTGGAGTCCCCACCCTCCCTGCCTCCCGATGGCCCATTGAACCGGAAACCCACCTGTCCTAGGAGGAAAGCAAGTCAGAGTTTGAACGCTTCCCCGTGAGGACACAAACATGCAAGCCCACAGCTCTCTGGTAAGGGCCCTGTGCTCCCGGGGGGACAATCGGACCCTCCTGTCCAGGGGTTTCTACCGGCAGCAGCAGCCACAGCTCGGAGCTTGGGGAGGAGAGCTCGCCAGCCCCAGAGCAGGGACCAAAATATCCTCGGGGGCCCCCACGGGTGGCTGGCTTGCACTCCTGCAGGGCGATGAGCCAGACTGCCCCCCACAACAGCCCAGCCCTGACCCACCAGGCACACCCGGCCTCTCCCACAAGGGGGGCGCTGCCCTGCCAAGCCACCAGGGTTCTCAGTGTCCCATGGTATGGGAGATCCCACAGGGATCACGCCCTGCCTGGCCCGGATGAAGGCCGCTGGCTCTGAAGGAAGGCGAGGATGTGGCCTGTCAGAGCTGTGCCCGCCAAGGTGCCAGGGGACGCACCACGCCGGGTGAGCGGGCAAGGCTTCTGGGAGGGGCAGCTCCTCCGCCAGCCCCGCTGTCCGCACCACCTTCCCACCCTGCGGGCACTGCCTCGGACGGCCCCCTGCCCACAGCACCCCTTGAAATCACACAGGGGAGCTCCCGGGCTGTGCGCTCCGGGGTCAAAACGGCACCCGCCTCCCATGGGCAGTGGGAGTGGGCGAGCAGGGCCCGGGGTGTCCAGGCCCTCTGGCTGGCGTGGCTGCGCCCAGGGCTGCAGCGAGCACGGGGACGGCGACTGGGACAGCCGCACGGACAGTCAGCCCAGTGCGGCGGGCAGGAGGCCCACAGCCCCCAGTTCCTACGCAGGTGCTTTCAGACCTCCGACTCCTGGGGAGCTCAGCCCCACGAAGAAGCGCCGACGTGTCCTGCGGGCAGAGGGGCCCTGCGCCCACAGGGCGCACGAGAGGGCTGCGCCGGTCACCCAGACCCAGGTCCGGCCGGGTCTCCTGCCTCCAACAGCACAGCTGGCGGTGCTCGGTCTCCCCTGGCCGGCCAGGCTCCCGCACCCTCACGCACACGTCGCTTCCTCGGTCCAGGGCCCACACACAGCCGGGAGGCAGGGGTGGGAAAGCCAGTCTCTGAGTCCGTGCGGAGCTGGGGATCCCTGTCCCCGATGCCTGGACTTAGCACCATGTCAACCTGCTGCCCACTTCTAACACCGACATGTCACCTCACAACACCCGCCCAGGGCCCCACAAATGCTCAGGTCGGCATTTCCTGTCTGCGGCCCCAGAGAAGCTGACACAGCCCGTGGTGTGCTGAATGTGTTCTTTTTGTCAATCTTATAAAAAATACCGCCTTCAATACACCATTCACATAGGCCCTGGCCGGGGAGCTCTGTTGGTTAGAGCGCTGACCCAATACGCCAAGGTTGCAGGCTCAGTCTCCTCCTCGGTCAGGGTACGTACAAGAGTCAATCAATGAATGCATAAATTAAGTAGAACTACAAATGGAAGTTCCTCTCTTTTTAAAAGAATAAATTAAAAAAAGAAACCACTCCCCAGAACACCAGTCAAGCGCCTTTGCCCACCTTCACTGAATGCTGCAGCCTCACGCAGCTCCCCCAGAGAAAAGCGCAGGGGGCCGGGCCCCAGCCTGGCTTCTCCCGAGGGCAGTCATCCGGTCACCTAGGGTGAAAAGGGACCGGAGGCAGAGTGCTCACTCTGCCCAGGCTCCCACAAACTGCACAGCTGCCCCACTCCACGGGCAGGTAGCAGTGGCCGGGCCTGGAGGCCACCCCCCAGCTGGCACGGGTCCTAGAACCCTGCTCCGCAAAGGGTGACTCGGGGGAATCTGCTCCTGAGTTCGTTCCAGGCGCTCCATGAGAAGGCGCTTTTCCAGGGGACGCTCTGACCACGGCTGGGCACAGGAGTGCTCGGGAATGACAGACGTGCATTGGAGCCAGCCCACTCACTGGCTCGCAGAGCCCAGGCTGTCACAGCTGCTCCCGCGGAGCCTCTAAGCTAAGATGCCCTTCCGTGCTCCAAGCCAGGCCCACCCCCAGAGGAGCGACAAGCCAGGATCAAGTTACGAGACTCCCCGACTGCAGGGACCAACCACCCCGACGGCTTCAGGGGGGCCCTTCAGTCTGGAGCCGCGGACACGGGCGCCTCCGTGGAGTCTCTGCCCCACTCCACCCATACGGTTCCCGTCTGAGCCTTTCCTTCTTCCGCTTCAAGTACCCAGTTCTTACGGACGGCATCACCTTCCCTTTCAGAGACTGGCTTCAACACCGCCTCCAGTCCGGATGCTTCCTCCAAACCCAGACCCCAGTCCCTCGGCTGTCGCGTCCCCGTTCTTTTCCCCCTTCAGGAGCCGTCAAGCTTCCACGAAGGCTGGGCCCGCGCCCCGAAGCTCAGCGCCGGCGCGCGGCAGGTGCTTACTACACGCGCGCTGCACCAAGCAAGGCCTACAGGCCCGGGCCGCAGCTGGGCGATATTCTCTCCACCCTCCGAGACCAGGCCCAGGCGGCCCCTGCACTCCCGCCGCCGCGCTCCCCCGAGGCCGCCGCAGGGCTCAGCCGGCCACGTGGCCCGCGGGCCCCGCCCCTCTGCGCTCCGCCGGGGAGCCGCACTTGGCCCACGGCCCCTAAGCCGGCACGCGGGCCGAACTTGCGCCCCGGTCCCTGACGGCCCGCCCCCGGGCCCGTGAGGCCTGCGTGGCGCGTGCGGCTTCTTCCGCGCGGGCCGCGGTACTCACACGCCTGTCAAAGATGCGGCTACTGAACAGCAGGGCTCGGAGGCGCGGGACTGCTGAGGAAAGGGAGGCCCGCCCAGGTCGCGCACGGGGAAATGAAGCCGCGGGCTCTACCACGCGGCGCGGGCTGGGACGCGGGGGAAACGACTTGTGCGCCCGCCCCGCCCCGCCACTGGAGCCCTAGGCGCGACACTCTCCGCTGCTGCAAAGACAGTAGCCACACGGAGAGCCTCACAGGGCTCGTTCTTTTCCGGGGAAACCGGTGCAAACAGCTGCGAACAGGACCGCAGACCGCTCGGCGCCCCTTGGCTCTGCAGGCCCAATGGACTCGTCCGGCTGGGGCGGGCGGTCAGGCCGGCAAACGCTGCGAGACGCACGGGGGGCGGGGCAAGCGTGCCTGCTCCCCGCCTAGCCGGCGAGACAAAGGGGAGGGCCGCGGCCAGTCCCGCCCCCAGCGCCCCGCCCCGCGCGGCCGGCGGGGCGGGCTTATGGCTCCCGCGTCCCTGCTGCCGCTGCCATGTACCCCGCAGGTTCCCCGGCTGGCCCGGCCCCGCGCCGCGGCCGCCACCACCCGCCCGGACGCCCCGCGCCACCGCCACGGACCTCCGCACCCGTCGCGGCCCCTGCCGCGCGACCCCGCGTGGCCATGAAGATGGCCTTCCGCAAGGCCTACTCCATCAAGGACAAGCTGCAGGCCATCGAGCGCGTCAAGGGCGGCGAGCGGCAGGCCAGCGTGTGCCGCGACTTCGGCGTGCCCGGCGGCACGCTGCGCGGCTGGCTCAAGGACGAGCCGAAGTTGCGCTGGTTCCTGGAGCAGCTGGGCGGCGAGGTGGGCACGCAGCGCAAGAAGATGCGGCTGGCCAACGAGGAGGAGATCGATCGCGCCGTGTACTCGTGGTTCCTGGCGCTGCGCCAGCACGGCGTGCCGCTGTCGGGGCCGCTCATCCAAGCGCAGGCCGAGGCCTTCGCGCGCCAGATCTACGGCCCCGAGTGCACCTTCAAGGCCAGCCACGGCTGGTTCTGGCGTTGGCAGAAGCGTCACGGCATCTCCAGCCAGCGCATCTACGGCGAGGCCGAGCCCCCGGCCGTCGGCCCCGTGCCCGGCCCGCCGATCAAGCAGGAGTCCACACAGCCCCCTGGCGTCGGCCCCCTGCCCAGCCGTGCCCCGGTCCCGCCGCCCCCCGCGGAGGGCGGCTATGGTGATGAGCAGATCTACAACGCCAATGTTACCGGCCTCTACTGGAAGCTGCTTCCGGAGCAAGCTGCACCCCTGGGCGCTGGGGGCTGCAGCCGTCGCTGGCGGGGCGACCGGGTGACGGTGCTACTGGCCGCTAACCTGACTGGCAGCCACAAACTGAAGCCGCTGGTCATCGGGCAGCTGCCAGACCCGCCCAGTCTGCGCCACCACAACCAGGACAAGTTCCCGGCCTCATACCGCTACAGCCCAGACGCTTGGCTCAGCCGCCCTCTGCTGCGGGGCTGGTTCTTCGAGGAGTTCGTCCCGGGCGTCAGGCGCTATCTGCGCCGCAGCTGCCTGCAGCAGAGGGCCGTACTGCTGGTCGCACACCCGCCCTGTCCGAGCCGGGCCGCCAGGTTGCCCACGTTGGAGGAGAGTGAGGAGACCCCCAAGCGGTTCTGGCCTGAGCCCCTCAGCTCCCCGGAGGAGCTGCAGACCCCTGATGGGGCCGTGCGGGTGCTGTTCCTGTCCAAGGGTAGCAGCCGAGCTCACATCCCTGCCCCGCTGGAGCAGGGGGTGGTGGCTGCCTTCAAGCAGCTGTACAAGCGGGAGCTGCTTCGGCTGGCGGTGTCCTGCGCGGGGGGCTCCCCACTGGACTTCATGCGCAGCTTCATGCTCAAGGACATGCTCTACCTGGCTGGCCTCTCCTGGGATCTGGTGCAGGCGGGCAGCATCGAACGCTGCTGGCTTTTGGGCTTACGGGCGGCCTTCGAGCCTCGGCCAGAGGAGGAGTGTGCTGGGCAGCATGCTGGCCAAGCGGAGGAGGCAGCTGAGCACAGCAGGGTGCTCAGTGACCTCACACACCTGGCAGCCCTGGCCTACAAGCGCCTTGCGCCGGAGGAGGTGGCTGAGTGGCTGCACCTAGACGATGATGGGGGGCTGCCTGAGGGCTGCAGAGAGGAGACAGGCCCTGGCCGGCCCCCTGTGCTGGCCTCTGTGGCCCCTCCACTCCCAGCCAGCCTATCCTCTGTCATGGAGAGTGGGGAGGAGGAGGAGGAGGCTGCTGTGCCCACCGCTGGGGAGGCCGTTCAGGGTCTGGAGACAGCTCTGCGGTGGCTGGAGAGCCAGGACCCCCAGGAGGTGGGGCCACTGAAGCTGGTGCAGCTGCGCTCACTGATCAGCATGGCCCGGAGACTGGGGGGCATCGGGCCCTCACCTGCAGCCCCTGATGATGGGGTGTGACCAAACCAGCCCTTTTGGCCCCCCAGGGGCCTTTGTCCTGCTGCACCTGGAGGGAGTCTCCCCTTTGCCCTCCTTCTTCCCCTGGGGTGACCCTCCCAAGGCTAGGGGTTACAGGGATGCCAGCTCAGCCTGGCTTGGAGGAGCTGTGTTGGTGAAGGGTCATCCTGCTGCACTGGTACCCCAGTCTCCCTCCCGGGCCGGGGGTGGGGTAACCGGAAGAGAGGCCCTGGGCTCATGCTCCTCCTCCCTGGGCAAGCACATGGGGTCTGTGGTCTCAGCCTGGGCCCCTGCCACACATGCCCGACTCACACACCACAGCACTCACCAGAGCCCAGGTCCCATGGGGCTGAGGCCTCCAGCCCACCCCTCTTCCTGCCCGGTGGCCTGTCCACCCCAAGTCCTGGTGCTGCGTGGTTCTTGTTCCACCTGATCTCGGTGGGGAAGCACCCCCCCGGGGTTTGTTTCTATTGCATTAAGTCCATTTCTGCAGATACTCTGGGGGCCAGGGGTGGGTTGGGCTGGGGAGGGAGGATGGGGTCAGCCACACGTGGGCACCTTGACGCCAGGGGTGTAGACTTCTGTTCCACTTGGACTTTTAATTTTCCTGTTGAGAAAATACATTTTCTGAACTCTTACTCCATGGGGTTGGCATTGGCGTGCAGCTGGACCCTGGTGAGTTGACCAGTGACTGGACAAGCTCCACAGCCACAGCCCGCTATGTCCAGGCTCAGGGCCCAGGGCCACCCCCCTGCCCAGAGCAGGCCCCATGGCACCGACAGCCCTGTGGGACAGCCCTCCCGTGCCTTAGCGCCCACAGGCTCCTCCCCTCCCTGGCACAGTCAAGGGCGTGCCTGGATGCAGGAGCCGGACTTCTGGGTGACAGTGTGAAAGAGGGGAGAGCCGTCTGTGTTTTGGCCCAGCTGTTATACAGTCTGCTGTCCTGTCCACTCTGGACTCGGACCCCTGCTGGTGGTCTGAGGCTTGGAGATGCCTGGCCCTCCTGGAGGCTGTCTCTGCCAAGTTGCTGCCCAGAACCCTCAGGAGGAGCAGGGCACTCTCCCCTTGCCCACATGGTCTTAGTGTCCAGGAGGCTGCAGACAGGTGGTGTTTGTGGAATGGCTGCACCTTGGGATGGCGCTAGAGGGCGCCCCTGAGCAACTTCCCGGCAAGTTCAAGAACACAAACTTTGGAACCACCACCCGTCAAAACACACACATGTAATATATCTCAAATCTGCAAGGCAAAGGAAGGTGTGGAGAATTTGGGAGCAAGGGAAGTGAGCCTTGGCTGGCCAAGCCCAGGGCAGCCGCTCCTGCCGGGGCCCACCGGGCACCTCCCTTGCCAGTTGTCTGGAGCCTGCACACTGAGAGGCAGCAGTCCGATCCCGGCCCGGGGCTTCAGGAACCTGCCTTTTACACCATCTCCCAGTCCTGGTTGGGAGCCTGCTGGGTGTGTGGGAGGCAGACCTTGGCCCAGACGGGCACCGAGTAGGGGTGCCCCTGAGGCTCCACGTGGCAGCCCCTGGCAGGAGCCCTTCAGGCTGCATCGGTGCTGCTGGCCCTGGCCAAGGCCCCCATTTCGTCTTCCCTGTCAAGCTATCTGTGGGCCTGGGTGGGGGCACTGGAGTCGGCAATGGGGCCCATGGTGGGAGCAGGGCCTCTGGCCGCCTCCTGAGCTGCTTCACGTTGCACCAGTCCCTCCTCTCTGGGGACCCAGGCTGCACCCCAAGAGGCAGCTCTGGCCTGTCTCCGTGGCCCTGTGTAAAACAAGGCTGGTCCGTGCCAGCCTGGGGTCCTAAGAAGCTAGTTTGAATGTCAGTCAGTCCGGTGCGGGACAGACCCCTCCCCTTGTGAGGGGCCTATAAAGGCTTCCCGTCTGGAATGGAGGCTCTGGTGTCACGTGTGCGGTGGGGCGGAGGCTGCAGGCACCTGGCCCTGTGGGCCGTGCCGCCTGCAGGTCACTGCAATCCCAGTGCTGCCACTTCGCAGCCCCCCAGCTCAGTGTGAAATCTGGGCGGCCGGCCAGAGGCTTCCTGTGGGACCCCCGGGCATGCCTCTGCAGCGGAGTGGGAGTGGACCCCCACTGGCAGCCTCGCTGCTGCCACTTGCTGGGCCCGTGGGCGTTAGAGCTTGCCATCCTGGTGTGTGCCGACCTGAGGACGGGGGGGCGCGTGCCACCAGGGAGGGTCTGCGTTGATGCTGCTAGAATTCCTTCACCCACTGTCTGCAAGCCCCAAACTGGCCCTGGAGGGTCACCCAGTCCTGGCTACAGTGTGGGCACCCCTGCAGCAGGGGTGCTCGGGGATGAAGCCATCGGGCCCTCCCCACCCTGTGTGCGGCCCTGAGGTGCACTCCAGGTGGTGACAGTCACTGCTCTTCCACACAGCAGCCCTCAGGCAGGGGTGCATGTGCCCAGGCTTCAGCACCCCTGGCCTGCATGTTTTGAGGGGTGTGGCAAGACCAGACCACAGAGGGGCCCTGCCTCGCCTGGAGGGGCCGAGTGCTTGGGCCCCGGCCCCCCAGTGGCAGATGCAATCTGAGTGAGGGGCACGAGGAAGGGGTGCACCTTCAAGCTGAGAGGCCCACCATCCAGGGACCCCCCACCCGTGGGCCAAGTGCAGGCAGGGAATGCCGTGGGGAGCCCAGGCGGGAGCAGGGCCCTGGACGTAGTTTGGCCCACGATGAGGGTGGCCACGAGTGAGGCTTGACACCAGTGGCATATCCTTGAAAGGACAGTGGGCTGGACGCTCTGGAGGGACCCTTTCACACCCAGCCTCACTGACGGCAGGGCTCACCTGGGCAGGGGGGCCCGGCATGCTTTCTAATAAAAGTCACACATGCCACCTCCACGTGCACCCCATTCTAAAGTGTCACTGGCGCAGCTCGGACCCAGTGCGTGGATCTGGACTGTCTCATTCACTGAAAACCGGACAACACAGGAAGGAGAAACCGTTACCACAGGCCCCAGGCTCTCCTGAAAGGCAGCTTAGCCTCGTGGTAGAAGGTGAGACCTGGCCGGCAAACTGCAGGCTGCGGTCTTGCCCCTTCCGGGGCTGGGCCCTCGTTCAGGGAGTGGCCTGCTGGGCTGAGCCCACCCTGCTCTCCAAGGACCCGCTGCCCACGGCTGGTGGTGGACGCAGGGCTCTCGGGCGACGGGTGGGTCCCCTGCCTGTGCTGCCAGGCCCTAGGATCCGGTTTTATGGGTCTCCCATTGAATACTGGCCACTCTGTGCTACAGGACATCGGCTTTATTCCCACCTCACAGGAAAGAAACTGGGTGTGGGGTCGGACTCCGGCCTACCCAGGGTTGGACCAAAAGAAGGTGGGAATAAGGCAGGGGCCAGAGAGCTGCAGGGAGGGGCCGCCTTGGACCCACGTGGAGGGTAAGCCACCAGGAGGGCGCACGCGCACAGGGGTTCCACCGTCTTACAGACAGGCTAGTCTCCCAAAGCCTCAGTGGTCGGGGGCAGCGGTGACTGTGCAGGCGGAGAGGCCCGGGGCCTTGCGGGCAGTGCCGGGAACAAAGCTGCAGGTGCCCACCCACCCAAAGGTTCCCCCAGCCTTGCTTTGGGCCATTCAAAGACATGCTGGAGAGCGAGGCCCTGCGGTCAGAGGCCAGGCCTTGGGACCCTCCAGGACTCCTGACTGAGAAGGGGCATCAGGGCCAGCTCCACCTGCCACCTGCCCGGAGCTAAGGGTCTGGGGGAGGCGTGCAACCCAGCTGAAGCCAAGTATGTGGCCCCCGCTGGCCAAGGCCCATCCTCCCAAACATGGGGCAGCCCCCAACCCAGCCGCAGGCCCACCCAGGGACAGGACAGACAGACGTGATGGCCTGGCACTGCTGGCTTTACTGGGAGGGCAAGCCTCTCACGTACATTCTTGTCCCCGAACCCAGGCCAGCCGCGGTCACACGGCTGCTGCTGTGCCAGGGGCTCTGCTCACGTCTCTGCCAATGGCACCCCACGGCGGGCCGTCAGCACGAGGCCTTGTGTCTGGGTGGTAGGGCAGGGGGTCCCCACCGCTGAGGGATCCCCTCCAGCTCCCTCACATTTCCCGTGTGGGCAGCAGGGTGCGTCCAGTGAGGCTCCTGCGGGTTAGAGAGAACCACAGTCTTCGGGAGGGGGCCAGGAGGAGGGAACGGAGGGGGCAGGGCTGCTCCAGGCACCCCGGGGCTGTGGCCCTCAACCGGCACCTGCTCCTCATTTCCTGCTGAGCTCCTTGGCCCGGCAGGTGGCGGCCTCCACGGCGCTCATGGTGGCCGCCCGCAGCCCGCCCCGCTCCAGGGCGTGGAGGCCGTAAATGGTGGTGCCGCCGGGCGTGCACACGTCCGTCCGCAGCTGTGCGGGGTGCTGCCCCTGCTGCAGCAGCATCTTGGCCGTCCCCTGGGGAGAGGAGCGTTGGGGCCAGTGACTCGGGGGAGGTGGGCAGCCCCTTCACTCTCCAGCTCGGCCCCACCGTGCAGCGGCTTTGCCATGCGTCCCCACCGCTCCCAGGAGGCACGCAGGCTCAGCCCCTTTCACCGGCTCCCCCAGAGCCGAAGTCACTCACCAGCAGGGTCTGGGCGGCGATGCGGTGAGCCAGGCCACTGGGCATGCCCATCTTGACGGCACCTTCAGCAAGGGCCTCAGAGAACAGGCACACCTGTGGGGGCAGTGGTGCTGAAGCCGACACTCCCCTGGACACAGCACCCGCCTGGAGAACGCTCGGAAGCTTCAGGAGCAAGGTCTGGAGTGCTGGCTGCCAGTGCAGGGCGAGTGCTGAGGCCTGAGCCCAGGGCTCTGCCAAGAGCCGGCTCCAAGGCCCAGGAAGGCAGGGATGTGGGGGGAAAGCAAAGCTCACGGGCGGCTGAGGACTAGGCCGCCAGGTCCAGAGGGTAGGGGGGTCTCGGGGATTTGGACGGCACTCCTTGGCCCGTGGCCAGCTGTAGGGGACAGGGGCACCAGACGACACTTACGAAGGCCACTCCACTGCCACTGAGGCCAGTGTGGATGTCCACCTGGGCCTCAGGCACCTCCTCGCACTGCCCGCAGGCCTCCAGCAGAGTCTGTACGAGCTCGACCTCACTGTTCCCGGCATGGCGCCCACGGGCCAACACCATGGCCCCCTCCTGGACCACGCAGGGCAGGTTGGGTGAGAGCCGCAACACCCGTGTGGCTGGGGGCAGCAGCTGGCCGGAGAGAGGCTGCCGTCAGGGGGCCCGTGGGACTGGCCTGCAGGGCAGGCACGTGCCTCAGCCAGGCTCCCACCCCTGCTTCCCAGGGGTGGCGCCGGGGGAAGGCCGAACCCGAGTTCTCTCAGCCACCTGGCCGCCCCCGCAGGCTGGCCAGGCGGCTGTCTGCCCTTTGTCCCACCCCTGCTGAGCCCAGGGTGGAGCTGGTTTAGGATGGCAGAGGCTGGAAAGCTGAGTCTGACCAGAACAGCCTACTCTGGGGGGTCAGAGCCTCATCCCCACCTCACCCCACGGGCCACTCACCTCCTCCAGGGTGCTCAGAGAGACCCCAGCAGCCACAGACACCACGATGTGCCCCGAGGTGACCACGTGGGCCACCTCTGCCAGGACGGCCGGCAAGATGTGGGGCTTGGTGGCAAAGAAGACGAGCGAGCAGCTCTGAAGCACCTGCTGGTTGGAATGGGTGGTCTGGCAGCCCAGCGCCTGTACCGGGAATGCAGGCATCGCGGCCAGGTAAGCGGGCACCTTCCCAGACCACCGCAATTCCGGCTGCAGGCCACCCTGTATTCCCACGGGTCCCTAAGGTCCCTCCCATTGCAAACGCCTGCACCACCCCCGGGACTCACCCGCACCACCCAGACACCTGACACCAGCCCCTCTGCGAGCCCTCCAAGCCCAGTGAGCGCCCATGACCACCCCTGCCCACCCCAACACACGCAGGCACACACGCACATGCATACACACATGTGCAGACTCACACGTGTGCACACACCACATCCCTTTACTATGCCCTGGCCCTGCACAACCCTGACCTTCCTCTGGCCTTTGGCCTCCCTGCTCCAGCCCAGCCCAGCCCAGCTGGTCCCAAACCTTAGCTACATCAGCAGCACTTCCCTGGCCTCAAGAAGGATCTCAGAGAGACAGGAGCTAGAGCCGCCCTAGGTCCCTGTGGGAAGCCTCCATTCAAAAGAGTTGGTCCCCAGCTCACCTGGAAGTGACAGAGGTTCCTGTCAGTTGGTGCACTGGCCAGCACGTGATGGGCTTGCACTTTTCCTGGAAGGGCAAAGGCCTGGTGTCAGTGAGGAGGGCAGGTAGGAGGAGGAGGGGGAGGAGCCAGCCTGGCCTGCCTCTTACTGAAGGCTGTCAGGTTCAGCCATGCCTGGACCATCTTGGCCTTCGGCTGGCCTGAGACTCTCCGAGAACCCAAGTGCCCAGCAGCGGTGCTCCGTGCAGCCAGGACCGAGTAGTCGGATCCATTTAATTCCACTCGGCAGTCACCACCACTGCCTGCTGCTACTGCTGAGCCGAGACGCTGCTGGACGCAGGGGCCAAGAGCCTGCCCCATCTTGAGAGGACAGATCCCCGGGGTCCCGGGGACTGGAAGCCCGGAGAGGAGGGGGATGTGCGGGGTAGGGAGGCTCAGTGAGGGCCGAGCTTCCCTTGGAAAGAGTGCATCTGTGCGGGGAGGTCCAAGCAGAGGCAGAAGTGCACCCCAAACCTGAACCCAGAACCGACCCATCAGGGCTGCAAGGCCCACTGCGCATTACACACGCACGCCAGTGCCGAGCTCAACACAGAACCTGGGTGGCCGCGGGGGTGGGCAGCGCTGCCGGGTTTTACAGGTGGAACACCTGAGACTTGCAGTAAGCTCTTTGGTGACTGACTTCGACCCCCTGGACTTTGATGTACGGCTGCAGGCAGAAAGGCAGACCTACACACACAGGGTTCTAGTTGCTGTGGAGTAGGGTTAAGACGGCACTGTCAGCCCTTGCGGGAAACCAGTTTCTCCACAAGGGATGATCTGGCCACCGAGAGTGGAGCTGGCACACAAACAGGAAAAAGAATCGGAGGCTCAGAGAGGTCAAGCAACCCGACAAGGCCGGAGACTCGGCTGGAGATCCCAGGCTCTGTGCCAGCGCTGCCCAAGAGAAGCATTGCTGGAGCCACACGTGTAGCTACATTTTCCAGCAGTCCCATGAAACGAGTAAGAATAACCAGGTGAAGTTAATCGTATTATATTTTATTTAACCCCAAAACAGTATCCTCCCAACACATAACCAATATTAAAAACTACTAGATACATCGCTTTTCCTTTCTGTGTGCTAAATCTTCCAAATCAGATACAGATTTTATTCTACACACTCTGAGCATTTCTCAATTCGGACCAGCCACGTTTCAAGAGCTCTACGGCCACATGAGGCTGGAGGCTGGAGGCTGCTTGGAGACAGCCGACTCCAAGACTCCTGCCGTGCTCTCCGAGGGAAGCAGTCCCGAGAGCAGGGTCCGCATCGCGCTGTCCCACACCCGCCGGCCCCTGCACTACCCTGGGACTCCAGGGTCCGCCCAGGGGCTCTGCAGGATTTATCCCTCTGGGCTGCAAAGCTCCGGCCAGGCATGCCCGCCCCTCCCACATCAGGCCGGCGTCCACGTCTCCGAGCGACCCGCACCCGCGGCGCCCCACCTGCTCGGATGAGGCCGTGCGCGATGGCCTCCGCCATGCGGCCGGCGCCCACGAAGCCCACGCGCCTAGAGCCCGACTCCCCAGCCGCCGCCGCCATGTTGCCTCTAGGCGACCCCCGGCTCGCCAATGGGCTAGGCCGCCTCGCCCCCACCCTCGTCATTGGCTACCGGGTCCCGCCCCCTCCCTGTTCATTGGTCCGAAAGTCTGCGTCAGGGCTCTGGTGGGCGGGGGCACGGGCGGGAACGTCACAGGGACTGGACTTCGGGAGCCGCGAGGCCGGCAACCGAGCGGAGCGAAGACGTGTGTCCCGGTGCTGAAGACCGTGGCGAGCCTGGGCAGAATTCTGGGCGCACGTGTGCAGGTCAGATCAGTCTTCCAAAGGGCAGCTTGAGAAGCTCCATTCAAAGCCACCGGCCGGAAAGGATGGGGTCTCCTCCGACCCCGACCCAGAGGCCGGTACCGCGGAGGGCGCCTGGTGGGTGTTCCTCGTGGGGACGCTGCAGAACCCTGGAGGCCACCGATTGGTGGTCGCTGTGCAGCTGAGCTTCCAGGAGTGACGTCTTTATTTTTTAATAACTTACTTTTTATTGTATTTCTTTCATTACTATGTATTCTCCTTCCACTTCCACCCAACCCCCTTTTTAAAATTATTGATTTTGGAGAGATAGAGGGAGACATCAGTTTGTTATTCCACTTATTTATGCATTTATTGGCTGATTCTTGTATGTGCCTTGATGGGGGATTGAACCCACAACCTTGGCGGGTCGAACCGGCAACCTTGGTGTGTCCGGATGATGCTCTAATTGAGCAACACAGGCAGGGCAGGGTCCAAACTCTGGCCTGTCATCACGGCAGGTCCGGTGCTGGGATATGGGGTCCTGCCGGCGTCACGCTGGTTGCCCTGGGCTGGGGCGGGGGCAGCGTTCTCAGAGTGCCCTGGTTCTTTGTTCAGAGCCTGGGAGTGGGCCCAGTGGGAAGAACAGGACTGCCCGGTCCGAGCTCCCTCCCAAGCTGCAGCGCCGCCTGGTGGCAGAGTAAAACGAGCACCGTCAGGGAAACGTGTGAGCTGATGCCTAGCTTTTCTGTGTTGGGAGCTCCTCTGGCCAGCCCAGATCCGGGCTTCCGTGGGCCTCCCGGAAACTGCAGGGAAGAGGCTGGAGGCCTTCTTTTCTTTTTTTAAATATTGTATTTATTTATTTATTTTCAGCGGGGGAAGAGGGTGAGAAACATTGATCTATTGCCTCTCATCCCCCCTGATCTGGGGACCTGGCCAGGGTGCGTCCTGACTGGGAATTCTGTCCCCAGGCCAGTGCTCAATCCATTGAGCCACACCAGCCAGGGAGCCGGCCCCTCTTACTGGTTCTGAGGGAGATGGAGTGCTTGGCCAGGGGCCACCCTAGAGACCGATGGGGAGGGCGGGGAGCCTTCCTGTGCTTTTTAATTGACGTGGGAAAATTAAGGCTTGAAGATCCAAGATTGTAGCGGGTTTTGTTTGCTTTTCTACTGTTCACCCAGGCTAAAATCACATTTTAAGGATCTCTCACTGTTTTTTAAACTCTACTTTGATTTTCTAAGCTCTTCAACGACGGACTTCAACATTGCCGTCCCCCCCCAGTGTGGGGCTCTGCTCTGGGCGGGGACAAGTGCCACAGCAGCCGACGTGACAGCTGCACAGCAGCTTCCCGGGTCCGAGGACCTGAGCTCCATCTGGGAAGCCAGTCCTTCTTCGGTAAACACACACACAGGACAGCCCAGGGGACTCGGGACAGAAGACTGAGTGTCCTGCAGGCCTCTCCACTCCGTGCCGGCCCCTTCCCACTGTCCTCACCTGGCCGATCCGAGCTCCGACTCGGTGCCACGCCCTCCACCCTGCCCGAGCCCCCACAGACAGCTTTCATTCCCAAGGGCTGGCCACCAGGGGTTACGCTAAAGGGCAGACCCAGGTCCTGAAGCTCCAGGGTGTGGGGAGGGAGGGGCCTCCCAGGGGTTCCCACACAGGCACACAGGCAGCACTGCGGCCCTGCACGGCAGGGTGGGCGTTCGGAGGGCAAGGGCCACCGTGGCCAAGACCTAGAAGGTTGGGAGGCACTGACGTGAGTGGCTCTGGGGCCAGCCCCCGGTGGCCTGCAGGACGCACTCCTGGGCTTGCCCGAGAGGGGGCACCATGACAAGTGCAGCGATAGGTCAGCGGGCTTGTGGGAGAGGGGCAGTGCCACTTCAGTAGATGAAGGCAGAAAAGGATGTGGCAGCCACATCTGGGTCAGAAGAAAGCTGGGAGGCATCAGCGTGAAGGTGGCAGAAGGCACCGGGCGACAGCGGCCCTGAGAAGAGACGGGCCTCGGGCCAGGGGAGGTGCCTAGGCCCTGGGCCAGGCAGTCCAGAGGGGGGCTTTGGAGCTGGGTACTGCTGGGGGTCCACACCCCAGCGCCAGTGGCTGGCAGAGGGAAGCTGTCACTCTATCTGTCTGGACTTCGCCCAGCTCCCACTGAGAACGGGAGGTCCATGCCACTCACCTCCCTGCCCACCAGGCCCAGCAGGCTCCCCGAGTCACTCCTGTTACTGCCCACGGGACAAGGGCGAGCTGGGCCCCACCACCCAAGCTGCCACCTGAGTGGGGGCAGAGCGATGAGGGCCAGGCCTGGCCCAGCTCTCTCCTGGGTCCCAGGAAAGGCTGCGCCACCCCATTGCCATCGTCCCCTCAGATCCATACCACTCGGCCTGTCCAAGTCCAGACCAGCCTCCCTCTGCAGAGTCCTGGGGCCGAAGAGCAAAGTCCCCCCTGTCTCACACCTGCAGTCTGCCTGCTTCCTGCCCGCACACCTGCCTCTCTCCGTGCCTCTCCCTCTGCCACCCCAGGGACAGGTGCCCACCCCGGCCCAGCAGCTCGCAGGGGCTGAGCCGGCGGCAGCGGGACGGTGCTTCCTGGAGCTGGTGGGGCCCGAGGAGGCAGGGCCTGGGGTGGGGGACAGCTGGCACAGAGCTGCCAAGGCCAGGCCTGTGAAACGCACTTTATTGGCTCTCAGGAGTGGGAGAGCAAGATCGGAAGTGGGCGCATTCAGGACCCGGGCACTGGCACTGAGGGGCAAGGTGCCAGGCCTGGCCTGGCCTTGGTTTCCCTGAGGAATGACGTGAACGGTGGCCCCGGCGGACAGCTGCCGGGAGCCACCTGGTGGAGGGGGTGGGACACGGGCCCAAGTTGCTGGTCGGCGCCCTCGACTCCGGGCGGGGTCTGAGGGTGAGGGTGGCTGCCCCTGGGTTCTGCCAGGTGAGCAGCCGCGGGGTCTCCGTGGCGGGGCCAGCACCCGGCCCGTCACCGCGCTTCACTTCCGGGCCTGCTCGTAGTTGTTGGTGAACCAGGCACACGTCTCCGTCACAGCTGCAGAGCGCGGGTGAGGGGTGGCGGGTGAGGGCCAGGACAGCACTGACCTCCACGGGAGGCGGGGAGGGTGGTCGCCCCTCTGTGTCCCGCTGCCTGGTGAGGGTGTGGAGACCCAACCTGCGAGGCGTCCACCCCCAGCCGGCAGCAGGGAGCCGAGGCCTAGGAAGGGGCAGTGGAGAGGCCCGGAGGTCTGAGGGGTGAGGGCAGGAGGGCCGTGGGGGGCAGGGCACTCACCCTGCTTGAAGGGCGTGAACCGGAACCCCGGCAGGTAGGCCCGGAGTTTGCTGTTACTGGCCGTCTTCTTAAACTGCCCGTCAGACTTGGTTGTATCAAACTAGGCGCCCGGTCAAGGCCATAGCAGAAAGGGCAGCCCCAGCCTCCTCCCAGGCTGCCCTTGAACCTTCTCCGTCTTTCCCTGTGGAGCCTCTCGGGGAACGGCAGGCCCACCCCCCAGCTGCCAGTGTGAGCACCCTCTGCCCACCAGGCCCGCAGCCTCAGGGGGAGGCACCGGTGCCCCCTGGAGCTGAAGGATACGGTGATCTCCCCGTGGAAGTCCATGGCCTCCACCACGGCCTCGGCTGCCTCCCGGATAGAAACCTCATCCTCCTCGCCCACTGTGACGATCGAGGGGCGAAGGTCCAGGTCAAGCCCGCTCTGCCGGGCCCCACTGCCCCCCAGCCCCCCGCAGGTTTGCCTGCCGCTGCAGTGGGGGTGGGGCTGCAAGGCGCCCACCTGACAGGATGATGGGCTCCACCTCGCTGTACTCCCGCAGCACCCAGAGAAAGAGCCGGGCCAGGTCCTAGAGCCAGACAGGCAGGGCCAAGGGCCCCCAGTTACTGCCACATGGGGCCAGGGGCCACTTCTCCCAAGCACCCCTATCCAGTGGGGAAGCAGCCCAGAGAGCGGGGTCCCTCCCTCTGGGCAGTCCTTGGCCAGCTCAGCTCAGTGGACCAGACCCTTTCTCCCTCTGAGCTCAGAGCTGCACCCGGCAACTCCCCTGGAAGCCGGGCGCCTACAGGGACTCAGGATGAGCTGCTGCTCCGCCGGGGTGTCAGCCCAGACACTCCCCCACCCCCAGGCTCCCCCGCGCCCCCCCCCCAGCCATAATGGCAGGCCTGGGGAGACGATCTGGGGACAGCCGTGCACCCTCCCGCACGAACCAGTGAGTAGATGAACTGCCTCCGAGGCTTCCCTGTGCCCCACACCGTCAGGGCTGAGCCGCTGCCTGCGGAGGCGGGGACGGGCGGGTGTCAGAGGCTGTGCCAGCCCCGCGCCTCCCAACTGACCCCCAGGGCCCCCGTCAGGAGGGTGGTGTGGCCAGTGTGCTGGGCGGTGGGCGGACACTCACGCTTGGCCAGGTGCACCTTGTGGATCAAGCCGGGCAGCACGTGGCCGTCCTCAATGTTGAAGTTGTCATGGGGCCCGAAGACATTGGTGGGGATGACAGCGGTGAAGGTGCAGCCGTGCTGCTGGAAGTAGGCCCTGCAGAAGCACAGTGTCCCCTCCGGCCCTCACTCTGGGACCACTTACCCCACCCCACCCTGGCCTCGTATAGACGGGAAACCAGGGGCTGGCGAAGGAGGGAGACCAGGCCCGGGAGCCCTGCGGGGGTTACACATTGCTCCCCCCTCCCCCCGCTCTGGCCCTCTTCCCGTTCCTGGCTGGCCTCAGCTGGGCAGGCTCCAGGAGGACCTGTTCTGCACGTCGATCATCCTCTTGGCATAGGAGTAGCCAAAATTGCTACTGTGCGGCGGCCCGTTGTGGATCTGGGGAAGCAGAAGAGACCACTGCTGCCTGGCCCCGCCCCCAGGCCCGGCCCCGCCCCCAAGCCCCGCGGGGGGGGGGGGGGGCAGCCCTCTCACCATGGTTTCATCAATGGGGTAGGTGGTCTTGTCAGGAAAGATGCAGGTAGACAAGCAGGAGACCACCTTTTGTGCTCCCACCTCAAAGGCCGAATGCAGGACGTTGTCGTTGATGTGAACGTTTTTCCTCTGGGGGGTGATGGCAGGTTCAGGCCCCCCAGGCAGGACCCCAGCCCTTACCTGCTCCTCCAGGGACAGACGTGGGGACACACCTGGGCCTGCTTCTCCTAACTGCTCTGCCCTTCCCGGCCTGTGACTTCCTGAGCTGGCAGCCCCCTCCCAGGACAGTAGGAGGGTCTGGGCCCCCCCACCCCTCGGCTCCGGACTAGGCCCTGGCCACAGGGCCTGGGAAGGACGGGGCAAGTAGCTCAGGGGCAGAAAGGCACTCAGAAACCCCAGCCTGGCCCTGGGGCAGAAGGGGCCCATCCAGTCTCCACCCCCAGAGGAGCTCACCGGGCTCTACTACCCAGGAACAGGGAGGCCTTGGGCAGGCCCCACCCCCTCCAGGACCCCACCTCCCCTTCTGAGAATTGGACTGGTCAGGGGAGAAGGGACAGGTGGTGGTCAGGCTGCTGGGAAGGCTGTAACTGATGCGGGGCCCTGGCTGGAACCTGGTCTGAGTCTCTGCCAGCCCAGTGCCCGGCGTGGGGCTGAACCACGCCTAGGCCAGCGGATGCCCGGAGACGGTGAGGCCAACCCCAGGACACAGCCTGGAAGTGTCCCATTCTCCTTCTGGTCCTTGCACCACGCCCCCACCCCCCAGGGCACAGGCTGTAGACCCAGAGCCCAGCTCACAGCTCAGTGCAGCTGGACGGGAGAGGTGCTGGGTGCAGGCGAGTCTGGGCGCTCAGGGGCAGGGCCCAGCCCCAGGTCACATGGCGAATGCTGGGCTGGTTTCTCTCAGCCCCTAACCGGCTGGCCATCTCCATGGCTTTTTCTATTAGGCCAAACGCCCCACATCCACCTGCATGCCCCTCTGCCTACATGCAGAGCAAGTGGGGGCCACTGGGGCTCCCCATCAGCCTGTGTCAAGCCCTGATCATCAGGGACTCCCAGAAGCTAGAACATGAAAGTGGGAGGCCAGCCAGGAAGTTCCCAGAACCTGGCTCCCAGTGCTCAGTGGGGGTCCTCACTTACCCAGAAGTCCAAGTTGTATCTGATATTCCGGAACAGGCCTCCCACCATCGCAGCAAGATGGATGACGTGTGTGGGCCGGACCTTTTCAAAGAGGGCTCGGGTCTGTGCAGCATCCCTGGGGGTAGCCGGACCATCGAGGGTCCCTTGAAGGCCTCAGGGGACTAGGCCCTGGGGGTGGGGTATGGGGAACAGGTGCTGGGTGGGGCCAATGGCGGGTTGGGCTGCCACGAGGGAAAGTGGCCAGTTCAGGCCCCGGCTGCGATGAGGGTGTGGGCTTCCAGGAGGATAAGGGAGGATGTTTGCCCAGCAGCGGAACTGCGCACGCCCAGGCCACACCAGCCACCTGGCAGGGAGGGCGCAGCCGTGCAGCCACCAGGCTCCGGGGACAGGCCTGGCCCAGCAGCACTCTGTCTGGAGAGGGCGTGGGGCCTGCTCCGGGGATGGGCCCACTCACGTGAGATCAGCGTCCTTGGAGGAGACGAACACCCAGTCCTCTCCGGGCAGCCTGGCCCCATCTGCCACCACCTTCTGGATAGCTCTGCCCACCAGCCCAGAGCCCCCGGTCACTAGGATCCGCATGGACCCCTGGGGCTCACCCATGGTGGCTGCACCTGTAGGGCCAGAGGGTGTGCGGCTGAGGCCCTCGAGCTCCCATCCAGCAGAACCCTGCTCCCCTGAGACACCCCTGCCCAGAGTCACGGCCTTTACTCGGGCCAGGCCGGCAACAGCTGTCCGAAGGCTGGCCCAGGGCAATGCCCCCAGGGAGGAGGTGGCTCCTGGGGAACGGAGGCACCCTGCTGGCCTGCGTCACCCCCCTCCCAGCCCTCTCCCGGGGATGCAGGGGGGACTTGGGGCTACCACCCAGCCAAGAGAACCTGTCCCAAGTTCCACCTGTCCCCAGGCCTCGGGGCGCCACCACCCTCCAGCACCCTCTCTTGGGGGTTGGAAATCTGCTTAAGCCCTATGGGAGGGCTCTGACTGCACGGCAGGCCCCAAACCGGCCCCGGCGGGAGGGGCCTGCCCAGGTATCTGCTGCTCCCACCGGCGCAGGCAGGCAGTCCAGCAGCAGGCCTGTCGGGGAGACCCCAGTGCAGCCAGCCCCCGCACCCCTCACGCCTACAAGCGCACGGGTCTCTTCCCACGTCCCCAGGCTCTTCCCAGGCCCCCTCCATGCCCACAGGTATCTTGCAGCTAAGTACCCTTCCACGCCCGTCATCCCTGTCCCATGTCTCCGGGGTCCCGGCGCCCTTCAGGGCTCTCTGGCTGTCACGGAGTGCCCAGGGCCCAGGCCCCGGCTGGCCACGCCGCACCCTCCCGGGACTCCCTCGGTGTCCCGAGGGGTCTCTCCTGTACCTCACACCTGCTCCGTGTCCAGATGGCTACTTCCGGCGCAGGCTAAGTCTCCAGCCGCCAGCCTGGGGCCAGATGGAGGGGGCGGGACCGGGGGGGTTCCTCCCGTTGCCTTCTGGGACATGGAGTCCTTTCAAGGCGCCTCGGGATGCCGCACTGTGCAAACCGGGACCGCGCAGCAGCCTGGGAAATGTAGTCCTCACTGGTTCTGCCTCCGTGGGGCGGGTCCTGGGGGGCTGACCCGGGCGCGTTGACCTCAGGGTGCCCGGGACACGACCGACTTAACCAAGCCAAAGGTGCGGGGTATGACCCTGCTGAGGAAGATGCGGGAATACGAGAGGAGAGGCCGCGCATCGAGGAAGCTCTGTAGCCTTAGTTGGGAGGAGCGGCGTTACCACCCTGCGGGTCGCTCTCTAGACTAGGTAGCACCAGGGTCTCGGTGTGCTCGCGCTCTGCGCCCGCAGGCCCGATGGTGGTTCTAGAAAGGAGAAGCCGCAGGCACAGCTGGAGGCTCGCTGCGCTCCCCTACACTGTCGCCTCCCCGTGGTCCCCTGGCCAAAGGCAGGGAGACTTTAGGAATGCTGAGATTTCAGAGGGTGATCTGGGCGCGCAAATGCACAACAGTCCCAATACACAACATTCTTTGGCTCCTTGATGCTTGGGCGGCATTGGCCAACTAACTTTCACATCGATCTTACTACCACTAGCTTATTTCATATAACTGGTTTCATGTTTAGACCATGTGTTTTCACAGTTTTCAATGTTATTATTGTACATGAAACATTCGTACTATGCAAGCTTATTCTTTGTAGAATAACTGGCTGAAAAAACAATTTAAATAAAGCGCACCCTCTGTGCCCTGGCTGGTGTGGCTCAGTGGATTGAGCACAGGCTGCGAACCAAAGGGTCACCAGTTCAGTTCCCAGTCAGCGCACATGCCTGGGTTGCGGGCCAGGTCCCCAGCAGGGGGCCGTGGGAGAGGCAACCACACTTCGATGTTTCTCTCCCTCTCTTTCTCCCTCCCTCCCCCTCAATCTAAAAATAAATAAATAAAATAATTATTTTTAAAAAAGAAAAAAACTGAAAAGAAAACGCCGGAACCAAATGATGACTAGAATTGTCCTGGGCTGGTCTTGCTGTGGCGCTGCCTAGGTGGCCATGGGCAATTCTCCTGGGGGGCCCTTTCATTTTTATAGAGACCTCTAGCAGGTCCCAAGCCTTCTCCCTCGTAGCTGCAGCTCTCAAAGCTTAACAGGTAGCATCACTGTGCAAGTGGGATTTGTGATGGTTTCTAAAGCTTTATTTCTTGATGAAACTCTTCCAGCATCTCGCGCACCAAAACAGCCTCCCTGGGTGTGGAACCGCTGGTGCTGGGCGAAGAGGATGCTGTAGTTGAAGGTCTTCCCGCATCGCTCGCACCCGAAGGGCTTCTCGCTTTTGTGGACCCGTTGGTGGTGGTGCAGCTTCAGCGTGAAGGGCGTGGCGGCGCTACCGCACGCCCCACAGGCCTGCGGCTTACTAGCAGTTAATTAAGCCGGGGAGCTGGGTCGGCGCCATGCTGACCCGGCTGGAGAAGCCGAGCGACACCGTCTGGGCCTGGCCGCTGGTGGTGGCCGCAGCGCGGGCCGGATTGCGGGGCAGGGACCGCAGTGGACGTGAAGCCCACAGGCCAGTCCGGGTGCTGCCCGGGTCCAGCGGACACCCAAGATGGGCCCGCGTGGTCCAGAAGCCGCATCTGCACTGGACTCAGCGCATGCCCACGAGTGTCCAGCACAGAGAACCAGCCAAAGTGCCCCTCTTCTTTGTCCACACAGGCCCCACGCACAGCCATGGGTCAGGCCTCGCCCCTTTCTCAATCCTCCCCTAAAGCTGCTCCACAGGCCCAGCCTCCCTTCGCTAGCGAGATCAGGCCCCGCCCCCGCGCCGGCTTCGGACCCCGCCTCCCGAGTGCGTGCGCTCAGGCCACGCCCCACACCTTCTCTCGGCCCCTCTTCCGGTGCGCCTAGGTCCCGCCTTTTTTTACCTGCTCTGGCTCACCTGGGGTGCTTGCTTGAGGCACGGAGTACGGGTTTTGTGCGTGAATGTTCTGGTTCTGCGTGTCTGGGTAGACTAGGGAATTAACTTGAATAGGTTCTCCTGGAGACTTGTTGAGGGCAGGCTTAAGAATCCTGTCCCGGACGCTTCTGTTCGTACGACAGTGCACATCCCACCGAAGACTTGGGCAGTGGTACCCTGGGCCCTCCCTGCAGAGGACTTCAAGTAACAAACTAACGGGCGCCCCTATCCCCCAGGATCTGTGCTTGGCTCTGGCACCAGTGTGTCTTAACAAGAAAAAAGGAAGTGACTGGCCCAGGTGCCAGGGACGTTTGCAGTTGTTTGACCTTGAAACTGATTGGTGCGGGAAACATGCTGCTTCCGGAATGAGTTGTCGCTTTCTTCCTGCGCGTGCACTTGGTCCTGCACAAGGAAGCAGCGATTCGTAGTGGTGAGGATGGCCCTCCTTCTCTGCTGCGATCATCCTGCAGGAGCAGGGTGGACCCTCACCCAAAATGCGGTTCTCCTGTGGACTTTTTGTGACGTCACACGCGCGCACGCGCGCCAAGAGGGGTTGAGAAGATTTCATACTTAGAGAAGCAGGCTTTTCAGGGGGCAGCAGGCCAGTGCTCACAGAATGGCCCGAGAAAACGCAGAAAACAGACTGTGGCAGCGGTGGGACTGCCACTTGCAGGCAGGGACTAGGAGGGAACAGCCAGGCTTTCTTTTTCTTTTTTTTATTTTAATCCTCACCAGAGGATATTTTCGTTGACTTTACAAAGGAAGGGACAGAGAGACACACATGCGCGCGCGCGCGCACACACACACACACACACACACACACACACAGAAACAGCAATCCGTTGCCTCCCGCATGCACCCCAACCGGGCATCAAACCCGCAACCCCTGTGCTGTACGGGACGACATTCCAACCAACTGAGCCGCCCGGCCAGGGCACAGCCAGGCTTTCTAATCCGCTGGCCCAGATGAACGGCCTAGGGAAGGGGAGAGATGAGGCTCCACGGCCGCCAGCGGGATAGTCGCCGTCTAGACAATTACACCTTTATGCAGCAGTTCGTGGCTGCAGAGGTCCTCACGTACTAGCATGGTGTTCATAATGTTTGTACACTTTGCATTACCAAATAATTCCCATTCCTCTTAAGCATGTGTATTTGTAGGTCTAGAGGTCGTGCTTGCAGACTAACACTGAGCGGGCGCGGGCCTCTGCCGCGACGCCTGAGCCGCGCCGGCTTTCCGCGTCGGCACTGACAGCTCACCGGAAACCACCCCTCGTTTACACTGGGGGGCCCGCCCCGCTCCGGCGTGCCGGATCCAGGCTGCGCCCGCCGCCCGCCGCGCACTCCCTCCACGGCCCTCCCGCGCCGGGCTGTAAACCCAGGCCGCCGAGAGGCGGGCGGGCCTCCGGGCGCCTACGGCGGAACCGGAAGTCCTCAGGGCGGGGCCTGGGGCCGGTTTCCGGCCGCGGTGTGCGGGATGCCTTGCGGGCTTTGTCGGCGAGCCTGCGGGGCCGGTGGCCCGGGCTCTAGGTGAGGCGCTCGCCGTCTCCTCGCCGCTGGGCGCCGGGTGAGTGGCGCGGTCCGGGCCGCGGGCCGTGGGCCGTGGGCCGCGGGCGGGGGCGGGAGAGCCCTCCGGTGGGCGGGGCGGAAGGGCCTGACCCGCATGGGTGTCCCGGTGCCTGAGCCTCGAAGAGCGGTCTCTAAGCAACCGTCACGGCCCACCCGCCGGGCTGCTACTCCGGCCCGTGGCCCGCAGTTTCTTTCCCTAAGGGACGTCACGTCGGTAAATTCCCGGCTCCATTCTCTTGGCTCCTTCCCGGGTTCCAAGAGCACCCACCCAGCCGTGGAGCCTCGCCTCTAGCCTCCTGCCTCCCACCCGCTGCGGTGGCCTAGGGTGGGGGGTGGGGGTGCGGGCAGGGGCGGGCGGCCCTTCTGTTGCCCCAAACCAGCCTCCTCTCCCTGGAGCCCGAGGGAGCTCTGCAAATGACGCTGGGCCGGGGGCTGGGGCCCCGAGCCCCGAGCTCCGAGCTGCTTCGTGCTGGAGGAGGTGCAGAGCCGCACGGCAAGATAGGCTGAACAAAACTTCGTCCCACCCTCGGGCCTGAAGGGGAGTTGCCACGTGGGGAGAGGTGGTTTGGCCACAGGGTCCTAGCTCTTTCCTG
The DNA here is from genome assembly GCA_028533065.1 of Trachops cirrhosus. Taxonomy (NCBI): domain Eukaryota; kingdom Metazoa; phylum Chordata; class Mammalia; order Chiroptera; family Phyllostomidae; genus Trachops; species Trachops cirrhosus. The sequence goes on from CM052544.1 coordinate 123,764,560, forward strand.
AAGGTTCCCTGCCCCTAGAGGGCTTCATCAATCCCCATGGCCATCTCTCTGATGTCAGGGACATCACACACTGGCTGCATCATGGTTGTGGGGACCTCAGGGCCTGAGACTTACTTCCCGAGGATGGTAGCCTGAAGCAGGCTTTGAACTCAAGCAGTTTGTCTGCTGAGCTCAGGCTCATAATCACCCTGCAGCCCTTCTTTTCCCCTGATGTCGAGCCCCAACGAAGGACAGAGGAATCTGAGCGATGCGGTCCAACCAAGTTCTCAGGCATACCTTGCTCCTATCCACAGAGATGGACCTTTTGTCCCTGTTATGGCTGTAACATTGTAACAGCATCTTAATAGTGGCAATAACCATATTATCCCTTTCCTGGGAGATGCAGAGAGAGACTGGGGGAGGGGTTGCTTGTTTTTTCACAAGGCTACACACCCGCTCCAGTCTCTCTCCTGGACTGAGGTGGTGGATTCCTGACTCTCCTGGAAAGGTCTTGGGGAGGATAGGCGGAGGGGGCAGAGCTGAGAAGGCCCGGGGGGCATTCAGGAGCCAGAGATGGAAGTGGTGGTTGGGGAAGTAGCTGACCCAGGCAGGGCAGAACTCCTTGGGAGCAGTTCAAGGAGCTGTCAGGCATGTGCAGGGCTGTCTCTGGTCATGGAAGGTGACAGGTGAAGGGACACTGGACTTGTCAGGAGAGAAGACTGTTGACACCCTTGGGCAGAACTGGGCAGCAGAGGCCAAACTGGTGGGGTGGGGTGGGGTGGGGTGGCAGGAGGAGATGGTGCCAGCAGCCGGTGTGGCCCTAAGCGGTCACCACTCTGAACCTCATAGATGGCTGTGGGGAGGACACAAGAAAGCAAGGACAGTGCAGGTCAGGGCCTCCATTCCTTCCTCGCCCAGGGACGGAGGCCAGGTCGATGACAGCGGCGGATGGGGCAGGCTGCCCGCAGGTTGGAGGAGCCCCAGTCCGTGGGCGCCGGGGCCCTGCTGCTTTTATTGCTCGGCTCAGGGCTGAAGCAAACCTTCCTGCTTCCTTCCTTTAGGCCGCAGGGGACCGGGGCCCCCCGGACGTCACGCCCCTGTAGTGTGGGATTCGAGAACAGTTTCTAGTGCCCCCACAAGCCTCTCGGGGCTGCTCCCAGGCTCAGTTCCTGCTTCGTTTGCAGCCCCGGGACTGCCCGCCCCTGCACAGCAGCTGTGCACGTGGACACTGCGTGTTACATGTTGTCCCACAGGTTTTCTGTGTTACAGCAGGAGGGCAGCCACGTTAGCCCAGCACCTCACGGAACCAGAAGTCTGGTGTACTGTTGCTTCCTTTTGTTCATTTTTACTGCTTTAGATCTTTATCTTTCGTTTAGACAGAGGGGAAGGGAGGGAGACAGAGAGGGAGAGAAACATCAGTGTGTGGTTGCCTCTCTCCCACTCCCTACTGGGGACCTGGCCACAACCCAGGCATGGGCCCTGACAGGGAATCAAACCAGCAGCCCTTTGGGTCACAGGCCAGTAGGGGGCGCTCAGTCCACTGAACCACACCAGCTGGGGCTGAAGCTCTGTTCTTGTAATCACATGCAAGCTGTTTTCAGGTAGTATAGCAGTCATTTTATACACGAAAATCGGAAGATACCACCGACTTTCAGAACAAACCAACATCCTCTCCTCCCCTTTTATCCTCACTTGAGGTTATACTAATTGATCTTAGAGAGGAAAGGAGCGATAGAAACTTGGACAAGTTATGCCTGGCCCGGGGATCGAACCTGCATCCTTCCAGTGCACAGGACAACGCTCCAACAAAGTGAGCCACCCGGCCAGGGCCTACCTTCCCTTTTTTTTTGTAAGATTTAATTTATTTTTTAGAGAACAGAAGGGAGAGCGAAAGGGAGAGAAACAGGGATGTGAGATGTGAGACACTCCTATCAGTGTCCTCTAGTGCGCCCCCTACTGGAGACCTGGCCCACAGCCCAGGCTGGGAATCAAACTGGCGACCTTTTGGTTCTCAGTCTAGTGCTCAACCCATTGAGCCAAACCAGCTAGGGCACGTTCCCTTTTTTTAAAATTAGAAAAATAACAAGGCTTAAAATGTAAGCTTACTTCTAAAATTTTTTATTTATTGATGTTAGAGAGAGAGAAACATCGATTTGTTGTTCTACTTATTCCTGCATTCATTAGTTGATTCTTGCATGTGCCCTGCTTGGGGATCAAACCCTCAACCTTGGCGTACTGAGACGACGCTCCAGTCAGCTGATCCAAGCAGAGCGTCCTGTGTCGGTGACAGGTCCCGCCGCCCCCCGGAAGGCAAGCCCTTCACAATGGGGACGTGGGCACCGGAGGCAGGCAGGCCTGGGTTTGGGCCTTAGTTCGGCCTCTTGCTGGCTCAGTGACCTTGGGGAGTTGTCTGTCTCAGTCTCCCCGTCTTATCTGTGAAATGAAGTAGGAGTAATACCTGCCTCACCCAGGGTGGAGGGGTGCTCCAGACGCGCTGGTCTGTTGGAAAGCACTGTGCCTGGTTCGGGACCTGGGGCTCATACACAGAACCCGCCCCACGGAGTGCGCGTCAGCCAGGAGCAGGGGCGGCTGCAGCCCAGTGCTGCAGGGCGGGGCTCGGACTGCACCCCGGGGAGGAGGCGGAGCTGCCGCGCGACCAGATGCCTCCCGCGTCTGCCCTCCTCCAACACAGGCGCCCAGTTGCCAGGGACTCACTGAATGCCTGTGACAGCGATGCCACCGAGAGCACCCTGGCCACCCATCCATAGGATGGCCTTGAAGGAGGCCTGGGGGAGGGGCCGGTGCCGCGGATGCTGGGCCTCCTGGGACCTGCCTGTCTCGGAAGGTCGTGCCTGCCCGTGAGCGAGCCAGTGACGGTTTCCGCAGCCGCTGGGCCCTCGCCTGTTTCCCTGCTGGGGACTTGCATCCTCTCTCACGTTCCTTTATTGTTTGAAACTTTTCCACAATATGTAGCTTATGGTTTTAACCACTAAAAAGCAAAGTAAAACAGGGTATAAGACTGAGTAGTTCTGATTTCATAAAATACAGTGCAGAAAAACGGCGAACATGTTAACTGGTCATTGAAAATTTTTTTCTCAACTAGCATAATTTACCTCTATATGTTGAGAGATAACTGGTTAGAAGTAATTCTTATTAACAGGAGAAAGGTTGTTTTCAGCCAGGTTAGTGGGCTTTCATCTCGGAGGGACATCCGCGGTGAGGCGGTGGTCGCACATGTGGCGGGCCGAGTGGGCGGCCCGCAGTGAGCGCGTGCGGGGCTGTGCGCGTGCACCGCAGGCAGCGGCGCCTCGCGCGGCCAGGTCGTCCGTCTGCCAGCCCTTTCCAGCCTGCGTTCCCATGGCTCTGACACATTCAAAACCAGCGCCTCCAACAAGAACCTCGTTTCTCCTGTTCCTTCTCACCGCAGGCTGCTGTGCCTCCTCCGCGTATCCTCCCGGCCAGGAGACAGGCGTGTGCACACATGCCCTCCGTCCCTGTCCCCCTGCTGGACCTCCATCACGCGGTCGAACCGGCCTCAAGGGACGCTAGGGCAGTGTGTCATCGGCTGAGCAGCCCCGCGCCCCCTAAGGTTCAGGCAGGATCGCTGTCGCTCAGGAAGCAGGGGCGCCGGGCAGTCGCAGCCTCCGCCACTCGGCCCCACTGGGTGCCCGCCATGCCAGTCGGGCTCCGGGGGTCCGGGGCAGCTGCACAGCCGCAGGCTCGGCTCCGAGGGCCCTGGCTTCCCCACGCTGTCTCCATCACCCAGCGAAGGGCTGGGTGGCCAGGGCTGCTCCACGGATGCGCCCACCGAGCAAGGTGCCCCTCAGCCTGCAGACGCGCCCCGGCAGGGGGCCACTACCAGGGGGCAGCAGCGAAGGACCTGTGACCCCGCAGTCCCGCTGCCAGCGGCACCCCACCGAACGAGGGCCCGTCTGCCAGGAGACGGGGAGGACTCGACAGCAGCTTCCTTCACGGCCCCCGCCCCGGACCGCCCAGTGTTGTGCCAGGGGGGGCGGACAGGGGCTGTGGTGGGTTCCCGGGATGGGGGAGGGACTTCCGGAGGCCCACTGAGTGTGATCAGATGCTGCTGGGCCGAATGCCGGGAGTCAGTTGGGCAGTGGTGATGGTCCCACAACCACAGGAGCATTCTAGAAAATGCTGAACTGTGCACTTGAAAGTGGTGAGTTTTACAGTGTGTGAGATGTGCACCAATAAAAAAGCCGGCCCCGGCTGGCGGGGCTCAGTGGATTGAGCTCCGGCCTGCGAACCAAAAGGTCGCTGGTTCGAGTCCCAGTCAGGGCGCACACCTGTGGGGCCGCGAGAGGCAGCCACACACTGATGTTTGTCTCCCTCTCTTCCTCCCTTCCCCTCTGTCTAAGAATGAATAAATGAAGTCTTTAAATACGTGTTTTTGAATGGGCAGAGTGCGGAGAAGCAGACAAGAGAGGGCGCACTGTGCGACCGCCTGCGAACACGCTTCAGGAGCGGGCGGAACCGGCTCGCGGCGGCTGACGCGCCGCCCGCGCAGCAGCCTCCGCCGCCAGGCCTGCTCTGAGCCGGCTGGGCTGCGGCCCCCGGTGACAACAGTGCTTCCTCGGGGCCTGCGCGCTCAGCCGGGAGGGCTCTCGGAGGACGAGCCGCGGAGGAAGGCAGCGCCGGGCGGTGGGCCCCAAATGCGGCGGCCCATCCCAGGGCAGGCACTGCCGGGGCGAGGGGCTGCGCCAAGGGTCCCGCCCTAACGTGCACACCTCCCAGCTGCTGGGACGACTTCGTCGGCTGCCACAGGAGACCTCGGGCAGCGGGGCTTTCTGCGGCTGGTCTCAGAGGACACGGAAGAGGAGGGTCAGCCAGTTCCTGCCTGGGAGATGCAGGGAGCCCCGAGGAGCCAGCCGCCAGCAAGGAGGTGGACACGGTGCCACGCCTGCGAGGGACCGCATTCTGCCAGCAGTCTGTGGAAACGGGACTTCCTGGAGCGTCCAGATGCCTGGGGGCCATGTGGGGCCCAGTCCCCATCGTGCTGGGCTGGACTTGTGGCCACAGCACTGAGGTGACAGGTGTGTGCTCCTCTCTGTCCCTCCACCTGTGGTGTGCTGATACCCAGCCACAGGGAACTCCGTGGGAACCGCCCAGGAGAGGGCATGGCCGTGGGGCTGTAGGCTCCTGCCGGGAGGCAGTTCCCAGGGCGAGGACTCCTGAGCTGCAGGGAGGGCGTCCCTCTGACGCCCTGGAGCCACCGCTGTCTCAAGTCCCCTGCTGTGGATCACCTGCTTTTGGACTTCACACAGATGGAGTCAGACGCTGTGAACTCTGTGCCTGGCATCTCTGCACAGCCGCGCGTCACATGCTCTCGGGCGGGCTCTGCCTCCTGGCTGTGTGCCACGCCCCCTCTGGGGTCCCTGCTCAGAGTCCTGGGCGGTGGCCAAGAGTGCTGCCGCGGGCGTCCCCACTCTGGGCTGTGCAGGGCAGGCTCGGCGTCACGAGCAGTGGAGAGGGGCGGCTTTAGTGCACGGCTGGGGGCGTTTGCCGTGGGTTGGATCTAGAACACTGTAACCCAGGTCACGGGAGGGCATGGTGTGGGGGCAGACCAGGTGGGTTGGCGGGTGTGGGAGAAAGGGAACGTTCTGTCGTTGCTTGTCAGCTGAGGGCGGAGGGAGGGCTGGACACTTGAGAAGAGACTGAGAAGCAGGAGTGGCCTGCTAGGAGCGGTAGAGCATTGGAGAAGCTGCTGCAGCTCTCAGAGCTCAGGAGCGAAGCCGACACAGCAAGCAAGCGGAGTCGCACCCGAGCCGGGTTTTCCCCGCATCCGTGACGGGCAGAAAAGGGCAGGGGAGTGCGGATGGGTGCACGAGAGCGTGGTCCGGATGCCGCGGCCCGAGTGAGCGTGACGCCACGGACCGTGGCACCGAGCGGGGGAGGAGAGCAGGGGGGATGTGCAGGACCGCGGGGCAGTGAGGCGGCGGTAAGGTTGACGACTCTGTGTCTTTGGGAATACGTCTTGATTCTGATGGTCCAAGACATCCCTGCCCACTGGCCACCCGAGCAGTCTGGCCCCTGGGGTTGGATGCTGGTGCCCCAGGAGGCCTCCCCGGGTCGGGGAGGCTGTGTGGAGGCAGAGGAGCACCGTGGTGGCTGTGTGTCGGGGCAGGAGTGTGGGCGGAGGACACACTCCCCTCTCTGGATGTGTCTGATCCCCGCCTGCCGCAGCAGCTTCCTGTCTGTCAACGAGGGGGAAGGTGATCTTACTCTGTTTTATTTCAGATTCCGACGTAAGAACTGGTGACGAGAAAATGACCCGGGAGCCTGAACTTCTGAGGATGGAAATCCACCTACGACAATGTCAGAACCAGTGATGGAGTCCCCGACCCCCGAGTCTGAGTCTGGGGGGGTCTCTGGACCTGGAATAGGGGGGCTGTTGGGAACCCCGGACGGGCAGAGCCTCCGGAGCTCCCTGTCAGGGGAGAGAGGTCTCAGGCAGGTGGCGGTCACGCACTGGGAGATCCAAACCGGAGAGGCCGCGCAGCCGGGCGGCGACTCAGGCGGAGGCCCGGTTCCGGGCTCCAGCCTTCTCGTGCTTCAGAGAGAGCTCATGGAGGAGGGGGCCCACCCGTGTGACAACTGCGGCAAAAGCTTCCCGTTCACTTCGGACCTGGTTAGACATCAGGTTTGTCACACTGGGGAGAAACCCTGCAGAGGTGACCAGTGTGGGAAAAGCTTCAGCCAGAGCCCCCACGTTGCTGAGCCCCAGAATGTTCACACCGGAGAAAGACTCTACGTGTGTAACGCTTGTGGGAAAGACTTCGCTCACTACGCGGCTCTCCTAGAGCACCAGAGAGCACACGCAGGAGAAAAGCCGTTCAAGTGCGCGCAGTGTGGGAAAGCCTTCTGCCACAGCTCAGACCTGATCCGACACCAGCGCGTGCATACCCGGGAGAGGCCTTTCGAATGCAAGGAATGCGGGAAGGGCTTCAGCCAGAGCTCGTTACTCATCCGGCACCAGAGGATTCACACGGGAGAAAGGCCCTACGAGTGTAACGAGTGCGGGAAGTCCTTCATCAGGAGCTCGAGCCTCATTCGGCACTATCAGACCCACACAGAAGTGAAACAGTACGAGTGTAAGGAGTGCGGAAAGGCCTTCCGCCACCGCTCAGACCTCATCGAACACCAGCGGATTCACACTGGAGAGAGGCCCTTCGAATGCAGTGAGTGCGGGAAGGCCTTCATCCGGAGCTCCAAGCTCATCCAGCACCAGAGGATCCACACTGGGGAGAGGCCGTACGTGTGCAATGAGTGTGGGAAGCGCTTCAGCCAGACGTCCAATTTTACGCAGCATCAGAGAATCCACACTGGAGAGAAACTCTACGAATGCAACGAATGTGGGAAAGCTTTCTTTCTGAGCTCGTACCTTATTCGACATCAGAAAATCCACACTGGGGAGAGGGTGTACGAATGTAAGGAGTGCGGGAAGGCCTTCCTCCAGAAAGCCCACCTCACTGAACACCAGAAAATCCACACGGGGGACAGGCCCTTCGAGTGCAAGGACTGCGGGAAGGCCTTCATCCAGAGCTCCAAGCTGCTGCTCCACCAGATCATCCACACCGGGGAGAAGCCCTACGTGTGCAGTTACTGTGGGAAGGGCTTCATCCAGAGGTCCAACTTCCTTCAGCACCAGAAAGTGCACACCGAGGAGAAACTCTATGAGTGCAGTGAGTATGGGAAAGATTTCAGTTCCGCTCCAAACTTTAAAAGCAGTCAGGGTGTTCGCCAAGGAGGACTTCCCCCGGGTAAGGCCCCCGCACACCTGAGTGAGACACCTGGCAGTCCGGGGGCGCGCGTGGGCGACGCATAAAGCAGTCCCTCTCCAGCGCAGTGAGTGACGTGTGGCCGGCAGTGGCGTGAGTCCTCCTCCCGTGTCTCTGGACGTGTCGGCTTTTCCCAGGGTCACGGGTGGGGCCGCGTCATGCGTGGGCTCCCACGTACCGTGTGCAGCAGCGCTGACTGCCGTCCTCGGCTGGGGACGCCCGCCTTCGGGAGGGCCGCCTGCCTAGACCGCTGACTGAGCTGGGACGGTCTGGGGCCAGGAGCTGGGTCTGGAAAAGGGCTCTGCGTTGGACTGCACAATGGCGGTTCGCCCCTAAGCCAAGCGCCTTGAGAGGAGAGCCGTCTGTCTGATCTTGTTCCTTTAAAGAGTACGACGTAGCAGATTTTGATCTATCGGAAAGGCAAGTTGGAGAACTTTCTCATTTGGTTTTAGTTTGGTTCCCCACGGTCCTCAGGACACACCCCAGGCCCCCTCTGCTGCATCCGCCCTACGGCCCTCGGCGCCCGGAGCCTTGTCTCTCACCACGGAATCCCGGACATGGAGCTGGCGATGCAGCGTCGCTAGCAGACGCTCCCCTTCTGCAGGCTGCCCCCGCCCCCTGGCCTCTGCCCCGTTTGACTGCTCGCCTGCCCAGGTTTCTGCTGCATCGTGAGTCAGGACCCGTCCTCCTCTGCTGCCACTGGGTCCCCACCTCTGTTACTGCACTTACTTCGGTATGTTTTCTCTCTCTCTCACTCTCTCTCTCTCTCTCTCTCTCTCATTATTACACTTCAGCTAGGAGGACAACTGTCGTTTCTGATTGATTTGTCCTTGGCGTCTAGCACAGGACATTAAAAAGCAAACCCCAAATCTGGGTAAGTGGTGCCTCTCGTGTTTTTGTCCTTTCCGTCCTGCTCTTTCCAGAACTTAGACTTGGTCATCGCTGTCCTGTGATCTGCTGGCCTTCTGGAAATACCTTTGTTCTGGGCCTGGTTGACGTCTCCTGCTTTCCCTGAAGCCAGGAGTCCCGGGCGAGGGCCAGTGAGTGCCCTCATGTTTGCTGCGGTTAGAGCCCAGCCGTGACCACTTGCCTTTGGAGCATGGTCTTCAGTTACTGGTCCGTGCGTCTTTCTGGCCCACTCCAGTGCACCACGTAACTTCTGTCTGTCTCAGCAGTTCCAGGATTGAACTCAACTTTTCTTGTCGCTTTCCCGGCTCTCGGGCTCATTTTATCATTCATCTGGAAATGTACTGACCTGTAAGGACCTGTGCAAAGTCTTGGCAGAACTGATGAGGAAGATGCCATCCAACCCGAGGTCATTCCAAGTCTGGCGGGGACACTGGTCACCACTCGGAGCGAGTGAGGAAGGAGACGCATGTCCCCAGCTGTGCAGGAGCTTAGGCAAGGAGGGGACTGGTGCAGCAGGGAGGATCTGGGACAGCCTCACAGAAGAAGTAGCATTTGAACTGGTCTACAGTGACAAGTAGACATTTGTCAGCTAGATAAGGGATGAAAGGGGAAACGAGCAGGAAAAGTCTGTTGCAGCTTCCGCCTCTGGTGGGGCTGTTCCGCAGCAGACGAGTTTTATCACACAGCAGGTCACTGCCTAGTGAGACCATTTCCTTTCCCAAACATTAACCAAAATAACCTCTTTTGAAATTGCATAAAACAACTTTTTCCCCCTTGAAAGCGTGTTTTGAGTTCCTAGCAAATCCCAGCAACCCTAGAAGGCTTTGGGCAGTACACCATTCACAGAGGGCTCCGGCCCGGCCTCCGTCGGGAAGACGCGCGGTTTGATCTGTGGACGCGGGTGTCACCAGGCGGTGCGATCAGCGTGGCTGAGGTCCAGCTTCCACACGGCGGAACACCCGTTCTAAGTGTGCCGAGTCTTAGCGTGTGCCCGGGAGTTCCCTTTCTCCACTAGTCCGACCCCAGTCCCAGGCGATCGCTGTCGGCGTAGACGAGTTTTGCTTGTTCTAGGACTTCATGTAAATGGATGCACACAGTATGTGATCTCGTGTGTCTGGCTTCCATGCGGCACGTTTCAAAGACCCAGCCCAGTGTGCGTACACGCTGCAGTGGCGCTTCCTCCTCGCTGTGTCCCGTCTGAGTGCGGATGAGCCACCACTTCCTGTCCATCTGTTGATAGAAATTTGTGTTTCCTGTTTGGACTCTTACAAATAAAACTGCTATGAGCATCTGTGTAAAAGCAATCACTTGGACATGCCTTTTATTTCTCTTGGGTAAATGACCAGGATTTAATCGCTGAGTTGTAAGATAACTGCGTCTTTAACTTCATAAAAGGCGCCACTACGTCCTGCCTACCGACCACAGCACTCCACGCTTCTCCCACCGCGCGACCCAGGCCCGGCCGCTCCGCGGCCTCGCCCACGCGGGGTGTTGCCACTCCTCATGTTCAGCCCACCGAGCCGTGTGCACTGCGTCTGCACCTCACGCTGAGTGCGTGCGGGCATCCCTCCGCATGGCGCCCTTTGGGACCACCCTCGTGGTGCGTCTGTTCGCAGTCTCTGCCCACTTTAAACTGGGTGGTGTGTCCTCTCGTTATCAACTTGCAAGACTCTTCCAGATCAAAGTTTCTTTCCAAATACAGTCTTTGGCATTTTCACTTTCTTAATGATTTTTTTAAAGATCAGGTTAAAAATTAATAAAACTTTTTATTAAGTCAATTTATTAAGAATTTTTATAGTTTATGCTTTTTGAGTTGTGCCAGTATTTTTAAAGCCATTTTCATATTTTTAAAAAAGATTTTGTTTATTTACTTTTAGACTGAGGGGAAGGGAGGAAGAGAGGGAGAGAAACATCAGTGTGTGGCTGCCTCCTGCGCCCCCATCTGGACACCTGGCCCACAGCCCAGGCAGGTGCTCTGATGGGAATCCAACCGGGTCCCTTCTGATTGCAGGCTGGCCCTTAATCCGCTGAGCCACACCAGCCAGGGGGGTTTGTGAGTTCTTTATAAATTTTGGTGACTGACTCCTCATCAGATGTACAGGCGAGTATGTTCTCCCACTCAGTGGCTGTCTTCTCATTTTGTTGGTTTCCTAGCCGTGCAAAATGTTTTTGGTTTGATATAGTCCCATTTATTTTTTCTTCTGTTTCTCTAAAAGGTACACTTTTTTTTAGCCAAAAGGATGAAACAACCAAAGTGTCAATCAGCGGATGAATGGACACACAAAATGTGTTCCATCCACACGATGGGGAATTGCTCAGCCTCAGACAGGGGAAAAGTTCTGTGGCGTGCCACCGCATGGATGAGCCTTGAGGACACGCTACGTGGGATCAGGCAGTCACGGAGACAGACACTGAGGTCCCACGTTCACGAGGCACTTAGCGAAATCAAATTCACAAATACAGATGGCTGTCAAGGGCCGAGGAGGGGAGGGGAGGGGAAGTGGTTAACATTTAATGGGTTCAGTTTCTGTCTTGCAAGATGAAGGGTTCTGAGCTAATGTGCACCATGTATTCACTTAACGCTTCTGCACCGTACGCCTAAAAATGGTTAAGAGTAAATTTTGTGATGTGTATTTTACCACAATTACAAGTAAAAAATGGGACTTCTGGCCAAGATGGAGGCATAGGTAGCTACACTGTGCCTCCTCGCACAACCAAAAGAAGGACAACAAATTAAAAAAACAAACCAAAACACCAGAACTGCCAGAAAATAGAACTGTATGGAAGTCTGACAACCAAGGAGTTTAAGAGGAAACATTCACCCACACCGACAGCCCAGCGGAGAGGACAGTGGCAAGGCCAGCTGGCAGAGCGGGGTCCCACATTTCCATCGGATAGACTGGGAGGAACAACTGGGGATCGAGAGAGACCGTGCAACCCAGGGTCCTGACTGGGGAAATAGTCTCAAAACCTCTTAACGCAAAAACTCGCGGGGGAGCCTGGCTGGTGTGGCCAGTCCATTGAACACTGGTCTGCTGGGAACCAAAGGGTCATGGGTTCTATTCCCAGTCTGGGCAGGGACCTGGGTTTCCAGCCAAATCAGGTCCCCAGTAGGGGGCGGGCGAGAGACAACCACACATGGATGTTTCTCTCTCTCCTTCCCTTTTCTCTAAAAACAAATAAATAAAATATATATATTTTTTTGACTTTAAAAAAACCTGTGGGGGTTGGGGCAGCAGGAGAAACTCCCAGCTTCACAGGAGAGATGGTTGGAGAGACCCGTGGGTTCCCAGACCGGACACAAACCACCCACCCAGGAATCAGCCCCAGAACGGCCGGGTTTGCTTGTGGGAAGCCGCGGAAGTGACTGACAGGCTGCGGAGAGCCCAGCAAGCGGCAGGGTTCCCTCTGCGACCCCTCCCGGACACACAGTGTCCCAAAGCAGCCAGGTGGGTTGCCCCGCCCTGGCAAATACCTAAGGCTCCGCCCCTCACTACCTAACAGGCCTGCTGAGACAAATATATATACTTATATATATGGCCCAAATGAAAAAACAGATCAAAGCTCCAGAAAAGATACAACTAAGCGAGGAAGAAATAGCCCACCTTCACGTCAGGTGGAGGGCAGCGCAGGCTCCCAGGCACAGGTCGACTCACGGGAGACACCAGGACGGTTGGGGGGCTGGGAGGCTGGGGCCTGTGGGCCGGACCAGGAACAACACACCCCGCGGGCCCGGGGTGCGGGCGCCCTGGGGGGGGCACCGCTTCCGGCGGGAGACGCACTTCCACTGGGGAAGTTTGTGACCTGCCCACCCCACCTGCCCGTCGGCACCTGGGGGGGGGGTGGGTCCCGGAGGACCGCCCGAGGGCCTCCGAGGGCCCGGCCGTGTCCTCTTAGCCCAGTGGCCTCGGCCGCGGCCTGTGACTCCAGCCTGGACTTCTCGGGGGCGACCCCGCCGGGAAGGTGGTTCTCGCCGGGTGGGCCCACTTCCGCCTGCCCGCACCCCTCACTCCGATGGCCTGGTGTCTGTCGGTCCGAGCAGCCCCACGTCCCCGCTGCCACCCTGACTGCCCCTACCCCCGCCCGCGTCTCTCACCTCCACAATCAGGGGTCGTCTCGCCGTCCCCACGCCGTCCTGTCTGGGCCGCCCTCTTTCTAACGTGTGACCACAGGGTCGTCCGCCCCACGTTCTCCAGTCACTTGTTTGCAGCACAGCGGCGGGCCTTCAGCTGCTCAGGCAGACCCCCGCCGTCCTCCGGCGGCCGACGGCGGCGTGCGGTGCACACCCGCGGAGCGCCGGCGGGAGCGTGGTCCGCGGCTCCCCGCGCCCCGCCCCCCCTGCGGCGCCGCGGCCCCGCCCCTTCCGGCGCGGGGCGGCCCCCGCGAGGGCGCCAGCCCGGACTTCGCGGGGTTTTCCTGAAGCCCGCCCACCCCGCCGTCCACTGCGGGCACGCAGTCCCTTGTTCACTTTGTCTCCTGCGATCGGCTGCTCCTCGACGCCCTCCTGTCCCCAGAGGCCTCCTCCGTCTTCCCGAGGGCCACTGCTGTTCCGGTGCAGGGAGGTGAGCACGGCTTCCCCGTGCCCTGCGGGCCGCCCCAGGACCCAGCCCCCTGCGACCCTCGGAGGGGCCCCGCGGCAGTTCAGCGATCTGCCTGCTTCCCAGTTCTCTCTCACGGAGCGAGGAGAAAAAAGAAAATGTTCTTTACAGTAAGACCGTTGTAGATGTTACGGAAAAACTTGAAAGCACACTTGACTCTTAGGTGCCGAGCCTGCTAGAGCTGCCAGGAGTCAACCACAGGCACGGACTGGTTTATGTCCTCACATTGCTGCAGGCTGGCGGTCCTGGGCGTGGCGAGCTCTGCAATCATTTAGGCTGGAAGGGCTGGAAAGGGCTTCCCTGATAAGGTCAGGTTAAAGGAGTTCGTCATCGCCAAGCCCTTATTACATGAAATGTTAAAGGGACTTACCAAACAAAAAGAAGATAAAAACTATGAACAGTAAACTGACAAATTCACAGTTATTAACAACCGAACTGAAACAAAAGTAAACTAAGCAAACTACTAGACCAGGAACAGAACCACAGAAATGGAGATCACATGGAGGGTTAGGGACAGGGGAGTGGGAGGGGGAGAGAGGGGGGAAAAGGTACAGAGAATAAGTAGCATAGATGGGAGGTAGAAAATAGACAGCGGGAGGTTAAGAACAGTATGGGAAATGCAGAAGCCAAAAACTTGTATGTACGACCCATGGACATGAACTAAGGGAGGGGAATGCGG
>CM052544.1:123779023-123793007 GCA_028533065.1 Trachops cirrhosus
GGGGGGGGAATGGGACAACTGTAATAGCAAAATCAATAAAATATATTTTTTAAAAAATGAAAAAGGTCTCATGGGCATGGACAACAGTGTTGTGGTTGTGGAAGAGAGGGAGAGGGTATAAGGGGACTAAATGGTAATGGAAGAAAACACAATAAAATAATTAAAAATTTAAAACACCGCAACAACCAGTGTGAACTACACTCTGAAGGTAAGCAACAAGGGCTGTCAGGCTGTGCTTTAAAATACGAGAACCATTTATACTGTATCTCGGAACACAGCGGAAACACAACGTGGACGCCCACAGAAGGCGGAGTGAGCGAAGCGGGAGCAGCCCCAGGAAGGGCACGCGGGCCGCGGGCCGTCGGAGGGAGGAGCCCTGCAGTCAAAGCGCGGTTCCGCTCGCAGGAAGAGCTAGCTAGTAGCTCAAAGCTGGGAGCAATGAACAATTGCTTCAAAATACATAAAGTCAATCATGACCACAAAGAGAAACTGACAAATGCCTGCTTCGATGTTTCTCAGGCACTATTTTATTAAGATTTTATTTATTTTTAGAGAAGGGGAGGGAGGGAGAAAGAGGGATAGAAGCATCGATGTGTGGTTGCCTCTCCAGCGCCCCTTACTGGGGGACCCGGCCCACAACCCAGGCGTGTGCCCTGACTGGGAATCGAACTGGTGACCCTTCGGTTCACAGGCCGGCACTCAACCCACTGAGCCCCACCAGCCAGGGCTCAGGCATTTTTTCATGGGAAGCACTGCGTTAGAGGGTGCTGAGGACTCCAAATGGCAGAGTGTGGTGGGGTAGGGTTTGTACCCACTTCCTCTGTGGTCCGCCCAGGTTACACTGCTCGTGGCAAAAAGGGGCTTCGTTTTCAACCTGTGCTCTAGACTCCCACCACGGGGCCCAGGTCCAGTCCCCGTCCCCCACGCCATCCCATCCCACGGGCTCGTTGTCTGGGTGCCACAGCATTGTGGCCACCCTACAGCACGAGCACCCACGCTGGTCCTGCCTCCGGCACGCCAGCTCTCCTCCAAAGACCCAGCCACTTAAAAACCCGCCCTCTGCATGGAGAAGGAAGTTGCTGCCCTGGCGCCAGCATTCGTGGTGCAGGGGCCTGGCCACCTCAGACAGCCAGGCGGCCCCCCAGAAAGCCACCAGCACGCACCACACCTAATGGACAGCTTAACTGGCCCGAGCACATTGGGACTGACACCTGAATGTGCGTAATCCTGGCAAATGGGTGACCACCAAGGGCACTGTGGGGACAGCAACATTTTCATGGGAACCGTGGATCGGCTAATGCTGTTTTCTCCACGCTGAATTTCCTGACTTGGAGCTTTGGGGTGCAGTAACGTAGGAGAATGTCGCCGTGCTCAGGAAACACTATTGGAGGTGAAGGGGCACGACCTAAGGAACCTAATCTAAAACTTTTGGGGGGTGCGGGTGAACATAAGCACGCACACACACACACACACTGCCTTCCGAAGCTGTAGAAAGCAAACTGCTGGTGAACTCGGTAAATGGTATGAAGGACTTCACTGCATTGTTCTTGTAACTTTCTCTAAACTGTAAATTATATCAAAATAAAAAATCCCCCCCCCCAAGAAGTTAAACAGAAAACCTCCCGTGGCTTCCAGTGATACTCCCAACCGCAGCTGGCACCACGCCGGCCCGCCCCCCGCCCCCCAGCACAGCTCCAGGCAGCCCAGCTCCTCCCCGGCCCCAGGCTCCTTTCCTGCTCCCCACCATCTGGCCACGGGGGTGATGTCTGTCTCTGCCAACGCTGTCAGCCCGAGCGAGCAGGACGCCGATGTGGCCGACTTTCTCCGCCCCTGCTGGAGCAGCCGGAGATCAGCCGTGGCGTGGAGGGATGCTGAATCCCGGCTGACTCACAGGGCGAAGGGCGGCGCATCGAGCTACCTTGCAGGCCGGAAACTAGAAGCCGGAACAAGTAGTCCCTCCACCGGCGGGAAATGCTGGAGCGGCAAGGCAGGCGGCGCCAGAGTGGCGTGTGTGTGTATGTGTGGTCGCATTTTTATTAACAATGGCACTCACCAAAAACTCGTCCTGCGCACCGATCTCCCCCACCCTGGCCTTCTGCAGCGTTAGTTCACGGTCAGTTCACGGTCTCCTTCGACTGGGGGACTGCAAGGGCCCCATCTAGGAGCCAGGGCGGGACCAGGTCAAAGACGGGGCCCGGAAGTCAGGGCCCGCCGGGGCCGAGGATGGGACCCCGGAGCCAGGGCGGGGTCGGGTGAGGGATGGGAACCGGGAGTCAGGGCGGGATGGGGCCAAGGATGGGACCCTGGAGTCAGGGCGGGGGCGGGCGAAGGATGGGAACCGGGAGTCAGGGCGTGATGGGGCCAAGGATGGGACCCCGGAGCCAGGGCGGGGTCCGGCGAGGGATGGGACCCGGGAGTCAGGGCGGGAGGGGGCCTGGGAGTCAGGGCGGGAGGGGGCCCGGGAGTCAGGGCGGGAGGGGGTCAAGGATGGGACCCGGGAGTCAGGGCGGGATGGAGCCAAGGATGGGACCTGGGAGTCAAGGCGGGAGGGGGCCAAGGATGGGAGCCGGGAGTCAGGGCGGGATGGGGCCAAGGATGAGACCCAGGGATCCGCTTGCAGCAGGTCCTGGTATGAGATCCATGAACTCTCCTTCAGTGAGACCAGCGACGGGACCTTGGAGCCCACACACAACGGGATCAATGACGGGATCCTGGAGAACGCGGTCAAAGAGACCTGAGACGGATTCTGGGAGGCCATGTGCGACAGGCCGGTGGGGGAGGCAAGGGACCCCCGGCGAGAGGAGGGCGGTGGCGGCTGCCACAGCGCCGGACCCCCGGCTCCCCGGAGCAGCCAACTGTGCACGTTTGCCAGGTCCCAGGTGTCCTGGTGCTCACGCTGCAGCTCTTCCCGCTGCTGCAGCAGCTGGCGCCGCTTGTCATGCAGCAGCTGGGCCCGGCCGAGCAGCCGCAGCAGCTCCTCCCGCAGCCTTTCATTGTCTGCCCTGATGGCCTGCGTGTGCGTGACAAGCGCGCGCGCAGCCTCCCGCTCCGCGCGCCTCGTCAGGGACTGCACGCGCTGGCGCGCCTCGCGCTCAAAGGCCGCCTTGTCTTCCAGGAAGACCCGCTTTACGCGGTGAAGCTGCTGCGTACGCTCCACGCTCATGTGCAGCAGCTCGCGCTCCAGCGTCCGGATCCGGGCCAGCTGCTCCAGCTGCAGCTCCTACAGCGGTGGCGCCGGTCAGAGCCCGAGTGCCGCGCGCACCCAGCCCATAAGCACCCGCCTGACCCGCCCACAGGCGCGCGCGCACTGGCCTTGTAGGGCTGCAGCTCCTGCACCCGCTGCGCCATCTGCGCCGCACGCGCCTCCATCTCCAGCAGCTGCGTGCGCACCCCGTCCTCGCGCCCGTGATACAGCGACTCGAGATCGGCCCGCTGCCACTGGATCTGCGTCAGGTCCACGCGGTTCTGGTCCTCAAGTCGGACGATGGCGTTGGCGCAGCGCTGCGCGTGCGCGCTCACATAACTGGCGTAGAGCCTATTCTCCTCGCGCAGGCGCTGCGCCTCGCAGTCCAGGAAGGCGTTCTCCTGCAGTACCAGGTCTACGCGCTCCTCGCAGGCGTCCAGCTGCTCTGAGAGCAGCTTGTACTCGCGCTGCAGGTACTGCGCACGCTCCGACAGCAGCGGCTCGGCCGAGTCTTCCGTCGCGCCCTGCCGGCTCCCCGCCCTCTGCCCGCTCTTCTTCTTGGGCGCCATGAGTCCGGTCCTGGGGCACGGGGATGCGTGAGGGCACAGTCCCCAGCCAGCTCCTCCACCACAGCCCTCCTCCTCCCCAGCCTGAATGTTCTAGTAGGGTGAGGAGTTGGGGAGAGGCAGAATCAGGAATATGGGATTATTCAGGAGTGAGAGCACCATAGCCAACCTTTATTTATGGGCTCCTTTGGGGTCTTGCCGTCCATCAGGGTGGGCCCACCTTGAGTAATGTTGGCATTCAGCCCATACAGTCTCCATGGAGACAGAACTTAGTTGCCCTTCCCCACTATCACACCGTTGCTTGGGCAACAGCCCTACTCCCCCAGCTCCAGTCCCCCCAACTCTCTCACTCAAGGGCGGTGGCTGGCACCCGTGTGCGCGCCCTGCACAGATGGACCCAGACGGGGAGGACTTCTGCCTCCAAAGGACGACGATGGACTTGCTTCCGAATCGAAGCAGCAGCCTGAGTCGCCCCCAGCCCCCACGCGCCAGACTTGCTTTTAGCAGGTCGATTTCAGAGCTGTGGTACTTCGCTCATATAGCCTCACCTGCACGAAAGGTGTCGCAGAGCCTCTTAAAATTAGGGACACAGTTAAGGCGTTTTCCTCCTTGTAAAAAAAAATGTGTTTTTTTAATCCTCACCCAAGGACATTTTTTTTCATTGCTTTTAGAGAGAGAGGGGGAGGGAGAGAGGAAGAAATAGAAGCATCGCTTGGTTCCCTCCCGTACATGCCCGGACTGGGGGTCGAACCCACAACTTTGGTTTGTGTCCTGACTGGGAATCAAACCTGGAAACCTTTTGGTTACAGGATGAAACTCCAACCAAATGAGCCACACCAGCCAGGGCAAAAAAATGTATTTTATAAATAAAAACAACATGACATAAATTTCAAGGCAATGCAGAATCTCCATTTTAACATTGAAATATTAAAGAAATGTTGCTGGCCCTAGCTGGTGTGACTCAGTGGATTGAGTGCTGGCCTGTAAACCAAAGGGTTGCTGGTTCAATTCCCAGTCAGGGCACATGCCTGGGTTGTGGGCCAGGTCCCCAGTAGGGGGCGCACAAAACGCAACCACACATTGATGCTTCTCTCTCTTTCTCCTTCCCTTCCCCTCTCTCTAAAAATAAATAAATAAATAAAATATTTTTCTAAAAAAGAAACGCTGCTTATAAACTAAAATAGCATCTGAATGTTGGTCTTAAATAATACAGGCTTTTAATCTATTGGTGCCTGACTTACAGAAAATTTACAAAAGGCTGAGTATAATCAGGAGAAAAACAAACAAACAAAAAGCACCTTGAACCTGCAAGGAAGGACTTTACGGAGACCATTTGGTATGTTTTCCTCCAGCTCCTTCCAAGGCCTGGCATTTACATACCTGGGTCCCTGCTCTTAATGGCAGCCGCCTGCACCCCACCTCTCGTCACCCTCGAGACCTGCTGGAGCCGCTCTCCCTAGTGGACCGATTGCAAAGCTGAGACTGCGGGAGGTGGAGACCTATTCCCTTGGCCGGTCTGGTCCTTCATGGTCTCACCGTGCCTCCCAGGTCACACTGCCCCTGCCCCTCCCGGGCTCCTGGCCGCACACACAACCCTCACGGGAGCGTCTGGGTTAACCTTGGCCTTTTGATTTCTGTTGCCAGCTCAGGGACTCAATGGACTGAGTTTCTCCCAGCCTCCTGAATTTCTCGGTGATTTGCCCTCACTTTAAAGCTCATACATGTCTCCTCCCAGGAGATGTCTGGTGAGCATTTTGTTCTCCTTTGTCTCCAGATTCCTCCAGATTTGCTTCTTCCCATGACTGACATTACCAATTATGCCATCTCCGTGGAATAGTTCGAGGAGCTGCGTGGAAACTCCGCCCCCGCCCTTCCCCCAGCCCTGGTGTTGTCCCCGCATCTAAGCCACGCCCCAACGTGGCCCCACCCCTCCAAGTCCCTCCCCAGCTCTGGCCCCGCTGCAAGGCCAGGTTTGGCCCCGACCACCTGAAAGCCGTGCACCCTGGCTCAGCTCCTTCCAGGTTGGCCCCGCCCACAGTGGCCCCTCCCCCACCAGCCCCCAACTTAGCAGGCGTCTCCCCTGCCCCCTGGTGCAAGGCTTCGCCTGTCACCTGCCTGCGTCGCAGGCTTCGGGGAGCCTCGGTGATTTCAGGCGCAACCCCTCTGGGGAAGAGAAGGGTGCTCCACCAGGAGGCGAGATGAAACGTTCTCCCTGGACCT
Organism: Trachops cirrhosus; assembly: GCA_028533065.1. Lineage (NCBI taxonomy): Eukaryota > Metazoa > Chordata > Mammalia > Chiroptera > Phyllostomidae > Trachops > Trachops cirrhosus. Next base: position 123,784,994 of record CM052544.1, read on the forward strand.
CCGGAGGCCTTTGTCTCAGTGTGTCAGGGAAAGGGTGTCTCTGGTGTGCACCAGGTCCCACCGCCGCCCAAGGGAGACAGAACTCACTCCCAAGGGTCCAGATTCAAAACCAGGCATTACCTGTGACGTTTCTCCCCATCCTCAGAGTCCCCACCCCATCCCCTCCCAGGAAATAGACGGCGGTCTTTGTCCTTCCAGGGACCAAGACTACGTCTCCCTCAGACTCAGGCTGGGGAGGGTCTGGGGTATCACTCACCTCTTCGTGGGGTCACTGAGCTGTAAAGGCCCTGGGAGGAAGGGGCGCAGTCTGCTCAGCTTCTGCCAGCGCCCTTCCCCCACCCCATACCTTGGCCAGGTCTCCTCCCCACAGTGCTCTCTGCTGGGGGTCTATCCTGGACCCCAGGCTGCAACGGAAGGTCCCCACTGTCTATTCCTGGGATGCTTCTCACAACACCCCTCTGGCCACTCAGCTCACCACCCTTCCCGGGCCCACCCCTGCCTCGGACGCCCTCCCTGCTCAGCCCCCGAGGCTTGGGTGAGCTCCCCTCCTCCGGAGTAACCCGCTGGGTCCGGCAGGGTGCCTCGCCCTGACGTGGGCACTTCCAGAGCCTCTGCTCCCATTTGACAGATGGAGAAACTGACGCACAGAGTGCTTGTCCAAGGACTTCCGAGAGCACGGGGCTGTGTCTGGGACCTCGGCGGGCTCTTTCCACTGCCTACACTGCCTCTGGCCATATCCTCTGTCCTGCCCTTCCCTGTGCCCTGAGACAGGACAGAGCCGGCCACCTTCCTTGAACCTGCAGCCGGAAGCCAGCACATGACCAGCACATGACACGGCCTTTGCACCTGCCAGGGCCAACTGGACCTGTGGTATTGGGGTGGGTTCAGGTGATGCCAGAGGCCCTGCCTTGGAGCTCAGCCCTGGGAGCCTAAGACCCATGGGGGTGGGGGGCAGATGCTGAGTGTCGGCCCGACAAAGGGCCCTGAGGGGCCTGGCAGTCGGACACCCCGGCCCCAACCCAGCACCTGGCCCTTTGATCAGAAGCAGCGCGCTGATGGTGGGGACAGGGCAAAGGGGACAATGAGCGGCAACATGACAAGGTCCAGGGGGACCTGTCCGTCCAGCACGTCTCTGGCTGGCATGAAGCCCTTGAGCCCGGAGGCCTGGCTGTCCCCGGGTGGGGCATGAGTCTGTCCCCTCTATGTCCCGACTGCGTGCTGCCCGCCGGCTGTTCCCTCCACCACCGCCGCCACCGCCACCTGAGCTGGCCCTTGGCCGGGCGTTCAGGCCAGGGCCCTTCCTCCAGGGGCCTCCCCTCCACGGCCCAGTACCTTGGAGCCAGTGCCAGGCCCACAGCCGGCCCACGGACGGCCCCAGGAGGGAGCCCAGGTCCAGGCCCTGCGGTGCATCAGCACCCCAGCCTCAGCCGCCCCTGCTGGAAGTGCACACACGGCACCGTGCGGGCCACACTGCACCCGCCCACCTCCCAGGCACAGACTGGAGCCTGTGGGACACTGGGGCACACGCCGACGCCGGGTGCACAGGAGAGCCGGGTGGGGCTCCGTGGTATTGTCGCCGTGGCAACCCCCGGCTCTGGCCTGCGCAGGGTCAGCGGGCCCACAGCTTCAAGAGGCCTTGCTGGAGGCCAGGGCCCATGGGCTTGGCTCCCCAGTCCTCCCTGAGGGTAGGCCAGTAGGGCTGGGGCATCGGGTGCGGTCCAGGGCGGCCCGCATGCCTCCTCCTAAGGGTTCCCCTACCTCTGCCTGTGAGAAGAGGAAGACGGAAGAATGCCCGGAGCCCAGCGCAAGCCCTGGTGGAGATGCCACCGCCCCGGTCTGCGGGCGGGCTCCGAGGTGCCCCTGAGAGACGGCCATGAGGGGCGCCCAGCCGGGCACACCTCCGCAGGCACCCGCATGGCTGAGCCTGGAGCAGGACCTCAGAGACCACCATGAACATCACCCCAGCCAGCCCTCCGGGGAGGGGCCCAGGCAGGTGCCGGAAGTGGCCTGGGTACCTGAGTCCATAGCCCACGTGGGAGCAGGACCAAGCAGAGGACAACCGGGCGCCGGGGGAGCACACTCGGCTCCCCCAGCGTGGTGCGGGCGGGCAGGGGGCTGTGCACAGGACAGGAAGGGCGGTGGCTACAACTGTGACACCGATGGGACAGCAGCTGTGATATCCACTTGGACTTTGACTCTGCGGGGCAGGGAAGGGGTGGGGCCCTCACGCAGGGACTGTGACACCGGAGGGTGGGGCCCGTGTGTTTGGTCTGGGGCAGTCTTCAGAGTTGGGGGCAGGGGACCTTCCAGGCTGTATCCCAGGTTACAAGGAGGCTGTAATGGCTGAAGCTGGAGATTCCCCCCGGGGTTGTTTCAGCCTGAGGGCTTTGACCTGCCACCCCCACACTGACAACCCCTCCCCCTCCATCCCGCTGATTCTGCCTCTGGCCCAGGCCTCCCCCTACTGCCCGAGGATCAGCCCAAGACCCAGTGCGCAGTCCAGCCCTTCCCGGAAGCTAGGCTGATCGGTCTCCACCCCAGGTCAGGGCACCCAGGGTTAGGGTTAGGGTAATCAATGACGCACAGAGAATCGGAACAACAAACCAGTCTCTCTCCCACATTAATAATAAGTAAATAAATGCACAGTCCGTTTTCACCTACTGCATGACGAATGCCGGGAGTTGGTAACGCGCTCACTCAGAGGAGAGTCGAAGGTCACCACCGCACACGGCCAGGCTCCCTCCGCACTAACCATTGATGAGAAAACGAAACCTTCTCCTCAAGACTGACTTCTGCAAGGGTATTTGAACAAGGGACAGTGGGCGTTGGTAGAAATAATGGCCCCAAGAAAAAAACGCAATAGCAGTTTTTAAAACAACTAATGACCCTGGCCGGGTGGCTCAGTTGGTTGGAGCATCATCCGGTACCGAAAAAGCTTGCAGGTTCGATTCCTGCCTGGCCACGCGCCTCGGTTGCGGGCTCAGTCCAGGTGGCAGCGGATCGACGGCTCCCTCGCACCTCGATGTTTCTCTCTCTCCCCCTCCCGCTCTCCCTAAAATTGATAAAAAATAAAAATATAAAATAATACAACTAATGGATGAGTCAAATGTTCACTAAAAATGGACTTGATAATTCACTGATGTTGGAATCATTCTGCTTATCGGCCACATTCTCAGTGGCACAATGGCAGCGTCAACACCCCTTCTGGGGTTCACTGGGGAAGGTGGGGTTCGGGTGGGCCCGATCACAGCCCCACTCGGGCCTTGGAGCCTCCGTAAGTGAGCCCAGCGCTCGTTCCCTTCAGTCTGTCCAGATCTCAGGATTATATCTGCTTCCACTCCCCTCTCTGGCTACGGCCCTCCCTCGCTTTCTTTTCAGCCAGTCTGACAACCTCTCCTCCTCCAGCGTCGCTCTCCCGGCCACGAGGAACCGCCCCAGGTTCAGCGCGACGGCCCAGCACCTGCTCAATCCGGCCACTCGCCCTGGGTGGGCCTGGCGCGGCCCCTGACCCCAAACAGTTCTGCAGTGGCGGGGGTGGGGGGGCTGCCTGCGAAAGACCCACTAACCATCAGCACCACCGTCCCAGAGCCCGGAGGAAGTGAGGCGGAGTGGGGAAGAGCGTCCCAGGCCTGCGCGCCGCCCGTGCCACGGCCCAGAGCTGGCAGAGAGGGTTCTGTCGGAAGCGGAGGTTCCTTGGGGCAGAGGGCAGAAAAAGGCCCCTTCTCCGAGACCGAGGTTTGGGGCGGAGCCGAAGGGCGGTGGTGCGGAAAGGGGCTCGTGGGTGGCCCTGGACCGGGCGGGGCTTGAGCTGCAGGCCCCGCCCCCTCCCTGCGCAAGCTCCAGGGAGGCGCCGCTGCCGGTTCCCAAGGCAACTGGGTTCAACAGTTCCAGCCCAGCTGGGGTGTGCGCCCCTTGCGCCCACCCGCCAGCATGCACGCCGCCGAGGTGGATCCTCACATAGCCCAGCGATACCTGCTGAAGCGGCGGCTTGGGAAGGGGGTGAGCCCGGGAACACAACCGGGCGTCCGAGGGACCAGGCCACCTGCAAGGCCAGTCCAGGGCCTTTCCTCTGACTCCACGGGGACTCCCAGACTCGCGTCTCGCCTCCTCCACCGACTGGGGCCTTGGGCAAGGTCCCCCGAGCCTCAGTTTTCTGTAACAGCGCCCAAACAGTGCCTACTCCCCGGAAACTTGTCAGGGACGTGGCTCTGGGAGGCAGGGGACAGCCAGGGCCCCAGTGGCCTCGGGCGTGATCCTGGAGGCGTGATCCTGGAGCCGCGCTCAACCGCCGTCCCCACCCTCCTGCCCCTGCTCCCGGGCTGCGTCTCCCGGTACCCACGGGACGCCCCGGGAGGCTGGGGCCGCCTGCTCCCATTGCTGAGGGGGAGGGCAGGAAGGCCTGAGCTGGTAAACGCGGTGGGCGTGGAGTGGGAGCCAGGGGCATGTGTGAGTCCGTGTATGTTTGTGATTGCGAGTGACCGGTGGAATTGTGTGTGACTTTGTATGTGTGTGATGGGGGAGGGGAGAAAGAGCGGGTCAGACAGGGCACGCGAGGTCAGACCCTGCTTGGCTTTGGGAGGGTCAGCAGAGTCGCTGAGACTGGACAGAAGAGACTGGGGGAGGAGTCGATCGTGCGGGACTTTGGGAACTTTGGCTTCTACTGTTAGTGACACAGGCAGCAGTGGCAGTTGGCAGCCGTTTACAAGGCCCCCCCTGCCCACTGTTGAGGACGGGAGTGGGGGCCAGGTCAAAATGTTAGTCTCCACTAACCAGGCAAGACAGGCAGATGCGTCAGCCTGGGGCGGGGGCAGCAGAGGTGGTAGAAACGGTGAGATTCTGATGAATTCTGAAGAAGGAGCCAATAGGATTTGCTAAGAGACTAGACGGATTGTGAGAGAGAGGGGTTAGGGGCCTGCAGAAGGGTCCTGCCCCAGAACCCAGCCCACACTGGTCTCCGTGGCCCTTGCTGTCTGTCACCTCCTCCAAAAGAGGCTGGGCTCCTCCTGGGCAGCCTGCAGGGGCGGGGCGGGGCAGGGGCCTCCCGCGCAGCCACAGCCTCACCGCACTCCCACCCCTCCCAGCAGCCAGGTTGGGAAGGAGGAGCCTGTCTGCAGAGCAGCCAGGTGGGGGCGCTGGTGGGGTGGGAGGCTGACCTCTTCCTCCCCAGGCCTACGGAATTGTGTGGAAGGCGGTGGATCGGAGGACTGGCGAGGTTGTCGCCATCAAGAAAATCTTGGAGGCCTTTAGGGATAAGACGGATGCCCAGGTAGTGGAGGGAGGCATCGCGGGGCAGGGCGGGGGCAGGGCTGCGAGCTCACCCCCGCTGCCTTGGCGCCTGGGAGCCCAGCCACAGCCGGGTTCCCGCGCGGCTCTGAGGAGCGGTCCCCACGGGCTAGTGGGTGTGTGGGTGAAGAGCGCCAACGCCTCTGGGTCCTTCTGGCTCCGCACACACTCGTGTTTCCGTCTCGTTCCAGAGAACGTTCCGGGAAGTCATGCTGCTCCAGGTGAGCGGCCAAGGCATCTGCCCACTTCCTGGGTCAGTCTCCCCCGAACAGGGGGAGGGCCGGCTCCTTCACCCCAGAGCACAGCCTCTGGCTTTCCCCCCAGGAATTTGGGGACCACCCGAACATCGTCAGGCTCCTGGACGTGGTCCGGGCCGAGAATGACAGGGACATATACCTGGTGTTTGAGTCTATGGGTGAGTGAGGCTGCGTTAGCCCCTAGCCTCCCCACTGTCCTAGCCCGGCTCCCTCTGCGTGTCCCTCTGCTGCTCAGGTCCCCGCAGTGGCCAGTACCCTCACTTCGGACAGTGCCCCTGTGCCCAAGGACAAGCAGCTGGCATGTGTCAGCCCTTGGGTGACTCCACCCACCCGCACGAGGTGCCTGCTTCGTCTGCTGTTCGCAGCTGCATCTTCCTTTTTCTACGCGCTTTATAAGAAAAAGGCATGAAATAAAGCATTAAAAATGACCCCACAGCCCTGGCCGGTGTGGTTTGGTTGGACAGTCGCCCCATAGCCAAAAGGCTGCAGATTCGATACCCGGTCAGGGCACATTTGGGAAGCAACGGATCGACGTTGCTCACACCCATGCTTCTCTCTGGTCCTCTCGCTCTAAAAAGCAATGGGAAACGCCCTCAAGTGAGGATCAAAAAAAAGCCCCGACACTTCTTTCTGGCTTCACCAATAAAGACAGAGAGCAGAACCCAGATGCCTGTGTGCTCCCCCGGAACGTGGCCCCGAGGGTGGCCAGTGGGACCTGGGACTGCAGGCAGTGGGCGGGCAGAGGCCCCCAGGACAGCCCACCCCCCACTTATGGACTCGCATGGCCCCCAGACACGGACCTGAACGCCGTCATCTGCAAGGGCGGGCTGCTACAGGACACCCACAGACGCTACATCTTCCACCAGCTGCTGCTGGCCACCAAGTTCATCCACTCCGGAGGCGTTGTCCACCGGGACCAGAAGGTGCCGCCCGCGCCCTGCACGTTGCCCCTGCCCCGGGCGCGCCCTGCCCGCTGCCCTGGCTCCTCACCCCGGCCACCTCCTCCCCCCCAGCCATCCAACGTCCTCCTGGACGCCAACTGCCTGGTGAAGCTCTGCGACTTTGGCCTCGCCCGCCCCCTCAGCAGCCTCCCTGAGGGGCCGGAGGGCCAGGCCCTGACCGAGTATGTGGCCACACGCTGGTACCGGGCTCCAGAGGTGCTGCTGTCATCGAGCCGGTAACAGTGACACCAGCCCATTCCATCGCCACCTCCCGCTGCAGGACCCCCGGCACCCTCGTGGCCAGCTGGGCCCCAGGGCCTTCCTACACCTCCATACCATCCCTTCCCAGCACCCCGGACCCCACCCCCTTGAATGTCCCTCTCCCAGCCCTGCCTCTGCCCCAGGTACACCCCCGGGGTGGACATGTGGAGCCTGGGCTGCATCCTGGGAGAGATGCTGGGGGGGAGGCCCCTGTTTCCCGGCACGTCCACACTCCACCAGCTGGAGCTGATCCTCCGGACCATCCCGCCGCCATCGGAGGAGGGTGCGTGTGTGTGGGGTCCGCTGGGCAAGAGCACAGGCCTTGGGGACTCAGCACATGACAGGCCAGGACTGGTGGGGAGGCTGATGGGGAGGGTCCAGGAGTCTTGGGCTGGAGAAGGCTGGGCCCAGGGAGGAGCAGCTGTGGGTGTCAGGGAGCAGCCAGACCATCTGCAAGGTGGGCCCAGCCAGGTCGGGACCAGAGCCCCAGTCGTCTGAGTGATGACATGGGCGGAGTCCCCACAGTGCTGGGAGCTGGGGAGGGGAGGTTGGCGGAAGAGATGGAAGAAGGCAGCAGCGGGGACATGCTAGGGGGGAAGTGGGGTGCCCATCCTCTTCCCTGAGGGAGGGGGTGAGGCAAGAGAGAGAAAAGGATCAGGTGGGGGGACCCCATTCTCTCCCCAAGTCTCCACTTTTCTAAGTGGAGAGGGCAAGGGGCCCCCCCAAGGACGGAGGCACGGGAGCACGGCCTCGTGTTGAAGGTGCAAGGCGTGCAAGGCGCAGGTCCAGACAGCCCCAGGCCTGGAGCGAGGTCACTCCGGGGGGCAGAAGGGACGGCTGGACCCACACCTCCCTGAGCTGCCCCACCGGACCACGCCCCCTCCTGCCACCCGCCCCACAGACCTCCTGGCTCTGGGCTCGGACCACAGCGCCTTGATCCTGCACCTCGTGGGGGCTCGGTGAGTGCAGGGCACCGGAGCCGGGCCCCGGCACTCTTACGGCATCCTTGCCCCCAACCCGTCGGGAGCCCCACCCAGACTGCTGGTGGTGCTAAACAGAGGCCCTAGTGCCCTGGCTGGTGTGACTCAGAAAGGTCGCAGGCTGGACACCTGGTCAGGGCACCTGCCTGGGTTGTGAGCCGGGTCCCCAGCTGTTTCTCTAGCTCTCTTCTTCTTCCTTTCTCCTCTCTCTAAATAAATAAATAAGTAAATACTTAAAAAAAAGAGCCCCCCCCCCCCGCATGTGGGCGCAGTTCAGGGTAGGAACCTGCAG
>CM052544.1:123793107-123862111 GCA_028533065.1 Trachops cirrhosus
CCCCCCCCCCCCCCCCCCCGGGCACCGCAGGCCTCGCCAGGCGCTGGAGGCCCTGCTGCCGGCCGACACGCCCCCGGAGGCCCTGGATCTCCTCAGGCGACTTCTGGCGTTCGCCCCGGACAAGCGGCTTACCGCGGCCCAGGCGCTGCAGCACCCCTATGTGCGGAGGTAGGGGGGAGAGCCCCCACTGCCCGGCCTGGGCCCCTGGGAGAGGCTCGCTTGACCTGGGCCTCGCTTCTGCGCGCTCCCGGGGGGCTCCCCGCAGGTTCCACTGCCCAGCCCGGGAGCGGTCGCTGAAGGCACACGTTCGGCTCCCGGTGCCGGAAGGAGCCCAGCTCACGGCCGCCGAGTACCGCAGCCGCCTCTACCAGGTGCTCCGCTCCGAGACCCCCGAGTCCCCCGTCCTCACGCCCCTCCCGGCCTCCCCCTGCCTAAGCGACGCCGGACGCCGGTGCTCTCGCGCTCCAGCCGCGCCTCTCTGAGCGCTCTCCCCTCCCGCAGGCGGTCCTGGAGCGCAGGGGCCACAGCCACGTCCCGACCGAGGAGGGCCTGGGGGGTGCATCCCCGGGGACGGAGCCCAGCGTCCCGCTGCCCCAGGCGTGCGCCCTCAGACCCGCGGCCGCCCCCCGGCTGCCCTCCGGCGGGCCGGCGCGGGACCTCGGACACAGCGCTCAGCACGGCCCCGGCCCCGCGCCCGGTGTGTGACCCGAGCAGCCCGGGCTGCGTGCTGCCCACGGCCCAGGCTTCCGGCTCGGGGACTGATCTGTCGACCCCACAGACAACCCCCGCGGAGCCAAGAACGTTCCCAGGCAGAGCTCGGCTCCCCTGCTTCCGCCTCCGCCCCCAGGGGGTCCCGGGAGAGGGGCGAGGCCCTCCGGGGCAACGGTGGAGTCCCCCTCAGCACCCCCGTGGGTAGGTCGTGCAATGGTGGGCCCCGGAGGACACCCCCCTCCACACACACACTTCTCCCGGGGCCCACGGCCCGCGCATCGCGGGCCGGCAGTGACTTTCGGCCACGTGCTTCCCAGGTGAAGCCCCGCCTGCAGGAGGCGGCGCCCTCCCTGACCTCGCAGGCCAACGCCCAGGTGGCCATCCGGGCCCTGATCCGGAGCGACCCGGGCCGAGGACGTGGAGCGAGGCCGGCCAGCGTGGGACAGGTGAGCGCGCCCCCTTCCAGCCCACGCGTCCTACCGTGACTCTGCGTCTCTCTCGGACCCGGGGGCCGCTCTCGCCAGGCCCTCCCCTCCCCCGCCCAGCCACACGCCTTGCTCACGAAGACCCCCGACTGCGTGTAGGTCTCGCTCCCGCGTCCCGGGGAAGCCCGGCTCGAGCCCCGCCCCGGCCGGAGGATGTTCAGAGCCTCGGCCTCGCAGGGAGCCCAGGGGGCCGCGAGGGCCTCGCTCGGAGGTTACTCGCAAGCATATGGCACCGTTTGCCACTCGGCACTGGGCCGCCTGGCCCTGCTCCCAGGACCCCACGCGTGAGCCTCGACCCTTGCCTGCTACCCCGCCCCGCAGAGTTCCTGGACCCGCTGCTTAGCCGGGCGTCCCAGGATTTGCCCCCAGCCCATGCACTCTTCCCGCACCGCCTACTCGGTGGGATTTACCCCGAAGTCCCGCCCCAGCTGTGCTTGGCCACCTGGAGTCCCTGGAAGTTAGGCAGTCCTTTTTAGGGAAAATGAGGTCCCCACTGCGGCCCCAGTTACCTCTTCCCATAGTTTTGTCTGTCCCCAGCCTGCATGCCTGTCTCTTGTCCTTAGAAGCCACTCCCCGAGGTCACACCACCCCTCTTCCAGGGCCCACCCCCTCCCAAGGAGCCCTCTGCTCTTCCCCGGGGGGCCCCTGCTGGTCCAGCATCCAGCCATTCCCTCTGGGCTCACAGGACCCAATGTGGCCCGGGGGGCACCGGTGCTGAGGCATGAGGCTAGAGGTTGCAATATACAGTGGGGTGGGTATATATTATGCATGTGTGGAAATGTGTTGGAATATTCCGTCTTGGGTTTTATTAACACCAAAATGTTCAGAATCACATTTGAGGAGCTGTGTGTTATTCAGCAAGACATGAGGACACAGACCAGGGGCTCGGGTACTCCGAGGGCCCCTACCCACTGGTCTCAGGCGACCAGAAGGCTCCATTTCCCTCATGGGCACCTCCCCCATCAGACCATACGGGAGTATTTGCCACCAAATTCCAGCTCATTCGGCTCTCCGTGACCTTTGCCACCTGGACAAAAGTCCCTGCTGTCACCCCCACCTGGAAGGTGGGTTTGGTGACCAGACTGTGAGCAGTCAGGGTGGATGTGTGCCCTGAGACAGAAGTGCTGCCTCCTCTCAGCACCCTCACTCCTCGCACCCTCCTCCCTGGAGTGACTGGGGTTCTCACACTTACAATTTAAAAAGCTATTTAAAAAAATAGAAACACTCAATTCACAATTGTAGCACCTACAGTGGGGAGACTTTCTAAGCATTTGGTGCCAAAATGTGTCATTTCAAATTAAAATTACTCTCTGATGTTGAGAAAGATCCGAGAGAGGTAAGTGGGGGACGTCGGTCAGAGTTTGCAGGCTGGTGACAAAGTGGAAAGGCTGCGGCGCAGGGCACCTGCAGGGCAAGGACACGCCCAGTGCACGGGGCACCTGGAAGGGCCCCTTGGACCAGGGGGCTGGCACTCGGCTGCCACCAGGCCAAGTCCGCTGCCTGCACCTCACCTGCTCAGGTACGAGCACTGCACACCCAGCCGGCTGCCTGTCGGGGGGTGCTGTCACTCCTGGCCAGGAGCCTTGCTGGGCTGGTGCGGGGGTGGGGGGGTCAGTTCTGCTTCAGGTCTTTCCTGGGGGCAGGGCAGCCCTTCCAGGGTACTCTGCCTCCCCACTGCAAAAGGTTGGACCACCAAGAAAGAGGTCAGGAGGCAGATGGACAGGGCAGGGAGCCTCCAGCTGCCCGAGATGGAGACAGTGGGCCCTGAGGAGGTGGGGGGCCCAGAGTTTGGAGCCGCTGGGCGCCGCAGAGTACAGCCAAAGCGCAGCCAGGAGGCCCTGGGCAGGGGCGGCCCCCAGACACAGAAGCCCTGAGACACAGGCCCCCGAGAACCAGGGACTAAGGCACAGAGAGATGGGTCCCTGAGGTGAGTGAAGGCCCAAAGGGGACCTGAAACCCAAAGAGAGGCCGGAGGCAGATGCTCAGAGGGAGGCGGGGCCTAGAGAGCAAGGTGCTAACAGGTGAGAATTGGGGGAATAAGGCATGGGGCAGTGAGTGGCTGCGGCCCCAAAACGGGAGGACGGAGGCAAGAGGCGGGCCATGCACCGAGGGCCGAGTGGAGCTGTGTGCTGGCTGTGCTCAGCCAGGCTCCCAACTCCTGGGCCGAGGACCAGGCGCTCTGCCTGGCCGGAGGCAGCGAGCGACGTGGCTCCCTGGCCCGGGCGGGGGGCCGGGAGACTCACTTCTTGCTTTTGAACGTACCCAGGATCTTGGGCATGAACTTGCCCACCTTGCTGTCCCTGGCATCCTCCTCTGCCGGGCCGTCCCCTCCCCCTGGGCCGCCGGCCTCCTCCTTCTTGCAGAAGACCTCGAAGCGGCTGTAGACGCGCTTCTCCTTGCGCATGCTCTCCATGCGGCGCAGCAGCCGGTCGCGCTCCTCCATGCTGGCCGGCAGCGTGCGGCTGAGCCGGCCCTGGGCCCCCAGACTGTCGGAGCGGAAGATGGCCGAGCACTTGTCCTTGTCGGACATGTCGGGGGCCAGGCCGCCGGCAGCTGATGGGCGGTCCAGCTCAGGGCTGCTGTGGGCTGGGGACGGGGAGGGGGCGGGGGCGGCGCGGTGCTTCTGGCTGTGGGCGCTGATCTGCTCCAGAATGGCCTTCGTGTCGTCCCGCAGGTTGCTGCTGTACAAGGCGTTGGCCGTGGCAGAAGCCGTGCGCGCCCGGGGGCCCCGTTCCTCTCCGGTGGCAGCCTCCGTGCTGTCGCCCCGGCTCAGCGACGGCCGCCCCGGGCTCTCAGGCCGCCCGTTCTCCTGCGGCACTGGGAAGCCACCCTCATCCTCCGAGCGCCGCTCGCTCTTGGGACTCAGCAGCTGCCGGAGACGCAGGGAGCCCTTGCGCAGGACCTCCATGGGGCCGGTGGGCGCTTCCTCCGCGGGGCCGGTCTTCGGACACTCTCCGGAGAAGGCGGCAGTGAGGCTGCTCCTGCGCTCCGGCACGGCGGGCACCGGGCTGCCCCTGCGCTCCGGCACAGGGGGGACCGGACTGCCCTTGCGCTCTGGCAGGGCGGGGACAGGGCTGCCCCTGCGCTCAGGGTAGGCTGAGGTGGGGCTCCCCTTCTGCTCAGCAGTAAATCCGGTGGTCGGGCTGCTTCTGTGAGCAGAAAACCCGGGCGTGGGACCCCCCTTCTGGTCTGGGTAGGCTGAAGTGGGGCTCCCCTTCAGCTCGTAGTGCGGCGCTTCCACGGGGGGACTGTCCCGCCCTTGTGGAGAGGTGGAGAGGCCTTGGGCCAAGAGGGAGCGGGAGGGCAGCCTGTTGGCGCCGCTCCGGCCCAGCGTGTCGAGCAGCTGGGTGGCAGTGAGGGCCGCAGCTCCTGGCTGCCGCTCGGCCTCCTGGTGCAGCTGCTGGGCGAAGGAATCGCGAAGGTCGAGCAGGCAGCTCTCCAGGCTGCGCCGCTCGCTCCCCGCACCCCCGGGCCCTCCTCCTCCCGCCGCGGCCTCCTCCCGCCACGCCTGGGACACGACAGCCTTGAGGTGGCTGGCAGCAGTGACTGCAGCCCCTGAGGCGCCGGGGTCACGGGCGGGGCCCTTGTATTTCTCCAGGAGCTCGGCCACCTTGGTGGAAGCAGCGGAGCGCACGGCCTCGCCCCCAGGGCCCAGAGTCTCACTGGCCGCCTGCTCCTTGTGAAGCAGCTGCACCTTCTCGGTGGTGGCCCCCGCGGCCCCGCCGGTGCCCTCAGCCTGCGACGCAAATATGAGCGAGGAGCGCAGTCGTGAGCTGCGCTGGATCAGCGGGTTCAAGCGCGAGCGGAAAGAGTCCTGCTTGGCCAGGCCTGCCTCCTCCAGGCCCTCGCGCTCTGGGCCCTCGCCGCCACCGCTGCCAGGGCCGGACACCGGGCCTTTGGTGGGGAAGGGCAGGGGCACTCGGAAGGCCGAAGGAAGCAGGTCCCCAGCGGCCACCCTACCCCCTGGGGAAGCCAGCACATCGTCTTCGTAGGCCTCCGTCTCCATGGGCGCCGACAGGCCCTCCGGGCCAGCGTCCTCCCCGTGGCAGCCGCTCAGGTAGGAGGCCAGGCGCCAGTGCCTCAGCCCCGCCCTCCCCTCCGGCCCGACCCTGCGCTCAGGCTCTTCCTCCGGCGCAGTCTCAGGGCCCAGCCTTGCTGGTGCCTGGCAGGGGAAGCGCTGGCCCAGGTTGGGGCGTGCGGCCCCACCGAGTTCCAGGCCGCGGGGTCCGACCCCGAAGGCCGGGTCTGAACCGTGGCGCACCTCGCGCGACTCGCTGGATGGCACGTAGTCCAGCCGCTGATGTCCATCCAGGCCAAGCTCGGGGAAGCGCGGCCCGGCGCCCAAAGCCAAGTCCTCGGGATCTGCAAAGCCCGGGCGGCCAACGCGAAGCTTCTCGAATAGGCCCTGCGGGCGCATGGGCGCAGACTGCGGATCCCACTGGTAATGCTGCTGGAGGAGCTGGTCGCGGTGGAAGTGGCTGGTCTGGAAGCGGAAGTCGTCGCCGTGGCTGAGGAACGTCTGTCGCGACACCTGCCGCGCAGCCGCGAAGTTCTCCACGGCGCCAGTGGTGCCGTCAGCGGCCGCGTAGCTGTGCCGCTTGAAGGAGTCCATCTCCAGGTGCCGCGCCTGGAAGAAGCCCCGCGGACCTGTGAGCTCAGCACCTGGCCCGGCCTCTACGTCCCACCGTCGTGGCTGTGGCCGCAGCCCCGCTTGCGGCTCCAGGGCGCCGCCCGGCATCCCGCCGGGCATCCGCAGTGGCTCCTCACGGCGGAAGGCAGACAGGAAGTGGCGGTCAGGGTCTAGGAAGGAGGGGAAGCCCAGGCCCTCTTCCCTAGGCGGTGGGAACAGAAGGTGCGCCCGTTTGGGGAAGGAGAAGGGGGTTGGCGCCCCGGTCCCCGGGACGCCCACGAGGGGCCCGGCCCCGGAGTATGGAGCCAGGGCGTAAGCGTCCATGCGGGCCAGCGCCCCGGCCGAGGGCACCAGCGGCTCAGACTGTGCGAAGAGGATGCGGAACTCCTCGTCGAAGCTGGAGACCAGCTCACCCTGGAACACGTGCGCCAGGCTGCGGTGAATCTTCTCGAAGGACCACATGAAGCTGGGGGTGGGGCGGGGCCAGAGTCAGAGGTGGGGGCGGGGCCAGAGCCAGGGGGCGGGACCCAACAGCCAGCAAGGAAGCAGACCGGGTGGGGTGGGGTGGGGCGGGGCGGGGCCAGGCGACAGGAGGGGCTCTGGAGAGGAGGCCTTTGGGCGGGGAGGTGCTGGGGCTGGGGGGCTGCGCGCACCTGTAGCTGCCACTCATCACCACGGCACAGTCCACCAGGAGGAACTTCTCCTTTACGTTGCCCTTGAAGGACTTCCCAGTGCGGCAGTAGTAGGTGGGACCTGCCACAGTGCGCACTCGCAGAAACTGGGGAGAGAGGCGTTAGGTGTGTGGAGGGGTCTTCCTCCCTTCCCTGCACACCCTACCCCCGTCCGCCACTCACATCCACGTGGTGCAGGTTGACACGGCACTTGTCGGCCATGTCTAGAAAGTGCTGTGCGTTCATCTCATCCAGGAGAATGTAGACGGGGACGCGGCGCGCAGCGGCCTCCAGGACCTCGCTGAGCAGGTCCACGTCGGTGAACATGTCCATTACCACGGCCACCACCTGCGGGGGTCGGGTCAGGGCCCGAGGGCAGAAACCTCTGCTGCCCCACCGTTCTCTGGCCATAACTATGGGCCACTAGCACCCCCTGGGGGAGGGCGGGGCCGTCGGAAAGGGGCGGGGTGAGGAGGACTACGCTGCTGTTGGCCAGGCGCGCGGCCCGCGTGGAGCCCTGGGCAGGGACAAGGGCTCACCCGGGGTCAGAGCCCTGGACGGGGCCCAGGCAAGACGAGCGAAACGCCTGCAATCCCACCCCCCCAGATGTCTGAACCCCTCAACCCTGAGGACAGAGACGGTGGTCTTTAGCGTCTGGACCTGCGGCCTGTCTACGTGGTTTGACAGGCCCCTTTGCTGGTGGCCAGCTGCTGGGTGGGCGTAAGCAGCCCTCAGCTGGGGCAAGAACAGAGACAATCACGCAAACAACGAATCCGGCTGGGAGGCCTGCCCACCCAGGAGCCTCTGAGCGCTGAGCACCACCACCACCAGCACCAGCACCAGCACCAAGCAAACCTGTGTGAAGGCAGCTTGGAGCCTGTGATAAGCAGACCCTTGGTGACCCCGGAAGCTGGCCGGGGAGCCCCTGCTGCAGCTGCCTGCACACACTCATCTTGCCTCTCACCGCCCCCACCCCTTCGTGCTCCCAGCTCCAGCTCTGGCCGTCTCCCACTGCCCGCTGAGCCCAGGGCAGCGCACCTGCTGGGCAGAGCGGATCATCCTTCGGGCCTCATCCTTGATGCTGGGATTGTCAGGTGGCGGTGGCTGCACCAGTGTCGTGACCTCGGTGCCCTGGAAGCCGAAGGTCAGGGGCCAGCCCAGGTCAAGCTCAGGCACTGCCTGGTCAGAGTTCATGGGCCAGTAGGTGCCTGAGGAGCCATCCATGTCCACGTTGGGAGGGCTGCCTTCAGGGGGGTCCTGGGTGACATGCTGTGGGGGCTGCAGGTGGCGGGTCACATGGTCCAGTTCCTCAGGACACAGGAAGGCAGGTGCACCCTCAGAGGCCAGGAAGCGGCTGTAGGCCTCTGGCCCGCCCTCGGCCAGTGCGTCCACTGCCAGGCGGTAGTACTCTTTGTAGTGAGGTGGCAGGTACCCAGGTGCCAGTGGGTTGTCCCCCTGCGAGGAGCTCTGGGAGCGGCGGGCCATGTTGGGGCCAGGGGCCTGGGGGCGGGGCAGGGAGACACATTACCAGGGCAGTGGCCCCGCGCCCACTCCCCCCGCTCACCCGAGGACACATTGTGGAGAGGCTGTCAGTGACCTTGGAGCTCCGCCCAGGCCTGGGGCCTTTAGGGCACACCATACCCTAGGATGCCCCCCAGCTCGGTGACATCAGCTGAGTACTGTCTCCCAGGGCTCTGGCCACCGAACCCGGGCCCCAGCCCCCAGCAGGACCCAGGGAGGGCCCGGCGCCCCAGCTCCCAGCCAGGGAGGGCTCCAGCTCCACACAGGCCCCACTCAGGGCATCACTTCTGCTTTAGGGGCCCACCCCCCACAACAGGACTGTTGATATAACGAAAATATAATCAAGGCTGGCTTCTTTATTATGACATTCACATTTTTCTTCTGATTTTATGACAATGACTTTCTGTGGGCCCCTGGCACTGTGCGGGCCAGACAAGCGGGTGGCCCACCGCCTGTCCAGCCCTGATAAGGGGCCCAGGGCCACGCACCTCGCCTTCACCGCAACCTGCAGCTGGCAGGGCCGCCCCGATGGCGCACCTGGCCCAAGGTGAGCTCGGTACAGAGCTTGTCACTGCATTCCTCCGGCCGGGGGCACACCCCCTGGCCACCCCTGCACCCACCCTACAAGGTCTCACTCTGAGCCCCAGGAGGCAAGCCGCTCCCCACAGGCCCCTTCACACCCCTGCAGGCCTGAGCTGCAGCCTCCCCCCCATGAGCCTGCAGTCCCGTTCCAGGTCTCAGCCAAGCCCAGGCCTGTGTGGCAAGGTCTTTTCAAGCCTCCTGGTCACCGCCCTGCGTCCCCGCTGCTTTCCGCATGAAGTCAGAGCCCTCTGCTGCGGCCGTCGGGCTGTCCAGGGCCCCCAGCGAGCCTCTCCACCCACACCTCAGCCTTCCACAGCCCTGCCGGCCAGGTGGGGGCCTCAGCTCCACTGCCGGGGCCTGTCCACACGTGTCCCGTGAGCACGTGGACACCTGTCCTCCTCCCCCAGGAGAGCCCCACCCCTGCTGCTCCTGCATGGCTCCGGGACGTTGGCCCCGCTGGGGGACATGCCCCTCTCCTCATGCACTTGGGCCAGGCTGACTGGAGGGGTCAGGGCGTGGTCGTGTACAGTGACCCGGGGAACCTTCCAGGCCCCCTCTCCCTGGGTATGGGAAGTGTGGGACACCTGGGTGCCCCTGGGCGGAGCTGCCACCTGGTCCCAGGGAAATCTACTGCGGCATTGCTGTCTCGGGAAGGCGCACTGTCCCCTCTGACCTCACTGCAGAGGGATCCGGCCCAAAGTGCCCAGGTCGAACACTATGGGGGCCGGGAGGGCCCGTGGTGGGTGAAGAGCCTGCTCATCAGACGGGACCGGTCAGGAGGCGGCCCCGCCGGCCTCACCCAGCAGCACCAGGACCTCAGGGCCCTTTCCTTCGCCTGTCTCCTTTTGTGGGTCAGCACCCCCGAACTGTGGTCTGGAAATCGGCCACTCCCCAGCCCAGAACGGCCTCCCCGTAGGCTGGCCTGCCCGCACTGCACCTGCCCCCAGGCAGGGCAAGTTCTTTTCCCACCCTGGCCGATGACTCAGCAGGAATCCGTTGCCTGGTGCTGACCTCTGACCTCTGACCCCAGTCTGACAAAGTGTCCCAGGCCCTCAGGGACTTCCAGACCGTGGATCTGATCTTTTCCTGGCCAGTAGGGAGGGCGGGGACTCGGTGTCAAGTATGGCAGGGTGAGCGGGGGCAGGAGGAGGGTCCCTGAGGGAAGAGCTGGGGGACATGAGGAGCCCAGAGGTGGATGGGGAGGGATTCGCCGGAGGATGGGCGAACCGACCGCAGTGCTGTAGTTTTCGGGGTGCGCGCCGCAGGGAGTCAGCACCACCCAGGGAGTCAGCGACTGCCCTGCGCAGCGTTCCCTTCACCTGTCCCAGCCCGGGGGTGTGGGTGCGAGAGAACGGGCCGTGGGCCCTCCCTGGAGTCCAGGTAGGGAACCAGACGGAGCCCCAGCTCTCATGGCGGCCTGGGCGGGGCGCCCCCGGGGAAGGGTCCGGCCGGGCCCAGCAGCCTCACCTGCCTCACACGTCAGCTAGGCCGCAGGGACGGAGAGACTCAGTCCCGCTTCGGCCGACTTGCCCCGGGCTCCTACCCACCCGGCTCGTCAAGAGCCGGCTACTTGCGAGGGCGCTCGCATCCAGGTACGCTCACGAGGCCGCGGCGCTGCCCCCCGGCCGCGCCCGTCCAGGTCCCGCACAAGAAGCCGCAGTCGCGCTCCCACCGCCGGGCTCTGGAGCGGCCCCGGCACAGGTGCCGGCCGGAGGGCCGCCCGGGGGAGGCCGACTTGGGGGGCACCGCGCGTCGACCCTGCCCCACTCCACCCGCCCGGCCGCGGCCTCCCCGTCCCGCGCGCCCCGCCCGGTCCCAGCTAGGGGAGGGGGCCTACCTGCCCAGGTGCGCGGGGTCTCAAAAGAAGGACAGCAGGAGCCGACCGCCGCCCAGCGGCCTCGCGGTCCGGTCGGTCCGGCGGCCACTCCCTGCCGCGGCCCGCCCGCCGCGCGGCCTGATTCACGAGCCCGCCCCCGCCCCCGCCCCGCCCGCTCCCGCCGCCTGCCTGCCCGGGCAGCACCTGGAGGCGGGGCGGCCCCACCCGCGGCGCGCCTGCATTCCTCCGCCCGCCCGCCGCCGCCGCCCCGCACACCCAGGGCCGCGACTGCGCCCCGGGCCCCAACGTGCCCCGCAGCGGCGCGCCCGGGGACCCTCCCCGGGCGCGCTCGGAGACCTCCGGAGTCCCGAACCCCCATCTGTTCACCAAAGACTCGAGGTCCCTGCGCCCGACCCCTAACCCTCGCCCCGGAAGTCGAGGTCAGTGGGAAGTTCCGGTTCAGTCGCTAGGAAACGGGCCAGTCGGACGCGAGGGGCGGAGTTTCTGGTCCTGCCCAGGAGCTGGGGAGGCAGGTGAGGCAGTTGAGGCTGCGGGACGGCGCCCAGCTGGGGGCGCGGCTGAGCCTGCGCACCCTGCGAGCACAGGGAACGCCAGTACCACACCGGGACGTCCCCCACTCTGGTGCAGACTCAGAGGACTCCCCGCACACACTGATGCCCGCCAGTACCTGGGACCCTGTGGGTTTTCAGGGAACCTGTGCACACATCCCCCCGCATTGATGCCCACGCCTATAGGGGAGCCTTGGCGACAGCGGAAACCTTTCCACAAAGATGGACCCCACATCTACACCAACTCCCACGCGCTCGCCGGCCCCCACAGGCACCCCCGTGCCCACTCGCAGAGGCTGCACATCCCTATCAGCACCGGGGCGGGACCCCACACCCCAGCCCTTCTGCCAGGCACTTGGGACCCCCAGGCACACAGCAGCCCACGCACACATGCGGGGACCTCCGTGCACACCAGGCCCTGGGCGCGCTGTCACCAGGCACACCCCGACGTGCACACACACACACAAGGACCCTGGTGCACTGGCCTCCGCACGGTCCCTGCACACACGTGAGACCCCATAGGAACACGAGAGTCCCCAGGCGCCAGGGGCCCACGCACACCCTGCCCCGCACAGCCACCCTCTCTGCACCACACACGCGGCCCTCGGCTGCCCACGTGCAACGTGTCACGTGTCTGCCTTAGGGCCCCCTGCCCCCTCCCAAGCACTTGCTCTCCTCCTCGGTGGCAGTGCCTGAGCGCTCTCTCTGCCGGTCCTCAGTCACCTCCCTCCCCAGCCCTCCCCCCACCAGACCCTGCTCGCTCAATTTTCAGGGTCATTCCGTCACAAGCACTCAGCCGCCCTGCACCCGGGCCAACACAGTAGAGACTGGGGTCAGACCATGGCCGGGCAACAGTGCTGCAGTGGGGCGCCCTGCAGTGGGGGAGGTGAGGGGACCCTGACCTGGCCTGGGGTAGGGGAGATCTCCCAGGGACGGGAACTTTGGGGTCAGCCAAGCAGACTGGGGGAGGGGTGTGGCTTCCAGGTCCTGAGGACACCCCTCCCCCTAGTCTGCTTGGCTGACCCCAAGGCAGAGAGCACAGGAGCCTGTGGCACGGAGCTGGGCTCCCGTGTGCGCAGCAGCCCACAGCTTGCGGGCCAGCAGTCCAGTGCTTTGGAGCAGGGAGATGGATACAGGACACCAGCCCTGGGGGTGCAGTCAGGACCTGGAACCAGGGCGTGGGCAAGCCAGGGGCGTGGGGGGGCAGGTGATTGAGGGCGAGGGGGCGAGCTGTGGCCGGGTGCTCTTGCCGCGCGCGTTCCCACTCACGCTGCGGGTGGCCAGGGAGCCCGCGCAGGGCTGTGTGGGGTGCCCGTGGTCCTGCGTTCCCGTCTGGCAGCTGCTGACTGTCCACCAGGCCCAGGGCCCCTTCCACTCTGAGCCCACCCTCCCTCCCCTTCCTACCACCCGCCAGGAGCATGAGCAGTAAGAAGGGGGGGCCTAAAGAGGCCTCAGGGAAGCGGCAGCCACCCACCCCTGGGGCCCAGCGCAGAGCAGCTGCGGGTGAGTGAGGGCCGTTCGGCCCCCCGGGCACGCACTCAGACCCCGACTTGTGAGACCCACCCCTCCCCCGAGAAGACACTTCTCCTCTGAGTCAGGCGTGGGTATAGTACACTGGGGACTCGGAGGTCTGCGGTCCACTGCAGGCCCTGGGGCCGGGGCCAGTGTTCAGAGGGCACAGCTTTACAACACGGTGCGGGCGGGGCCTGGCTCCACGTGGGGATTCCGGGCTGAGGACGTGGCCCACCCTGACCCTCTGCTCCCCCCGGGCCTCCCGCCTCTCCCAGGCCTGCTGCTGCACCCAGGCCACCCTCTCCACAGCCGCCTCCAGCCCTAATGGTGACAGCTTGTCTGTGGCTCGGGCCTGCTGGGGGTCAGGAGGGCGCCTTCTGCCGTGCCCCCTGCCGCTGGTTGTCACGCCCCTTCTCTGAGCCCCACTTTTCTCTGTCACGGTCCTCATGGAAGTTTTCACTAAGCTGCCAGCCCCTTCCAGACTGCGACTCCAGGCTCCTCAAAGCACCCAGGCCTGCGTGGGGGTCTGTGCTTGCTGAGGGAGCCCACCCTGTCCCCCAGGGTTAGCCCCTCCGCTTGGGGTGGGCTTGCCGAAGGCCCGGGACCCCAGAGGGCTCCGAGGTCATAGGACCCAGCTGGATGGTGGTGACTGGCCTCAGGCCAAGCCGGCGCGAGACCCGCCTTCCCTCAAAGAGCCCCAGCGGCGTCTGAGGCGGCCTCCCTCCGGGAACAAGGATGCTGGCTCGGGCGCCGCCGGCTGCTTCCGCGGTCGAGCCCGGAGCAGGCACTGTAACAAACAGGAGGGGCAGGTACGCCGGGACGCGGAGCTGGGGGCCTGCTCCCAGTCCTGCTGCCTGTCCCCCCAGGCCACCACCCTGTCCGCCCCAGGGCCGCCCTGGACAGCACCTGGCCAGGACGCCCGGGGCCTCTGCAGGAACACCTCCGCCTCAGTTTCCCCGAGCTGGCACCCGCGGCCAGTCGAGCCTGGCCTGAGAAGGCCTGCTGTCGCGTGGTCCCCACAGCGCCCTGTGCAGCACCAGCCTCACTTGGCTGCTGTGACGAGGGGCCCACAGCTGTCCCAAGGCCAGCCCGCCTCCCGGGCCCCTGCGGGCACCTCTAGGTTGCTCATGTGGTCACCACACCCCCCAACTGTCGGAGCCTCCGCCAGCCCAGGCCCCCCGGCCTTACCTGGCCTTGGGCCGGCGGCGCCTCAAGGCCCTCGCTCCGGAGTCGCTCCAGGGCCATGGCCAGCTCCAGCCCCTCCATGCGCACCCAGGCCTGCTCCTCCTGCAGCTGCTGCAGCCACAGCTGCTCCTCCTGCCACAGCTGCTCTCGCCACAGCTGCTCCTCCTGCAGCTGCTGCAGCCACAGCTGCTCCTCCTGCCACAGCTGCGTCTGCAGCTGGACCTGCCGTCGCCGGTCCTCCAGCAGCAGCTGCTCCCGGGCTAGGCACAGCGGGACCTCATGGGGCCTCAGCAGCCCAGGGCCCGAGTTCGGCATGAGGCCCCCGACCCGGCAGCCTTCCATGTCCACGGTGGGGACTAGCGCCAGCTGGGACCCCGGAGCAGCGGCCGGCACTGGCCTCTCCGCTGCCTGTGGCTGCTCTGGCCTGGCCACCCTGGGGTGTCCCTGGGGAGCTGACTTGCTGCTGGTCACGTGCCCCACAAGGGCCACCCCTGTCTCATCCTGAGGGCCCTCTGCGTGGGAGGGAGGGGGCTTGGCCTCAGGGCCCTGCTGCCCTGCGGCCTGCTGGGCCCTGCCCGCCCTCCTGGCTCGGGCTTTCCGAGCTCGGCTCCGTTTCCCAGACATGGCCCGGATCTGGTGTCTGCTCCTGGGGGCCCAGAGGGCAGCCCCGCAGGCCGCAGTGGGCCCTCGGTCGCCGCTGTCCCTTGTGCCTGCCCTGCCCCGTGGCTGGAGCCCACGGCGCCGTGACTCTGGCCCTGGCTCTGCCTGTGGGCCTCACGGGCCGACTCGGCGGGCCCGGCCACGCCGCGGAGTTTATAGGGACTTGGCGGCGGCGGCGGCTCCCTCGGCAGAGGCTGACTAACGTGCTGACACAGGGCACAGGCCTTTACGGGCCACGGGCCTCGTTGGCCAGACTGGGAGGGAGACGGGGAAACTGGAGGAGGTGACGCTCACCCGCCAGACCGCCAGCTGGGTGCAGGGCGAGTCCCGTCCTGCCCTGGGCGGGCTCCCCCACCCCGTCCCGTCCCTGGTCTCAGGACTCAGACTCCAGCCCCCAGGGCCAGGAGCTGCACCCCCTGCCCACACTGGCCATGCCCACAGGGCCCTCCTCGGCCCAGGCCGTGCGACCCCCCGGGGCGGCCGACTGGCCCAGGGCCCCGCTGAGCACCAGCCCCAGGCCAGCAGGGCCGAGCCGCCCAGGCTGGGAGCACGGCGGGGAGGAAGACGCCTCGGGCCCAGCCCGGGGGCTCTGGGGGCCGCCCGCCCTGGGCTCTGGCGGCAGAGACCCGGCCTCAAAAGGCTCCGTCTGCGGACTGAGGGGGGCGGCAGGGGCCCTGGAGGCCGCCCTGGTTGGGGGTCCGGCTGCTCTGCCCGTGGGAGTGGGGCCCTGAGGAGCCCCCCAGCCAGCCAGCCTGTGCATGTGGGGGACAGAGGGCCGGCCCGAGAGCCGGCGTCCCCAGGGCTTCCGGCTGGGAGGGCGGCTCCAGAGGGCTTCCGCCCTAGCGCTTCCCCAGCCGGCAGCTGACTCACACCCACGCCCAGGCCCACCCGCCGGCTCTGCCACACTGGCTGGACCGGTTCGCCTGGCCCAGCCCTGCCTGCGCCCCGGGCTCGGCCTTTGCCCGGGAGGCTGGGGATGGGGGGAGGCCGACTGCCCGGGCACCGGGCACCGGGTGGACGCACAGAGAAGGAGGAGGGTGGGGAGGGCCAGCAGCGGGGCGCCCACCTGAGACCTCGGCACCCCTGGGCTCCCCAGCCCCTGGGGCTTCAGCGCCCGGCTGCAGGGCGGTGCTGCCTTCTGGCGCCGGGGGCACCGCCACCCCTGCACACGTGTGCCCTGTGCGTGCCATGTGGGACGCGGCCGGGCCGCTTGTTGAAGCTGTCAGGGGGGTGGACGCTCCCTAACAGCCGGGACGCAGCAGCGGCCCCACGGGTGACCCGTAAATGCCTCCTGAGGCTGGTGGGGGGATGGGCACACACACCGACCTCACTGACGCCCCGCACCCCCAGCGAAGCCAGGAGAGAGCCGCCAGCGGCTGCCGGGGAAGACTGGCCAGCAGGTGCTGGGCCCTGCGTCCCCTGAGTGCCCAGAGGCCCCTGCAGGTGAGAGCCGCGCCCCGCCCCCCGCTCTGCAGCCAGCGGGGTGTGGGGAGGGCTCGGGGCTGGCTGGTGGGCAGCAGGCTGTCCTGGGCCGGGTCTTGCAGGGTGTGCGTGTGAGTGTACATCTGGGAGACTGTGTGTGCACGCATGTGTGTGACAGTGTGTGTGGCATGTGCAGACGAGCATGCGTGTGAGTGTGCTGGGGGGACGAGCCTGTTGCACACACAGGGCAGCGTGCGCCTCCTGGGAACAAGTGGGGAGCCCCATCCTCTCTGCTCCCCCCTCCCCAGCACCTGCTTTCCCGTGAGGGGAGGGCTGGGCTTGGCTGGGCGGCCGGCACCGAGTGCCTCCCCGGGGTGCAGCCTCTTTGGGAACCCCTTCCCCCCACCCTCCAGCTCCCCGGGCGTGGGGACCGCCCTGCTTCCACCCAGAGCAGGACATGGTGTTGTTTGCCCTGTGCGCTGTCGCCCTCCTGTGGCTGGAGCCAACCTCGCAGCCTTCCCAGGAAAAGGGGGCGTGGTGCCCCCGCCTCTGTCGCTCCTTCTGGGCCTGAGCCCCGGGCCTCAGTCCCAGTCCTGTCTTCCTGGCTTGGGCTCCAAGGGGCTTCCCGAGTGCCATCGTCCCCTGAACCTCCTCCTGTGGCCCAGACCAGGCCCAGCTGCCCCTCAGCCCTCTCCTGAATGTGGGCGGGCCTTCGGCAGGCCCGGCCACCCTTCCTGAAGGCCAGCGGTCTGGGGCGTGCCGCACTCCCGTGGCCCGGCTGCCTGGCCAGTGGTGGTGTGACGCCCCCGCAGAGGCTCCCTCTCCTGGGGGCCGGTTGGCTTGTGGCTGAGTCCCCCACTCCGCCCTGTCGGCCAGCCTTGGGTGCGTTGCCTCGGCGCTTCCGGGGCACGGATCCCGTGGGGTCCGTAGCGACTTCCCTGCCTGAGGCCATTTCTCTCAGCCTTCCTCGGTTTCCTGCCAAAGCCTGCAGCTTGCCTTCCCAAGGGAGGGGCGGGGTGCGGCTCCGAGGGCTGGCAGCGTCCCAGCTGTGCCTGGAGACTTCCTGCGGAGACCCGGGTCCTTCTCATTCCTTCCTGGGGCCCTCCGCACCCCTCCTCACCCCTGCCGGTGGCCAGGTTTTCCTGGCCAGGCCTGTGGAACGGGGGGACCTTCGCCCCTTGGTCAGGTCTGGTGGGCCAGGCCTGCCCCTGTGGCCGCGCTCCCACACCGGGCGTCGGAGCCCAGCAGCTGCCTGGGCCAGGCTTGGACGGCAGCCTGGGTCTAGGACCCCTCTCCCCTCCCAGGGCCCACCAAGGAGGACCGGGCAGCCACCGTCATCCAGTGCGCCTTCAGGCGGCTCCGGGCCAGGAAGGAGCTGGCCCGCCGCCGCGGGGAGCACCGGGAGTACCTGGAGCAGATGGAGAGGCTGCAGCGGGAGGTGCGGGCCTCCCCGGGGCCTGCGTCCCGGCCTGCGGTGCCAGGCCCTAGGCCCCAGAGCTCAGCACACTGGCCCCTCGGGGTGGTGTCCCCCGCAGGCCTTCCTGACCCTGGTGCGCCGGGAGCGGGAGGCGGCCCGGCGCCAGCGGGAGGAGGAGGAAAAGGCCGAGCGGCGGCGGCAGGAGGAGCGGCAGCGCCAGGCGCGCCTGCTGGACGCGGCCTTCGACGGCAACCTGGGGGAGATCACCGCGGTCCTGCGGGAGGTCAGCGGGGCGGGGGCGGGGCGGGGCGGCGGGCGGGCGGCCGGCAGGGCGCAGGTGACCCTGCCCGGGCGCAGGCGGACGAGCTGCTGACCGGCGAGGGTGTGGGCCACGACGAGGCGGGCCTGGTGCGGCGGCGGCAGCAGCGCGTGGCCCTGCTGGAGTGCGCGGACGCCCGCGGGAACACGCCGATGTCCGAGGCGGCGGCGGGCGGGCAGCCCCTGGCGATCAGGCTGCTGGCCGAGCAGGGCGCCAGCCCCAACTGCAAGGTGGGCGCCGGGGCTGCGGGCGGCGGGCGCGGCCCCCCCCCCCCCCCCCCGCTGGCCCGGCTCAGGGCCCCGCTCCTGCAGGGCGCCTTCGGCCGGACGCCGCTGTACCGAGCCGCCTTCGGGGGCCACCTGGAGGCTGTGGAGGTGCTTCTGGAGCTCGGCGCGGACCCCCGCGTGTACGCGGACGACGGCAGCACCCCGGAGCAGGTGGGGGCCTGGCGTCCGCCTTGGGAAGTGGTGTGCCCCTCGGAGGGGGGGAAACTGAGGCCCGTTCACCCGGCCCCTCATTCTCCGCACGTCCTGTATCTGCAGTCACACTGCTCTGGGGGCCCAGGGACCGCCGGCCAGCCACGCCTCTCCCCGCAGGGGGCCAGCCTGGCCACAGGTGTGAGGGTTCTCCCTGGCCGGGAGGCCATGCCCCACAGGGCCTGTGGGTGTGGTGGGAAGCCAGGTGGCCAAGTGCCACTTCCTTATTTAAAAAAAAAAAAAACTTTTAAAAGAGATTATATTTATTGTTAGAGAGAGGGGAAGGGGGGGAGAAAGAGAGAGAAACATCAGTGTGTGGTTGCCTCTCACGCGCCCCCTACTGGGGATCTGACCCGCAACCCGGGCGTGTGCCCTGACTGGGAATCAAACCGGTGACCCTTCGTCCCCCGGCCAGAGCTCAGGCCACGGGGCCACACCAGCCGGGGCCACCTCTTTAACTTCTTTCGGTGAACCTGACTTGAACTGCAGGGCGTGCGCCATGTCAGTCCTCTGTCCCCCCACCCGAGAGGCCCCCCCAGCTGCGAAGCCCCTGAATCAGCCTGGGGTCTGCTGGGGGACCCCTGCTTCCCCACAGGGGCTGCCGGGGTCTTTGCTCAGTTGGGGGCCCCATGCCCAGGGCCCCGCCTGCACCCCCAGGCTGCCTCCTGGGGATGCTGCTCTGGGTCCCCCCGCTCCCCTGCCGTCTGCAACTGGAACCCTCAACTTCATCTCTTTATTTCTTAGTGGTAATCTTTTATTTTTTAAATTATATTTTATTGATTATGCTATTACAGTTGTCCTGATTTTTCACCCTTTGCCCCCCTCCACCCAGTAACCGCCCCCAGGCCACGCTCCCACCCTGGTTCATGTCCGTGGGTCATTCTCGCGAGTTCTTCGGCTTCTCCCTTCCCCGCACTGCACCTCACACCCCCGTGGCTGCTCCGTGACTGCCTGTTTGTGCCGCCGGACCCCCTCAGCTCTTCTCCCACTCCCCCGACGCCCGTCCCACCTCTCTCGTCCCTTCTGCCTCTAGCATTGTAATTACGACGTGTCTGCGTGGGCCTCTTGGGGGCTCTCTCTGCGTCCTGCGCTTGCGTGTCTGTTTCTCTCACCAAATTGGGGGAGTTCTCTTTCATTGCTTTTTCAAATTAATTTCCAACGTCTTGCTCTTTCCCTTCTCCCTCTGACGCCCCCATGGTGCGAATGTTGCACTGCCTGAGGTCGTCCCCGAGGCTTCTCACACCGCCCTCGTTTATTTGGTTCTCTTGTCCTTTGTCCTGCACAGTCCTGCTCTGCTTCCTTCTGTTCCCGGTCATCGGTTTGATCCTCGGCTTCGTCCACGTTCCTGTTGCTTCCCTGTGAATTGTTCTCCATTTATCTCAGCTAGCGAACCCTTCGTTTCTGACCGGGTCCTTCGTTTCTATGCTGCTGAGGCCCTCACTGAGTTCCTTGAGCATCCTGATCACCGGTGTTGAACTCCGCATCGGACAGGTTGCTTGTCGCCATTGTGTTGAGTTCTTTTACTGGAGTTTCGATTTGTTCTTTCACGTGGGCCGTGTTTCCTGGTCTCCTCGTTTTGGCAGCCTCCCTGTGTTTGTTTCTGTGTATCAGGTAGAGCTGCTTTGACTCCGTGTCTTGGTGGTGTGACCTAATGCAGTGGGTGTCCTGTAGGGTCCAGTGGCACAGCCTCCCCTGTCACCCAAGCTGGGCACTCGAGGTGTGTTCTTCATGTGGGCTGAGCACACTCTCCTCTTGTAGTTGAGCCTTGGTTGCTGTTGGCAGGTCAATGGGAGGGGTTTACCCAGGCCAGTCAGCCACAGGATCGGCTGTGACCACTTAGCACCCACCTCCACTCTCCGTGGAGGACCAGCTGTGCAGGGACAGGTGATGGTGCTCCGACGTGGTCTGTAGCTGTCCACTGGGTACGCTGGCCCTGGGGTTTCCCGGGTGGTGCAGGCCAAGGTCAGCCCCCACCTGTGTTTTGCCCAAGACCACCCGTCCTGAGCTATAAAGCAATCTGAGATGGCTGCGACTTGTGCTGGGCTTGGAGATTCCCAGGGGAAGCTAAGCCATGAATCTGGGCTGGCTGCTGCTAGTGCTGCTCTGGGGCTCACTGAGTCCAGCTGTTGCTTGTTTGAGAGGATTTAGGAAGCTGTGATGCATGAGCCAAACCAGTCATTCATATGAAAAAGCAGCGTGGGTGGGTCTATGTTTGGTGGGGCAGAGCCTCAGGGAATCTCGAAGGCAGGCCAAACAGTGTTAGGTTGGTGGAGTCTCAGATACGGCTCCAGCCTACGAGGTCTGTGGGGGGAGGGCCCAGAAAAGGGACAATGGCCTCTGCTCTCCTCGATGCCAGACACTTCCGTTCCTCCCTTCATGCCACTGGTGCCCTTCCAGCTGCTGCCCTGGCGCTGGAGCTCAGAGGGAGGGAGTCTGAGTGAGTCCGTGTGTGGGCTCTTTAAGAGGAACTGCTTGGGGCTCCAGAAGTTTCTTCCACCAACTCAGTCCCCACTGGTTTCTGCAGCCAGAAGTTGTGGGGACTTATCTTCCTGGCACTGGAGCCCTGGGCTGGGGGGCCTGGTGTGGGGCTGGGACCCCTCACTCCTGAGATATCCCTCCCGAATTTTTATCCACCACACGTGGGTGTGGGGCCAGCCCTTTCCACATCTCTGCTCCTCCTACCCGTCTGGGTGAACGTGGTTTAATTCCGTAGTTGTCAGACTTCTGTTCAACTCGATTGCTGCCATTTCCGAGTGATAGTGGTTCTATATCTTGGTTGTGATTTCGTTGTGGTTGTGTGAAGAGACGAGCCATGTGCGCCTGCGCCGCCATCTTGAACGGAAGTCTCCCTCCCGTTAATCTCCATGGGGGGCGGGCAGGCTTCACGGACGGAGGAGGCCAGGAGGTCAAAGGGCCTGGCTGCCTCCTCAGGGGGGCCGGGCGACAAGGGGCTGCTCCAGAGCACCGGGGAGCCCCGCTCGCGGCTGGTCATTCTCCACACACACGCTAGGCCTCGGGACCCCGAGAGGTCGAGACGTGTTCAGGGGGCTGCCTGAGGGGCACTGAGGACATTCCAACAGTCGGTGCCTGAGGTTGGGGGTGCACAGCAGGCTAGGGAGTAAGGGGGGTCACAGGGACAGAGCCCTAAGGAGAACAGCACACAGGGCGGGGGAGGGGTGGGCCAGGGGGGGCTGGGGGCACCCCGGATGCCAGAAAGGACAGTCTTTTCAACAAATGGTGCTGCAGCATTGGACACCGTGGGCAAAGAAATGAACCTGACCTCTCGCCTTGTAAAAACAACGGACTCAAAACGGACCACAGATTTGCATGTGGACGGCGTGGGCGATCACAGCTTTAGCAGAACACGGGAAAATGTCTGAGGCCCACGGCAGGCAAAGGATTCTTGGACAAAGGGCGCGATCCATAGAAGAAAATCTACAGGTGCACTTCATCAAGACGTGAAGCTTTTGCTCCGTTAAGAAGACGACCGGAGACGCCACAGCCGGGGAGGACATCTGCAAACCACACACCTGAGAGGGGGTTTATGTGAAAGGGACCCTCAACACCCCCGTAAACCGGGGCAAAGTGAGCAAAGGACACAAGCGGATGTGACACTGCCGGCCTCAGCCCCTGCCCGGCAGGAGAGCCGGGTCCTGGCAGGGAGGCCCGCCTGGGCACCGAAGGCCCGGAGCCCTCGTCGGGGGCGGCCCCGCGGGGGGCGGGACGTTCGCCGTGTGACTCGGTGGACAGGCCCCCGGGCCTTCGCTCCCGTGGAGCGGACACTGTGTCCCTGCTACGGGGTGGGTGGGGGGCGGGGGGTGCACACACCTGGTCGCAGCAGCGTGCTGCACAGCAGCCCCAACCGAAGCCCCCCACGCTCTCCCGTGCGCGAGGGGCCGGCAGCCCGGGTCCATCCGCGCCGTGGGCCGCTCGC
Source organism: Trachops cirrhosus (assembly GCA_028533065.1). Classification (NCBI taxonomy): domain Eukaryota; kingdom Metazoa; phylum Chordata; class Mammalia; order Chiroptera; family Phyllostomidae; genus Trachops; species Trachops cirrhosus. Next base: position 123,815,018 of record CM052544.1, read on the forward strand.
TCCCCTGCGGCGAGCGCTGCGGTGCCCGGAAGGCGTCACGCACGCACGGGGAGAAACCCGGCCTCACCAGGTTGCAGGCTGTGTGCCGCCATTTACATGGCGTTTGCAAAGTGACAAGGCTGTGGGGGTAGGGACCATTGGTGGTTTGGGGTGAGGCACGGGGGGCGCAGGGGAGAAAGAGGGTGGAGGTGGCTGCACCTGGGGCGGGGACAGGGGTGGGGGCCGCCAAGGGGCTGGAGATGGGCCGAGCAGTCGCCAGGCGAGAGAATCCCAGGCCGGGGGACGGTGAGGAAGGGACAGTCAAGACGGAGCGGGGCCGACTCCCGAACGAAGGGCAGCTCCCGGCCGCAGGCGCCCGCGGGGACAGCCCGGCACAGAGGGAGGGGCTCAGGGCCCCCTGGGGTGCTGCGGGGAGGAGAGGGCGGAGCAGCGTCTTGGACGTACCGCAGGGAGAGAAAACCCCGCCGCCCCAGCTGTGTGCCCGGCGCCAAGATCTTCAACGCTGCAGGCGAAGCCTTCGAAGACCTTGGCGGACTGCGGGAGCCGAAAGAGCCGTCCCCGGCAGACTCGGGCTATAAGACACGTGGACGCCAGTCCCGCGGCGGGTGGGAGGGACACCAGACACGGGCTGCGTCCCCACAGGGGGCGAGGGACATTGGGAAGCGCACCTGTCGCCCAGTCACATACACGGGGCGCCCTCGTCACTTACCTCTGTGGGAAGATGCCTGAAGGAGCAAACACAGCCGCGACGCGTGATGGGCTTTACAGCGGAAACGCACGCACCGAAAATCCCACAAACCGCCGTCGCCTGGCGCAGCCGCCCGGCAGGACGCCGGACAGTGTGGGTGGGCGCCCCGCGTCGGGCTCCCGCCTGGGACGTCCAGGCGTGCACTGTGAACCCCGAAACAGCCACTGACTACGAAGAGCGGTAGCCGGCGAGACAGCCAGGGAGATGAGATGGAACTCTGAGGCGTGTGCCGTGCACAGGGAGGAGGACAGACAGCCACAGGAAAGGAGGGAGCAGACGGCCAGCTGGCGCCCGCCCTGGTTCTCACCGACGCGCCGTCCACCCCGTCTTTGCCGAGTCGTTTCGCTCCGACCCCTTTACTGCCTCCCCGCTGTGAGTCCTCTGTCGGTAAACGCACTGGTCCGCCCACTCATCACCGCGGCCGTCACACCCTTGTCACCCCTGAGGCCGTCCCTCACATTCATTCACTCGCTCTTATGCGAGCACTTTGGGTACCCGGCCCGTCCCTCCTCCTGCTCACAGGCACCTGTCCCCCGACGGACGGACGGGAGGCTCTGAGAACGCAGGGGCCAGGCTCCGTCCTCGGCGCCGTCCCAGGAGCCACACCTCCCGGTGGTTGCGGCAAAGGCGCTCAGAGATCGGGCCGAATGACCGAACTCACCCATCGGTCCCTCTGGCCGCTTGCTCAGCCGACCCTCCACTTGTCCAGCTGCCCATCCCTGAACTCCCTTCGTCTGCGGGTTTTTTTCATGCGTTCATTTAATTCAGTTTCATCCACCCGTTCGGTCAGTGCAATGGGCGCTTTCACATCGTCGGTCCACCGGCACTCCCGTCCACTGGCCGCCTCACTCACAAACCAGCCGTCACTCCGTGCGCCCCCACTTCACCTGGCCGTCCGTGCCGCTTCCCGTTTACCCCAGTTCCGCGCACACACTACTCTCTGGCCAATTCTCAGACTCACTTGAATCTCAGATCCCCTGTTTCCGAGAACGGGGCTTTTCGGGGCGCAACGAGGGAATGCATGCGCTGCTCTCTGGAGCAAGGAATCGCGGTTTCTTCAAGTCACCAGCTCCTCCTCCCGCCGTCGGCTCCTCCGCAGCCTCATCCAGCTCCTCCGCGGTCCCTTCGCTCGTTTGCCAGCCACCCGTCCTGTGTCCACTCCTCGATTTTACGCACTTTAACCTTGCCTTTGTAAAATGCAGACCAGAGCTGCGCGGCTCAACTGCCCGCAAAGGGGATACTCACGGAGTGAGCACCTGAGTCCGGAGCCCATCCCATCCCCAGAGGACCTGGGGTCTGGGTCCCTTTATCACTCCTGGGCGGGAGGGGGGGGCTTGGGGGGCCCGGTGGCTGCGGCTGCTGCTGGGGTGGTGTGGGCGAGGGTGGTCCCACGGCTGTGTCCAGGGGGAGGTCTGCGGGGGACAGCGAGAGGGGGAGCCGCAGGGAGGCTGGCTGAGGAGGTGCTGGCAGGGCGGCCGAGGGGACCTGGGGCGTCTGTTTTGGGGAGAGCTGTACCTTGGCGCTCGAGGCTCCCAGGCGAGCAGCGGGGTCCCCATCTCCGCAAGCTGTGGCCTCTTCTCTAAAATGGGGCAGCACGTCCTCCCCGGCTCCGGGCAGCACGGGCCCTGACAGGACCCCGCCACCAGGTGGCCTCGCTGGACGCCGTGGCCAGCGCGCTGCAGTCCTGGGACCTGAGCCTCACCGAGGCCATGCTCCGGAACATGGAGGCCGAGCGGCAGCGCCGGGCCCAGGAGGCCGAGCGGCACCGGGAGGCGGAGGCCACGCGGTGAGCCCAGGGAGGGCCCCCCACCCTGTGCCCCCCATAGGGGGCTGCTCTGACCTGTTCCCTCCCACCCCAGCATGAACCTCAAAGTGCAACAGCTGGCTAAGGAACAGCAGCAGCGTCACAAAGAAGTGAGCAGCTGCCCAGAAGCCGGGGGCGGGGGGCGGGGGCCGGGCTGGGGCTGAGGAGGGGGAGGGGGCAGGTGCCGGGCGGCGGGACGCTGGCAGGCCCAGCCCGGCCCCGGCCTCACCGCCCCCCGCCCAGCTGCAGCAGGCCTACTGCGACCTCAACCGGAGGATCGCCGAGCACGACAAGTGCGAGCGGAGGCGTGCGGGCGTGGCCGAGCTCACGCTGCAGGTGGGCGAGCTCTCTCCCTCCGGGTCTGGGGCTCTGGGGCGCGGGGGCTCCGGAGCGGAGGGGCGCGGCCGTGGTCTGAGCGGAGTGTGGGCCCCTCCCCCAGGCCATCAAGGACGCAGAGGCCCAAGTGGACAGGCTGCGGCAGGAGGCCCAGAAGGCCGAGGAGACGCTGGCCGTGGCCAGACTGGAGCTGCGGGAGCAGACCCAGCAGGGTGGGCGGGGCTCGGCCAGGGCCTGGGGGCCGCAGAGGCCAGGCCCGGGAGGGAGGGTGCGCGGCTGGGGGCTCCGGCGGTCGCCCAGCCTTCTGTCCCCGCAGGGGAGGAGGAGCCCCCGGGGCTGACGTGCCAGGTGGCCGAGCTGCACGACGTGCTGATGAAGGACGTGGGCGGCCGCATCCTCGCCGACGGCCGGTCAGTGGCCGCAGTCGGGGAGGGGCAGGCAGAGGGTGTGTGCACCGGCGATGACTCTGGGGCTGCCCCCAGGTGGCCTCTCGTCATCGACCCTTCAGGCCAGGCGGCCACCTTCTTGCGCTACCAGGACACCAACTATTTGGACACCGTGAACCCGGACCACCTGCAGCCGGAGCGGGTCCGGCTGGCGCTGCTGGGAGCGCTCAGGTGAGGCGGGGGGTGGGGCACACGCCCCGCCCCGGCCCGGCCCGCCCCAGCTCACCACCGGCCCTGGCCGCAGGTACGGGAAGCCGCTGGTGTTCGACCTGCGGGAGGTGGACCTGTTCCCGGCGGTGCAGCGGCAGCTGGAGGCGGTGCAGCCGGGCCTGGCGCGGGAGCTGCTGAGCCGCCGGCTGCTGCAGCAGGACGGGCACCTGTCTCTGCTCCGGCCCACGGACGGGCCGGAGTACGACCCCACCCAGTTCCAGGAGGCGCGCCTGGCGCAGTTCCGTCTCTTCTTCGTCAGCAAGGTCCGCTGGCCCCCCGCCGAGCAGCTGCAGGTCCTGCTCCCGGTGCGAGTGCAGCTGCCCGGCGGGGGCCGGTAGTGCCCGGCACCAATAAAGCCAAGCTCTGGGTCGGCTGCCGTGTGTGTCCGTGTGTCCGTGTGTCCGTGTGTCCGGCCCAGCCTGTGTGTCCACAGCCCGTCAGGCGGGAGCCCCGGCCGGAGGACCCCGGTTTGCAGGCGCTGGGTGGGGTGTCCCCACCTGGGGGCCGGCGGGCAGGCCGACCAGTCCCTCCTGACGGGTGGCACAGTGTGGGGCAGCCGGGGCCACCTGGCGGCTGGGGGTCCCCTGCCAGGGCCCTCAGCCTCGGCGGGCAGGAGAGGTGGGTGTGGGCGCACAGACGCTCAAGACCAAGGTAAAACGTAGTCAATTTTATTCTCCTTAAACCACAAAATAGAGTCTTTGGTTGTACAAACATCACTAGTTACAGTCTCGCCAAGGGGTCCTGGCTGGGGCGCGGTGAGGGGCAGTCAGTCAGCGGCCAGAACTCCTGAGGGGTCTCTTTAAAACGCTAACACCCAGGTTAAAAGACTCGGGGCGAGGGCGGTGCTGGAGCCGGCGGGGCCCCCACCCCAAGTCCGGGGGAGGGTCCCTGACCCCCTAAGAGGGCACGGGGCCCAGGCCACGGCGACCTGCACGCATCGGACGGCGGCTGCTGCACAGCGTCACCTCCTCGGGGCCCACGGCGTCCGGCGAGGGCCTGCCCAGCAGCGCCACGGCCACCTCTCCGTCCTCCTGCAGGCCTGGCAGGCGGAGGCGGGGGGGGGGGGAGTGAGGCGAGGGGGCCGGGCACCCAGGGCGCAACCCCGGCCCGGCCCGGCCACTCACCCGGGCTGGGAGACGGCTCCAGGGACCTCAGCTCCTCAGCAAAGTCCGGGGACTGTGGTGGGGACAAGGGCTGGGTCAGGGCTCTGCCCCCCACCTGCCTGAAACCGCCCGCCCGCGAGAGCCGGGTGGGGCGGCCCACACCCAGGAGCGGGTCGGCAGGACAGACGGACGGACGGACGGACAGACGGGGGAGGTGCTGCAGGCGGGGACGGGGCTGGGTGCGGCCCAGGCGGCCGAGGGGCTGCGGCACGGGGGCCAAGCGGGCCCGGTACCTGCAGGTCACAGACAGGCCTGGAAGAGGGGAGGGCGGCGAACACCCTGTAGTCGAACTTCCTCCCAGACAAGGCCTTGAGAGGGCAGCGTGAGGGAGAGAGGCAGAGGCCGCGCTGAGAAGGGGGTGGGGTGCAGCCCGGGTCCCCGCCCCTCTGCCGCGGGGGGGGCAGTGGGGGCGAGGGGGCGGCTGGTCCTCACCAGGCGTCCAGGGGAGGTGCCGGTCGGGGGGCCGAGGTCTGGGGGGACGAGAAAGGGGTGTTGGGAGCGGTCCGCAGCGCAGGCCAAGCCCCCAACGCCCCTCGGACCCACGGACCTTCCAAGGGGGTGGGCGACGGGGTGGGCGCGGGGGAGGGGGCCTCAGCCAGCCGCTCCAGGGGCCCGCGCTTGCTCCGGCCCTCTTGGGACTTGCTGAGAACCATCTGTGCACGGAGCGCGTCCTGCTCCAGGGACTTCATCCTGCGGGGAGGGAGGTATGGCAGCGGCGGGGCGGCGGGCCGGCGGGCCGGCAGTGGGGCGCGGGGGCGCGGGGCAGGGCCTCACCTGGCGGCCCTCCACAGGGCGCGCTTCTCCGCCTCCAGGGCCCGGCGCTCGGCGGGGGACAGGGCCCTCTCGGGCACCGGCAGCTCCGGGCTCTGCACGCGCAGCCGCTCCTGATGGCGGCGCTCGGCTTTGGCCGTCCGCACGGGGGCGCTGCTCCCCAGGGGCGGAGGGGACGACGGGACAGGCCTGCTCGGGGACAGGACGGGGCGGTGGGTGGGGGGCCGGCGTAGGGCGCACCGGCGGTACCTGGCGCCAGGCCCTCTCCCCCGGCCTCACCCTGCGGCAGAGCCTGCGGCCCAGGGAGGCTCCTCCTCCGGCTCCTCGCGGTCCTCCGGGGCCTCCCGGTCCAGGCCGGCCCCCGGGCCCGCTGCCTCCCGCAGCATCTGCGCCCTCCTCTGCTGCAGCTTCCGGGCTGGGGGTGGGGGTGGGGGTGCAGGTCAGGCCCGGGGCAGGCCCGGCCACCGCCCGCCGCGGCTCGGCGCCCGCTTACCTTCTTCCTCCTGCATCTTCCGCAGGTCGTCGGCACCCACCAGGGACACGCGCTTCGGGGGGCCCTCGGCCTGGGGCACCCGCACCTCCAACTCGAAGTACTTCTGCCGCTCTCGGAAGGACAGCTGCTCCGGGGAGGCAGTGGGCCCGGGCGTGGGGGGCTGCGGGGGGCCGGGTTTGAGACTGGGGCGGCTCCCTCCCCTAGCTTGCACCCAGCGGGCAGGAGCCCGCGGCCGGGGAGGGGCAGCCCCGCACTCACTGGGGCAGCCTCGTCCTGCGGGGGCGGTGGGCCCGGCACGGCGGCGTAGGTCCTGTAGGCCCGCTTCACGTCGGAGGGCAGCTCGTCCGGGGAGGGCGGGGAGGAGGGCTGGCGGGGAGGCTCCGGTGAGCTGAGCGGGGCGGCTGTTCCCACGGACGGCCCCCACCCCCGCCCCCCGCGGGTCAGGGCACTCACAGCGCGGGGGCTGCCTCTGCCCCTGGGGGCCGGGGAGCCCCTGGGCCAGACCTGAGCCAGTGGTTGGATCACCCCCGGTTTTGTCTGCAAAGGGTGGGGGCCGGAGGGGGGAGCCAGGGGTCCAGGGAAGGGGGGAGGGGGTGGAGGGAGAAAGACAGAGCGATGGAGCCGAGGTGGCGGCAGAGCCAGGGAGCTTCAGGCCACGGGGAGGGGCAGGGCCGAGTGGGCCCCCGGGTGCCGGGCAGGAGACTCGACCGCCCAGCCCCGTCTGCCCAGGGGAACCAGGGGAGCTTCTGCCCCCGGTGCGGGCCGGGCCTGGCCAGGAGGGTGCTGTGCTCCCCTAGAGACAGGGGCACCCGGGCGGGGGCGTCCCCGGCACCCACGTCTGCCCAGAGGAGAAGGCGCCGGACACGAGCACCGTCGGCACTGACCCCCACCCCACCTGGTGGGCCCTCACCTGCTGGTGGCCAGGGGAGCGGGGTGCCTCAGCCGGCCTCCCTCGGGTGGGCACCTGCAGGAGCCAGGTGGGGTGGGGGTCAGGCAGGGCTGGGGGCCCACAGGCGGGGCTGGGGTGCTTGCCTTGGTGGCACAGAGGCAGGCACTCAGTTCCCTGACCTGACCACAGCCCAAGGGACGTCCCCAGGGGCCTAGACTACCGCTTGGCCAGCACCACGGGCACCCCCGTCAAATGCTGAGGGGACACAGGAGACCCGGGGTGTGCTGGGCCCGTGCCCTGTCCCCCAAGGCATGCGTCTCTGGCAGGGTGCAGCCTGGAGCTTCACGAGAGAAAAGGAGGCACAGATAGGCCAGACCAAGGCCAGACGAGGCAGAATCAGAGCTGGCCTGCTGGGGGCAGGGGAGTCGCTGCTGCTGACACGCTCGGGGCCCAGGCTGAGGCCCCAGGGGACCCCCCCCCCACAAGTCTCAAAGGCCTCGGGTCCAGGGAGGCCCCATGCCCACCAGCCTCCCCAGAGCTTCAACCAATTTTGGTCAGAGGACGCCCCACCCCCCCCACGGGCTCCCTGCTCTCGGCTCTCCGTTGCCAACGTGGGGAGGAGGGTGCCGCCAGCCCCTCGCACATCCTGGCTCCCCACCCGCCCCCCACTTGTGCTCCTGGGGGCCTCCCAGTGGCGCTGGCTGGACCCAGCCTGTAGAGTTATCCACGCTTCTCGGGGGAGCGAGGCCTGAACGGCACCTGCCACCCGTGCCCAGCTGTGCCTGCTGCCCCGGCCCCCATGGCTCCTTGCCGCCCGCTGCTCCAGCCTGTGCTCCTCACAGCGGCATGCGCCCAGCCCCCCTGAACCCTCTGGGAGCCCCTCTGACTGCAAGGGGCTCGGGCTTCCCCTCGCCCAGTCTGCTGAGTCCAGAGGCCTTCAGAGGAGCCCCCGTCCCTGCAAACCTCCGGCCCTCAGGGACAAGGAGGCGACAGCAGCACCAGCCGCGCCGCTTGAATCGCAGATTAAGGGGGACGTGACCTGTGCCGGGCCAGGGGGCGGCTCCAGCCTGGGTTCCCCCGGCCCTGATGCCAATCCCCACCCCGTCCTGGCCAGGGCCCTCTCCTGCAGCCTCCGCCCCAGGGACAGGACCCCTGTGGTGCCCACCCAGAAGCCCTGTCCTGCAGGGTCCCTGCCGAGGAGAGGGAGCTAAGGCGGGGACGGGCCCGACAAACAGGCGGGCAGAGGCTGGACCAGCAGCGCAGCCCAGGGACACCGAGGGGGCCCGGGAACAGGACGGCCCAGCGCAGAGGCGGGGCCGCAGCCCTCACAGTGTCGGGCAGGCAGCTGTCCGGGCACTGTGGAGCTGGGTCTGGGACCTGGCTGCCCCCCGCCACGCCCACCCGGGGTGCCCGGGGTGCGGTGGGGGTCCTGCCGGTGCAGAGCCAGGGCTGGTGCGCCAGGCCGGGAAGCCGGACACTCACCACGGCCTCTGGTCCCCACGGCGCCGTCTGTCCAGGCAGCTCCTTGTCCTGTGAGCAAAGCAGGTGGCGTTCAGGGGCCCGCGGCCTCTGGCTCCCAGCCAGGGGGTGTGGGGCGCAGGCGGCTCTGACCTTGTGGGGGCCCTCGGGGCTCAGCTCCCGGTCGATGGAGGAGACGCTTTCCAGGCTGCTCCTGCGGCCGACGCCGGCTGCGAAGGGGTTGGCGATGACTCCCGGCGACACCTGAGGGGGCAGCAGGCGCGCGTGTGGGTGAGGCTGGGGCCCCGGCAGAGCTACAGCACCAGGTGGGGGCAGGGACAGCCGGGCTCCCGCTGACGAAGGGCGCCACCCACAGGGGTGCCTGGACCCTGTGAGGGGAGCACCCGACGGGCCTGAACCCCGACTGAGAGGAGCTCAGCACTGCCTGAGCGGGAGTGGCAGCCGGTGGGCCGCTGCGTGGTCACGAGCGCTGAGGGTCCACGTCTGCCTGACACCCGGCAGCGGCTGGCGGGCGAGTTTCTGGGGACAGCGGTGGCTGAGTGCACACGGCCGCACCCAGTCCTGCCGTGGGGTCTGACCCCGGGATGCCCGGCCGCCATGCACACCCAGGACCAAATCCCGGCTCCCGAACGTCCCTTCCCGGGGGCCGGATGGCGCTCCTCGGAGCACAGTGACTGCGGGGCTGCCCCCTCGGGCAGAAAGTGAAGGCCGGCGGCCCGGGTCGGGGTCCTGCACTCGGCCGGGACGGCCTGCGCGCCGACCGTTCCCACAGCGGCACCGGCAGCCCGTCCCGAGAAGCTCAAGGACAATGACACTGGTGTGTCTGAGCCAGGACGTGCCGATGACACAGTGCTCGGGGGAGGGAGAGCCCTAAGCCAGCTCCCAGGACGCCCACGGGGGCCGAGCCAGTGCAGGCGGGGCCCACGGCCAGGACACGGGACGGCCTCAGAGGGCGGCCCCGACTCCACAACTGGCAGCTGAGAAGCCTGGGTCACTTCCGTGGGTGACCCAGGCTCACCCACAGACAGCCCCCAGGTCAGGCCGATCCCAGCAGCTCTCGCCACGAAACCCCACAGCCTGTTTGGAAGGAGACGCAGGAGAACAAGGCGATTCCCAAGGAGAGGACGGAAGTGGGCGCGGGGCGGTCAGGCGCCCGCACGCGGCCCAGGGCGAATGCAGGGGACACAGGCGGCTGCGGCCGTCGTGACGGGGTCTTGAGTGGGGCGCTCAGCCTCACGGGGGGATGCGGGCAGCGCCCCAAGTTCTGTGCAGGAACCCGAGGTCACAGAGAGAAGGACCAGAGACTCAGGCCCCAGAGTGCGGACTTCTGTGGCCCCAAGGACACCGTTCTCAGAAGGACCAGAGGCGCTGCACTCACACCCACCTGGGGCGGGCGCCGGGGACACAGACCCACTGTCACGTGGCAGAGCACGCGCCCCCGGAGCAGAGGGACACGCAGAGGAGCCAGCAGCGTCTGCCAGGCTGCTGGACACACCGGGGCGCGCTGCGCAGACGCCCCAGGGCCCACAGTGCTTGCTGGGACTCCGGACACGGGGACCGCACCCGCGCGGCGCTGGGACCAGCACCAGGGCCTCCAGCGGAAGAGCCCGTGTGACACAGAGAGGCCGAGCGTGGACCCCGGGACGCAGGGTGCGCAAGCCCGCCCCTGTGCAGCGGCACCGACTCTGGGAGGGCAGCAGGAGCGATGACCGACACGCGCCGACACACGCTGTGACCAGCGGGCGGGGGCAGGGCGCCCGCGAGCCCGCCCCCAGGCACGGCCGGGGCCCCGTGAGGACACGCTGCGGTGCGGAGCCACCCTCGTCTGGGGCCACCAGCGACGTGTCACCTCAGCTGTGCCGAAGGGCCCGGAGAGGGCCGTGGAGAGAAGACAGGGACAGGGACAGGGACCGTCCCTTCTGAGCAGAGGGGGCACCGGGGCCAGAGGCCTGTCCTGCCCAGGACACGTGGCGGACGGGGGGCAGGCTGTGGGGGCCCGGCGGGATGCCCCGCACGCCCCACTGGGGCTCCCTCTGGGGAAGGCCTGGCAGCGAGCTCCTCGCCGGGGAAGGGGAAGAGCTCAGGGAAGCAGGGGCGCCGGGCAAGTCCCCTGGGTGCCCGCGCGTGGACGGCGCCCTCCCCGGGGGCCCTGGCCCGCGGCGTGCCTGGCTCTGAGCCGGCTGGTCCCGGCCCGACAGCCGCGCTCTGCAGGGCTGCCTGCGGGGGGCAGGCGGTTCAACCCCCCCCCCGCCCCGCCCCCGAGTCCCAGGGCCCCAACGCGTCCTCAGCAGGTGGGCTGGACCGCGTGCCCCGGTCCCACCCCGCGCCCCGACGCACAGGCCAGCCCACCGCCCCGCCCCGGCCGCCCCGGGCACTGACCTCGGCGGGGGCGACGCCGCTGGCGTCGAAGCCGTCGCAGACGAGCACGCAGAGGGTGTCGCCCGCGCCGCGCAGCAGCTGCACGGCCTCGGCGTGCGTGAGGCCCAGCAGGCTCTGCTGGTTCACCTCCAGCAGCCGCAGCCCCACTCGCAGGCGGCCGTCGCGCCCGGCGGCCCCCGCGGGGCTCACCTGCAGGGACAGCAGACCCTGCGCCTCAGCGCTGGCCGCCGCGGGCCCCTCGCCTGCCCCGGGGGCCTGGCACGCGGGCCCTCACCTTGGAGATGAAGATGCCCTCGTCGGTGGGGTCGCAGGGGTTCCCCGCGTGGCCCTTGGCCCCCCCACGGATGCTGATGCCCAGCTTCTCCCCGGGGGCCTTCTGGATGCAGAGCTCCCGCAGGCCCGGGGGGGGCGGGTCCCTCCGCACCAGCAGGACCAGCTCCAGGCAGGGCCGCAGCAGGGCACTGACCGCTTCCTGGTGCGTGGCCTCCCGCACGTCCTGCCCGTTCACTGCGAGGATGCGGTCCCCGACCCGCAGGCCACTCCGCGCGGCCAGGCCCCGGGGCAGCACCTGCGAGGGAGGTCAGGGCCTCAGTGTCCAGGCCCGGGTGCCCACCCTGCACGGTGGCCCTGGGCCCCCCTACCTTGGAGATGAAGACACCGGGCTCCTGGACTCCAAACGGGTGGCTGGAGTGGTCGGAGCCCCCGACGATGCTCAGCCCCAGCGGGCCCCCGGCTCTGGGCAGGCAGATCTCCTGGGGACACAGGGGTGTGAGGGGCCACAGGCTCGCCAGAGCGGCCAGGGTGTCAGAGCGCAATCTCTGCGCTGGCCCCCGCGGGAGACCCCAATGCCCGTGAGTCCCAGGGCCTGAGCATCCCCTTTCCTACGGGGAGCCGTGGGGCCTGGAGAGAGCTGGGGTCTCACCTCCACTGGGTATGGCCCCTCCAGGGCAGCAGCAAGCAGGCTGGGGGCCAGCCTCACGGGTGGGGGGTCCCCAGGGGCAGCAGTGACCGCGGTGGTGGGGGCAGCAGTGAGGGGTGGGGGTGAGCGTGGTGGGGGACTGGGAGGGAGGGGCACCCCAGCCTCGCGCTCCAACAGCAGGGCGATGGTGGGCGAGGCAGTGGTCAGCAGAGAGACAGCGTGGTCGTGCCGGGCCTCCGCCATGTCCACCCCGTTGATCTGCAAGAGCGAGGCTGGTCAGGAGTGTCGGGGGGCCCCACAGGACAACGGGCGGAGAGCGCGCCGGGCGGCCCCGTGCCCCTGCGTACCGAGAGGACCCGGTCGCCAACCTGCAGCGTGCCGGCCCGGTGAGCGGCGCCCCCCTCGGCAATGCGGGAGATGAAGATGCCCTGTCAGGAGGGGCGAGCCGTGCAGCTGAGAGATGCAGAGACGGCCGCTGGGCCCTGCCGCCCCCCCAGCCCCCGCAGCCGTGCTCACCCCGTCGCCAGCCCGGTAGGGCGTGGAGCCCTTCCCGCCCGCGATGCTGAAGCCCAGCCCCTTCTCGCTGCGCACCAGGCAGGCCACGTGGCGCTGCCGCAGGGGCCCGGGGGCCTCGGGCTGGGGCGGGCGCAGGGCGCTGAACCGCCGCTCCCGGGGACTGTAGTCGTCCTCCGGCCGCAGGGGCGTGACGGTGACCGCGTTCTCGGGCTCCACCATGCGCTCCCGCCACAGCCGCATGTGCACGGTGGCGCCCGCCCCCCGCAGCGCCTCCACGGCCTGGTGGTGCTCGGCCTCCTGCAGGGCCACGCCGTTCACCTGCAGAGCGGGCGCACGTGAGAATGGGCCACGGCCCCGTGGGAGTGCCACACGCACCCTCCACAGGTGGGGAGAGGACGGCACAGGTGACAGGGCTCCTGGTGGGCCCCGCTCCCCACTGTGCCACCTGCTGGCCGAAGGTCAGAGGGCCCACCTGCCAGCCGGTGCACACCTGTGTCCCCGTCCGTCAGCAGAGCAGTCCCACAACCCGGGTCACGGGGTTCCCAGACGTTCACCCCCGACCTGCGGGGCTCCCCGCCCTCAGCTTTCCCAGCTGCTTGGGGTGACGTCAGCCCCGCCTGGGCAAACACCCACGGGCTCCTGCACACCTGCCAGGGCCAGGTGGCCGGATGCCCAGGCGGGGGGTCCAGGGCAGGAGGAGAAGTCCCGACCCAGACCCGCCAGCAGCGTGACCGCCTCCAGGGTCTCCCCCGGAGCAGGACCCACTGCAGAGGCCGCTGGTCCAGGGGCACGCAGCCAGCACCCACCCGATGGGGGTCTATTGCTTGGGAGGCCCGTCCTGCAGGGGTGCCTGTGTGGGGACACCCTGAGGGCCACGGACTCACCTCGAGGAGCTTGTCGCCCACTCGGACCCCAGCCCGGGCCGCGGGGCCCTCCTCAGACACCCGGGAGATGAATATGCCCTGAAAGACAAGGAGCGCTGAGCCCGAGGGCAGCACACAGCCGAGGCCCCGCCCCCGGCACAGGGCGGGCACAGGGCAGCAGCGGCCCAGACGGCCAGAGGCCGGGCTCGGGCCGCTGCGGGCTCCTGGGCTACAGGGCGCAGGTCAACCCCCAGGAGTGGTCTCCACCCCGACCAGGCTCCGAGCTGCCCGCTGAGGCACCCGCCCACTCTAAGGTTCCGCCCGAGGTCAACTTCCGTCCCAGGTCAGCAGTCGGAGAGTGGGGAGAGGCTGGGACCCGGCGAGAGAGAGGGACAGACAGGAGGACGGACTCCTGGGGGCAGGAAGGCGGGGGCAGGGGGCGGGGGCGGGCGGCTCCGCACCTCGTCGTCCCCCTTGTAGGGGGTGGAGCCCTTGCCCCCCGCGATGCTGATGCCCAGGCCGCCAGTCTGCCGCACGATGGTGAGCGTCAGCTAGAAACAGGAGACACGGTGTCCAGGGAGGGCTGTGAGGGGCGGGCCCCGTGGGACGGGGAGGGCCCAGTCCTCTCCAGTGACACCACCGCCCTGGCACAAAAGGAGCCAGACAAGGCGGGCACTGCTGGGCAGAGGGTGGCGGCGGCCCAGGGCTCAAGGACGAGCGGCCAGGAAGGGGTGCCTGCTTGTGGGGGGCGAGGCCCAAGGCCCTACAGACGGGGTGCAACGCCCCCACCCCTAGCAAGACTGGCTGCCCTGCCTGGAGGCCAGCGCTGTCCCCGCCCCGGCCCTCTGGGCGCCAGGGTCGGGGGCCCCTCCGGGACACGGGGACACGGGACACGGGACACGGGACACGGGGAAGGGCAGGTCTCCTGTGGGGGGCAGCGCGCGAGCCCGCAGCCCCGGAAGCGAGCAGCAGCCGCGGGGCGCAGCAGAGCAGCCAGTACAGACCTCCTCCTCCTCAATGCGCGCGGGCTCTATCAGCAGGTTATTGGCCTGGTCAAACGACACCCCCTGTCAGGACAGGACCAGCGAGGGCATGCAGGTGAGCCAGCGCCCGGCCCGCCACCGCCGCGCCCGGCCCCGCACCGGCAGCACAGAGAGGGAGAGGACACCAAGCCCCCAAAGCCTGAGCACCAGCCCCTCGTCCCCGGCGCGGTGGCGGCTGCCGCTGAGCCACCAGCAGAGCAGGGCAGGGCTGGCGGGGCGGGGCGGGCCCACGGGGGCTGGGCCTGGTCCCAGATGGGCCCCCAGGCCCCCTTTGGCGGCCACGGCGCCACGTCCGAGCTCAGGCACGAGCCCCTGCAGTGTCGGAGGTGGGTGCCGTGGGGGGAAGGGCGGCCCCGGGGAGCAGGCAGGACCCCGAGGGCCCGCGAGAGCGCCACCTGAGGGCCAGCAGGAGGGCACAGTGGAAGCCCCCCGGAGGGAGCCTGCTGGGAAGGAGAGCCGGGCTGCAAGGCCCGGCCCAGGGAGGACGGTGGAGTCCGCGGTCCCTGGAGAGGGGCCCCCCCACTGAGCCTAGGGTGCCCCCACGAGGACACCGGCACAGACCTGGGGGCCTGGTGAGGCCCAGTGGCAGCACGGCCGGGGCTGAGTCGGCTGGGGGGAGGGGCACAACCCACCTTGACAGAGGGCACAGAGGCCACGGCCTCTTCCTTCTCCTCCTCCTCCTCCGCCACCACCTCCTCCTCGTCCTCCTCGTCCCCCTCGTCCTCAGCCCGAGGGGCCCAGGGCGCGTGCGGGCCGTTGTGCCAGCCCCCGGTCCCTGCGGGGCCCTCGCCGTCCGGCTGGGCCCCCTGCAGCAGGGCCACCACGGCCTCGGGCTGGGGCAGCCTGGAGACCCGGAAGTGCTTCTTGTAGTGGGGCGTGTCCTTGCGCGTGAGTCGCTGCCGCCCAGCGGGCGGGGCCCAGGGGGCCTCGGCCGGCTCTTCGCTCTCCCCGTCGCCCCCAGGCAGCAGCAGGGTGTCCTCTGCAAACCGCACTGTGGGCTGCAAGGGGCCGGCGTGAGGGTGGCGGCCACCCCAAGGGCCGAGGGAAGCCCGGGCGGGGGTGGCAGACGGGGGTTCCGAGCAGCGCCCTGCTCTCTGAAGCTCTATGGGGATGGGGGGGGACGGCGGGAGGACCAGGAGACCCCTCCCACTGCAGCTAAGGGGCTCTGAGCAGCGCCTCTGGAACCAGGGCAAGGGCCGGGGGACAGTCTGCAAGGGGGCTTCGGGGGTCTGCCCTTCACCCCCCACCTCTGCAGAGCTCACAGAGGGGAGAGCCCTCCTGGCGTCCCACCTGCCCCCGGCGTCCTGCTGGCACCCCCACTCGGGAGGGGAGCGGAGAGCTGGGGACAAGCAATGCCCGCTCCTGAACAAGTGGCCTCCGAGGTGGACTCACCTCCTCGTAGGACTCCTCCTCCGCCTCTTCCGGGGCAGCCAGCGAGGCTTCCCGCGGGCTGAGCCCGCCAGCCTCCTCCTCCCGCTCCGCCTCCTCCTGGGCCGGCGGGCCCTCGGGCTCCCCCGGGGAGGCCGTGCTGGTGGACAGGTGCGAGTCCTCGCTCAGGCCGGACCTGCTGCTGAGCCTCCGCTCCTGTGGACAGTCGGGCGGCCGGTCAGGCCGAGGGCCGCCTGTCTGCCCCGGTGAGCTCAGCCCCCGCAGCTGCCAGGCCCCACAGACAAGGGTGGGCTCGGCGCTCAGCCGCTCCGTCCCAGGGTACCCCCACTGCTACCAGACAGAACTGCGGGCACGGAGCCACGGCTCTTTGACATAGCCCCCCAAGAGTCTTTCTGAAAAAACGATCAAAGCAAGGACAGAATCAGCTCCCAAGAGAGTGGCGGCTGAGAGGGGCCACATGCCCTGCCGTGGGCACAAGTCCCCAAAGGGGCTGTGACAGCTTCCCGGGCGGCGGGTGAGCACTGCAGACGGCCCGCCCTGTGTCCCCCGGGAGGCCTGGGTGCCGGGCACCGAACGGCCTGGGCTCCCCTGCCTGCTCCCCACGCTCCTGTGTGAGCACAGCGGGGCCTGCCTGGCTTCGGCCCCAGCCCTTTTCACAGAGGCCGGTGACGCCCGTGCCAGATGGGTGGGCACCCAAGGGAGAGACCAGCCCACAGGCCCAGAGCCCTGTGCCCCCAAGGACAGAGCCTGAATCCTCCCGCGCTCCTCCTACCCTGTGTGCCTCCACTGCGTGCTCCCCTGGCTGGACCCAGCCCAGCACCCCTCCCCCACCTCAGTCCTGCTCTGCGGGCGGGCGGGTCAGCAGCTCTGCCCACCCCCCTACTGGGCCTCGTGCCCGCCCTGGACCCTCAGAGGCCCACACCGAGGACAGGGGAAATGCCTGGGCTTCCAGAGGGCGAAGGCCGGGGTCCCTTCTGCACCCCGTGCCCCAGTCACCTCCTCCGAAGGCGAGGGAGGCCCAGGGTCAGGCCGGCGGGAGGCTTCGCCGCGCCGCCCCTCCACGCCCCTCTTCATCACCTTGAGCTCGCTGGGGTGCGGCGTGGCCCGGCGCTGCAACCCCTGCAGCGGGCACAGGGGTGAGGGGTGGGCGGGGCAGGGTCAGGTGGGGGTGGGGGGCTGGCCACCGCCCGGGGACCCCACCCCCCATACCCGCTTCTCAGCTGCAGCCTCCTCGGCCTCCTCGTCGCTCGCGGGGGCCCCCAGAAACTTGATGACGCTGACGCGGCTGAGAGGGGCGTCGCTCCAGCTCTCGGAGGGGCTGCTCCGCTGCCCGGGACCCTCTGCGGGAGGGCGCGTCAGGGGCCAGCCTGCCCGACACCACACCCGCCCCGGTCGCCCCTGCAACCTGGCAACAACCTACCAAGGCTGGGAGGGGGCTGCTGGGGCAGCAGGTAGCAGGTGAGCACCTTCTCGCCGGTCTGGGCGTCGTCCTCGGTCTGGAACCGGAGCATGGGCTGCGCCTGGTTCTCAGCCAGCCACAGGGCCTTGAGGTTGAGGTGGGTGAGCGCGAACGGCAGACTCTGCAGCCTGGGGGCCCGAGACGGGGTCAGCTCGGGGGCCCTCGGCGGGCCGGCTCGGGGGGCGGGCAGGGCCGTGCGCGCTCACCGGTTCCCAGCCACGTCCAGCACGTGCAGCTCCGTCGTGTGGGCGAGCTCGGGCGGCAGGATGGCCAGGCGGTTGTCCCTCAGAGACAGGACGCTGAGCGCCACACAGCCCCCGATCTCGGGTGGCAGCACCTCCAGGCGGTTCCGGTCCACGTTGAGGTTGGTCAGCTTGGTCAGCTTTCCGAGGGAGTGGGGCAGAGCCTGGCCGGGTGGAGGGGGAGGGTCAGAGGCTGGGGGACGCCCGCTGGGAGAGAGGATGGAGACAGTGGCCCCCGGGGCAGCCCTCAGGTGGTCCTGGCTCCCCTCCCCTCCCCGGGCCTCCCCGCCAAGCAAGTGTCTGGCTCCCAGCACAGGCTGGCGCCCTGCCCTCGCCCTCGGCCTCCCGTGCTCTGAAACGGGTCCCGCCGGGGACGGAGCTCCCAGGGCCAGGCCCACCGTCAGCAGGTTCTCCGTGAGGATCAGCTCGGACAGGTTCTCGCAGTCCCCGATGGCCTCGGTCATCTCACACAGGCGGTTCTGGTCCACCTTCAGGATGGACAGCTGCTTCAGCTGACCTGGTGTCGGGGTGTCGTGCCAACGGGGCTGAGCGGGGCGGAAGGCCTGCCCCAGCTCTGCCGCACCCCACCCCCGCGACCTCCGCCTCTCAGCCCGGAGACGATGGGCTGTCAGTCCTGCCCCTGGGCCCGCTCGGGCTGCGACCCCAGCTCAGCACCGCAAGCACCTCGTGCGTGCGGCCGCCCCGCCCCCCCTCAGCCCGATCCCCTCCTCGAAGGCACCTCCCGGCCCCAGCTGGCACTGACCGATGCCGTCAGGCAGCCGCTGCAGCAGGTTCTGAGACAGCAGCAGGTCCGTGAGCAGCGCGAGCCCCCCCAGCTCTGCAGGCAGCGCCTCCAGCCGGTTCTCCGACACATCCAGGCACACCAGGCGCCGGAGGTTCCCGAGCTCCTGGGCGGGGTGCGGGGGTCAGGGCACGGCTGCCGGGGGAGAGGGGGGGCGCGGGGGGGCGGCCACACCCTCACTCACCGGAGGCAGTGCCGACAGCTGGTTCCGGTCCAGCCACAGTTCCCGAAGGTTGGGCAGAGCCCCCAGAGTGTCGGGCTGGAAGGATGGGAGGGAGGAGTGACCGAGGCTCACCTGCCGGCCTGCCCCACCCACAGCGGCCCCTCGCGACAGCCCCGCCCTCTGCGCACCAGCACTTCCAGGTCATTGCCTCCTAGATCCAGCTGCTCCAGCTTCACCAGGAAAGACAGCGACCTGCACAGGGGACAGAGCGAGGCTCCTCTCTGGAGCGTGGCCCGAGCCCCCAGGGCTGCAGCCCAAGTCGCCACCCGTGAGGGGCACCCGGCCACTCACGCAGGTAGGGACTTGAGCAGGTTCTCCCGGAGCTCCAGAGTCACCAGGTTGGCGAGGCTGAAAACGACCAGGGTGCGGTGTGAGGGCGGCAAGGGTGGCGGGAGGGGCAGGAGCAGGGCGAGCCGAGCCCCCCGCCCGCCCCCGAGCCAAACGTCACTCACTTGCCCACGTCCCCAGGCAGCGCCTGCAGGGACACGTCGTTCAGAGCCAGGTGGGCCAGGCCGCGCAGCTGGGTGAAGCCCTCGGGGAGCCTGCACCGGAGGAGGGGGCTTCAGACGCCCCGGCCAGGGCTCTGGGACCTCCCGTCCCCCACCAGCGCCCCCCCACCCCTGCTCGCCTGGACAGGGGGTTCCCGCTGAAGTCTGCGATCTCGAGGGCCTTGCAGAACTTGATGCTCTCGGGGATCTCGGGGATGTCTGCAATGGGGGCAAGGGTCACGGGGCGCCCGCCGCCTCCAGGGCCCAGAGCCCTTCCGGCCACCCTCGGGATCCCGCCCAGACCCGCCCTGGGCTCCACACCGTTCCGGGACACGTCCAGCTCCACCAGCTGCATGAAGTTGGCCACCTCAGGGGGCAGACGCTGGATCTCGTTGTCGCTCAGGCCCAGCTTGCGCAGGTTCAGCAGCCGGAAGAAGGGCTGTGGGCGGGGGGTGTGGGCAGGGGGCTGAGCCCTGTGGCAGAGGCCCCTCCAGAGCAGACGAGTTCCCAGATCACGGGTCCCCTGGGCCTCTGCCCGCCCTAGGCCACGCAGGAAGCCGGGGTCCTGCCTCGCCAGCCCAGTCTGCAGCAGGGAAAGCAGGGAGAGAACTCCCGGCTGCTGCTGTGTGAGGTCTCCTCGTGTCCTCTTGGACATGCTGTGCCCTTCGGCTGCCACCCTCCCACAGGGCAGGCCTCACACACCTGCACCTTAGCAGAGAAGCCACCTGCCCCTGAGTTACTAGAAAGTCCGTTTCCTACCTCCTGTGTCCTGTCTATACTCCGCCTACCACCTGAGTCACCTGTTTCATTCACCCAGCAGGTAACCCCTCCAGTGGCTTCTGTCACTGCACCCCAGCAACACACCGGCCCGAGCAAGAACTTGACAATTAACAAGGAGAATAGCGAAAACAGTCAAGTACCACACGCACGTGGTGCTGCGTGCAGAGGCTGCAGGCAGCGCAGGGAACCTGAGAAACAGCCCTGGCGCTGGAGTCCAGAACGGAGCCACACCCTCTGTGGCCGGCAGCCCCCAGGCACCGGCCCACTCAGCACCCTGTCTCGGAAAAGGAAATCCTTTTGTGACTTGCTTCCTTTAGCCTCCACTGCAAAGTGGCCTTGTGAGAATGAAACCAGACTGACCCGAAGGGACGAGAGTAGCAAGAGACGACAACGGACAGACCCGTCAGGAACAAACACCTTGGTAGGGGCACCCTACCCAAGCCGGCACCCAGGAGGAAGAGGAAGGCAATCGGAGGAGAAGGCCCGCCCCCCTTCAGAGCAGCCCAGCAAGGTAGTACCCGCGAACGGGCCGGCTTCACCTTCCACCCTCCTCTCTCTCCCCCTCGGACTCACTTCCCTGGGTCTTTCAATCTGCGGCTCGTTCTCCAGGTGCGCAAACCACCCCGACCCGGGCAGGCACCTAATGACCACGGCCACCTGGTGCCGGCGCCCGCGGCGGGCGAGGCTGGCCGGGTGGGGCCATGACCGGTAAAAACCGGCCGGGCCGGGCCGGCGGGGCTCGCGGGCGGCGGCGCACCTTGGGCAGCTCGCGCAGCTGGTTGGCGTCGAGCAGTAGCTCCTCCAGGCTGCGGCTGTAGCGATAGATCTCCTCGGGCACGGCCTGCAGCGAGCAGTGTCGCTTGTCCACGGACTCCACGTGCCGGTTGCAGCGCCACAGCGGGATGCACTTGAGCATGGTGCGGAAGGGCGCGGGTTCGGGCGCGGGCTCCGGTGGCGGGCGGGGGGCGGGGCTCGGCCCGCATGAGCGCTGGGACGGCCGCGGCGAGGGACGGAGGGGCGGGGGCGGCCCGGCTGCAGCGGCGCTGGGCCCGGCCCCGCGCTCCGGACTCGGCCGGGCAGGCGCTCAGATCCTCAGAAGGCGGCAAAGACGGCGGCGGCCCCACATCCCGCCTCAGCAGCTCGCCTGCCGCTGTGCCGCAGCCGGAACCGCCGCCGCTGCCCGCTGGACTGCCCCGCCGACAACCGCCGGCCGCCGCGCAGCCCGCCGGGAAGCCGAGGCCCGCCCATCGCCGTCGGGACCGCAACCCCCAGAACGCCGTGCGGCGCTGGCGCCTCCGAGGACCCGTAGCGATTTCCGCGCACAGACTGCCGGGAAACTCGGCTCCCGACCTCAGCGCGAGGAATGATGGGAGGTGTAGTTCGCCGCCACCCGGAGCGCAGCGTTCCGCCCGGACCTTCCGCAGCCGACCCCGAGGACCGCGCGACCCAGCCCGCCGACCCTCACTCGTTGGGCGGATGGGACACACGCCCAGACCTCGGGGGCCGGGGCCAGCTGTCTCCCGTCGCCGCCTGGGAGGCAGACCGCGAGCCACCTGCGCCGCCCGCACCAAACCCGCCCCTGCGGAGTCCAGTGAACCTCCCCTCCTCCCCACCTCGCTCCTCAGGAGCCCAGAACTCGCCCCCACCCCCGGAGCCAAGAAGCACAGGACCACCGGCACAAGGGCCTTCAGGGCCAGCAGCATCTGCACCTTTATGCGCACGGGCCCTGGGCCAAGACACTAGAAAACCCAGAGGAAAGGAGAGCAAGTACGAGTCCTGGGGGTGGGGCCGGGGTCACGCAGAGAGGTCACTGTTATCAAAACGCTCCTGGTCGTAGACTTCAGCCACCACCTTGCGGCCTGCGAACCAGCGCCCGTTGAGCGCCTGGATGGCCTTGTGAGTCTCAGAGGCCATAGAGAACTCCACAAAGATCTTGACAATGATCTCTGCATCCTCCTCCTCGCCCTGCTTCTCCTGGTAGATGATGACGCGGTTGACGGCACCGAACTTGCCACACTCCTCGGTCACCTCCCCCTCCAGGTCGTCGTCGATGTCCTTGGGGTCCACCATGTTGCGCAGAACCATCACTGTGGACTGGGGTGGAGACGACAGCTGAGCGCTGGTGCGGCCAGACCGCACCCCCGCCCCCACCCGGCGCAGGCCGCCGCCCACCTCCTGCTTGCGGAGCAGCTTCTGCATGACCATGTGGCGAGCGCTGCTGCCCGAGATGCTCATGTGCTCCTGCTCACTCAGCATCTCTGGCCGCTCGGACTCCGGAAACAGCTCCTCCTCCTCTTTCTCCTTCTTGGGCTCCAGGAGACCCAGCGTCGGAGGGCTGGCGAGGATGGGGTTGACCACTCCCACAGAGGGGATGGTGACCGGAATGGGAGGCCGAGCCGGGGTCACACCTGCAGCAAACCCACCAGGTCCAGCAGTCGCCCCCGTCCTTCCCAGGGAGGAGCACTCAACCTCAGCTGGCCTGCCCTGGGTGCAGAGGGCTAGGCCTGGAGTTTGTAGGGCGGCAAACTGAGGGCAGCTGGAGGTAGCAGCCCAGGGGAGAGGAGCAGGGGAAGGAGGGAAGCCTTGGCCCACCAGGCTCACCTGTGATGACTCCTGGGGCCTGGGCAGCCATGACAGCCTGGGGCAAAGCCCCCAGGGGCTGGGCCAGAGTCAGTGCAGGGGACACCAGTCCAGGAGTGGCAAGGGTACCCAGCACCGCTGCTCCAGCCACCGCTTCCTGCAACCCAAGAGGCCACCACTTTCAGCCCCCAGTGTGGCTGCCTCCACTCTACCACCCGGAGAGTCAGTTTGTCCCCAAAGCACTGGGGGCCTGTTGCCCAGGATTGAACCCATACAACTGCACCAGCCCTCACCTGAGCTGTAATCTTGGCTGTGGCTGCAGCTGCGGCCACAGCGGCAGCTGGCGGGAGGCCTCCAGGTGTGGCAGGTGTAAGCAGGGGCATGGGGGGTGTGACAGCCTTGCCCACCCGCAAATACTGGCCACCCAGGTCAAAGAGGTTCATGGAGGACACGGCATCCTGAGACGACTGGGCCTTCTCATACTCTGCAGGGCAGGAGCAGCAGTGAGGGCCGGCCACGGTACAGGCTGGGCCCGGGCCCTGGCCCTGCCTCAGCCTCCCCAAGCTCACCAATGAAGCCATAGCCCTTGTGCTTGCCAGTCGTGGGGTCCCGGGCCAGCGTGCAAGACTTGATCTTGCCGAAGGCCTCAAACACACTCTTGATGTCATCGTCCGAGAGGTCCTGGTGCACGGAGGCCACGTAGATTCGGTTGAAGGCACGCGCCTCCTCAGCCAGCTGGTCTATGATTGGCTGGGCCTGCCCTATGTTGCTGGGCCTGCCCACCTAGGGGAGAAGCAGGAGACCGAGAGCCCCCCAGTCAGCCCAGGCTTGGCCACTTCCTGCTTCTGGAGGGTGACCGTGTCTCCTGGGTGACTGGACCGAGCACACCAAGCACCAGCCCTCAGGCCTGCCTTCCTGGTCCTCACCTTGATGTTCCTGCCACCCAGCATCACCGAGTTCATCTGCTCCAGGGCCAGCTGTGCAGCTTCTGGGACCTCGTACTCCACAAAGGCAAAGCCCTGGACACAGGGGCACACTGTCAGGCCCGGAGAGCCCCCGGTCGGGGGTGGGGCAGGGCGGAACGAATCTTACCTTGTGCTTCATGGTGACGGAGTCCCAGGACATGTCAATGCTCTTGATGGGCCCAAAGGGGGCAAAGGCCTGGCGAATGGTGTCCTCGCCCAGCTCATAGTAGATGGAGCCCACGTAGACCCGGCACATGATGGCCAGTGCCCGCTGCCGCTGAGCTGCCATCTGGAGCAGGACACAGGGGGAGAGAGTGCCACTGGCTTGTGACGGGGTGGCAGGAGGCTAGGCAGCCCACTCCCCTCCGGGCCCACCCAGTCAGCACCGTTGTGGTGAGGGCTCCCCACGCAGCAGCATGGTGCAGGCTCAGCCCTTGCAGACAGGGTGGTGAGGGTCAGCAGGACCCTACCCCCAGGAAGGAAGACCAGGCCCAAAGGCAGGACACGGAAGCACCCTGGCCCGTCCAGGCCCTGGGCAGACCGGCAGCAAAGCTGACAGGTGGTCGGGAGGCAGGGCTGCGTGCCCTCCCGCCCAGCCCACCCCTCCAGTCTGGAGGCCAGGAAGCCTGGGCCGGGTGGGAGACCCTCCCAGGGTCCTGACCGAGTGTTCCGACAGAAAAGGGAAGGGGAATCGTCCAACCAGAGGGACCCACTGGTACAGAGGCAAGAGGGGGTACAGAAGACAGGGCAGCTACTGCCCAGAAGAGACCCCGGGGGGAGGTCAGGAGCCCAGATGGGGGCTCCCTGCAGAGAGAATGAAGAAGCACTACTTGTGCAGGGCCAGCTCAGGCAGGGACTCCAAGATCTCAAGACCCCTGTGCCTGACCCCCTCACAAAAAAGCTGCCTGGAGCCCACACCCGCAACCTGCAGGGCCCGACCCGGGGGCACCCGGAGGTGACAGGCCTGGAGGGCCCACGGCAGACACTGCCTCTGCGCTGGGGGAGCTTGCCCACTGTGCTCAGCGACCGCCCCAGCCCTCAGGGAGTGGGCTCCCCTCCCTGCCACCTCACACACAATGTGCCAGGCGGGGGGCGCCCACAGCCACACGAGGTGGGCTGGCGGGAGGAGCTGGGCCCGGGGAAGAGGCCACAGGCCCTGGCCAGACAGAGGTGATGGGGCCCCGGCTCTAGCCCTCCACCAGCAGGGCCCCTGGCCCTCACACGGGGCCCATTTCCTTCTCCAGACACCAGTGAGGTCAGGGCAGGCTAGGCCTCCCCTCCCTGAAGGAGGGGTCCTAAAAATGGTCCATAGGTCCCCCAAAGTAGGAATTCCCCCCAAATGGACTCCCTCCTCACACTGGACTCTCAATAAATAGGCCTTAGGCTACCAGCTGAGACCAAGGACCCCAAAGGTGAACCATGTCCCCTCTCACACTAGGTACCTGAGACGGAAAACCACCTGCCCCTCAGGTCAAAGTCCCCCAAGACAGAAGCACGCCCCTCTCCAGTGGGGGCCGCCCGAGAGCAGGTGGGACAAGAGCCCTCTCCCGATGTCTCCCCACAGACAGATAGCTCCCAGAGGGGACACCGGGTCTGCCTGGCCCTGGAGCACGGAACCTCATCACCCCTGTTAAAGCGGCATGCCCAGGGACAGCCCCAGGAGAAAAGGCCATGTTCCCAGAGGGGTCCCTG
Organism: Trachops cirrhosus; assembly: GCA_028533065.1. Classification (NCBI taxonomy): domain Eukaryota; kingdom Metazoa; phylum Chordata; class Mammalia; order Chiroptera; family Phyllostomidae; genus Trachops; species Trachops cirrhosus. The sequence continues at coordinate 123,839,697 of CM052544.1, forward strand.
GCCTCCTCAGCCTGCCTCTGGGGGATGAAGGGGTCTCCTTCCCAGGCTCCTGCATGTGGCAGCCAAGGCCACAGCCACCGCCTCCTCCCTGGCCCATTTTGGCCATGGCCTCTACCCCTCGCTCATAGCCAGGCCCAAGGCCCAAGGCCCAAGCTCTTGCCCTTCCCTCTCTCACTTGCTCGGGTCCCCCAGCCCCCCACCCTGTCCATCCGTCCTCCCTCCAGGGTCTCATGGGGCCATGAGTTAGGACCCTTCTCTCCTCAGGGCCTGACCCCAACCCAAGAGCCGGCAGCCTGGAGACTGGCAGAGTTGGAGGCCTGGGCGGTGCGCACCGTGCGTGCAGGCGGCACGGGTGCAGGCGGGCCTGGCGTGGGCAGCTACCCTCCTGGCCGGCTGCCCTCCGCAGTTACCTGGCCCTCAGAGCAGATGGAGGCCTCCCCGGGGCGGTCCCAGGTGGGTGCCCGCCCACACCACTGGCCCCGCCACGCCTGGCGCTCTGCTGCGCTCGTCCGAGCTGGCGGGCAGGGCCGGCTCGGGGAGCAAGGTCCCCAGCACGTGGCCGCACTGCCCCCCTCTAGCCCTGACTAAGGACATGAGCCCCGGAAGAAGTGAGCATTTCTATTGACCGATTGCAAAGGTGAGAGAGGATCTCCAAAGCCCATTGTCACTGCTGCCATCTGAAAGACAGTAAAGACAGAGTTCAGTCTGTTGGAGCCGAGCAGTCTCCCGCTCTCGTCACACCTCACGCAGACAGCGGCAAGGCCCGGAGTCCCCGCCCTGCCGAGAGGCCCGCCTGCCTTCCCACATGGCCGGCCAGTGGCGGCTGCTGGCACCTGCCCAGGGGGGCCTCAGAGCCCCAGGTGCCTCGCCCCGTAGCCTGGTCGGCCGGGGCAGAAGGAAGGGAGAGGGAGTGAGAGGAGGAGGGGCGCACACGAGCACGGGGCGCAGCCAGGGCGTTACCTGGCAGCGTGACTGTCTGGGGCTGGGCAGGGGGCAGGGGCTCAAGGCCCAGGCACCTGTCGGCCTCGCCTGGCCTCACCGCAGCTTCTGGCCACAGGTCTACAGCAGGGCCCTATGGCGGCCCCCCAGCCTGTCCTCTCAGTCCCGGGCCCCAGCCCAGGTGGTCTGGACTCAGTGCAGGGGCGGGGCCTGACCACTCTCAGCCGAGGCCGTGGGGACTGGGAGAAACGCCCCCCAGGCTGCACCATCACCTGTGCGGCCGGGGGATGCGGGGGCAACCCGAGGCGACAGTCTGAAGTCCGAGAAGAGGAGCTGGCCGGGGGAGCGGGCAGAGGCACAGAGGGGCGGGGAGGGGCCGTGGGTGCTCAACAGGCAGGTAAGGCTGAGCCACTGTGGCTCGGGGAGGAACCCAGGCGTCCCAAGAAGGAGTCCTTGAGAAACCGAGAACCACAACACCTGATGGGGACGGCCGCAGGCGCAGGAGGAGGAAGAGAAGGAAGAGGCGGCGGGGAGGGTGGCGAGGGCGGGCGGCGGCTCACCTGCAGGTTGGTGAGCTGCTGCTGCTGGTGTGCGATGGTCTGCTTCACCAGCACGCTCTTGATGCTCTGCTCCATGGCGTACTTCTTGGCCTGCGGGAGAAGGTGGTGAGGAGCACTGGGGGGCCCGGCCTGCGGGGCAACGGGCCTTCTTCCACCCCCGCTGGCTCCCCGTGCCCAGCGTGCCCCGGGAGGTACACTCTCACCTTCTGGAGGGCCTCCTGCTGTTCGGGCGTCAGGGGAGGCAGGCCTAGCTTTGCGGCTGTGTTCTGCCCGTTCTCCATCTTGATGGAGTCTGTCCCCTAGTGGTGGGGAGCAGGGAGACTGTTAACAACAAGCTCGAGACCTCCCGAACGTGGAAGCCTGCCCCACCTGTCTTCCCCAACTGCACACGGCCTCCCGCCCATTCCCAGGCACAGACGGACCCTGGCACACACTGGCCTCTACGGCCTAGAGGCTGGTCCCCCCCGGGACCTGCGAGCAGGACACACGCCGCGGCAGGCAGGCACCTCGGGGCCCTCGGCCACGCTGGAGCAGCTGCCGGGCCCAGGCCACGACAGCCTCCGCAGGAACCACCAAGACAGGTGGCAAGTAGCAGGAGGGGCCCAGCCCTTGCGGCCAATCTGACCTCATGACCTCTGTGCCATGCTGTGCGAGAGCGAAGCCCTGGCTGGCCCCCAAGAGAAGGGGACGGGTCAGGGCTCTGGAGGGTCCAGGGCTCCTCACTCCAACTGCCACCTTGTTGTGACCCCAGACAGTCAGACTCAGCTTCCCTGCTGGGGACGAGTCCCAGGGACCACTGAAGGAGCAGCGTGGGAAGCCGCCCCACCCCTGTGCAGCACTCCACCCCCCATCCCTGCACGCTGTGCACACCACCCAGAGAGCCCGAGATGCCCTCCCAGGACATGCAGCCCCTAAAAGGGGTCTAGCCCCTCCACCAAACTCCTCTCTGGCTATGTTTGGCCTCCTGGAAGAATAGGCCAGGAGAAGACCAGCCATGGGGGGACAGAGGGCCTGGACACCCAGCAGAACCCTTGCCAGGTGAGCACAGGGCCCAGACGATGCGTTGAGAGGGGTGGTCACAGCCCGCTGCAGATCAGAGGGGCCGCTACTAGGGCTGCATTTACGTCCCTGCCACAACTCCTCTCTCAGCTGTGTGCAGAGGGAGCGACACGGCCGCGTACACAGAAGCACAGCCGCCAGACCACAGAGGGTGTGGGTGTGGGGTGTTAGGGCACACCTGCCTGCCCACCAGCTCAGGGGGCCTGCGGCTGCCCAGGGACTGCCAGGAGAGGCCACCACCAGCTCCTCGATGGGGAGTGTTCTGCAGCCCCTAGCATGCAGCCTTGGGAGGGACAGTAGAGAAGAGACGCAGGTCCCCAGCGCAGGAGTGATGAAGGACAAAGGCAGAGAGGGGTCAGAAAGGGTCCAGCTGACCCAAACCCCCACAGCCACCATCCTGACGAGCACAGAGTGAAAGAGGGGGGAGGCCTCCCCCCACAACCCAGGCTGGTCCCCGGAGCCTTGTCCTCTCCACCCTCCCTGCTGGCCCCGAGCCCAGTTCTCCTCAGTGGGAGAGAGGCCCCAAAAGCCAGGGGCTGCACACTAGAGCAGGCTGTCACCATGGTCAGCAATGCCAACCCCCTTTCAGCCCCTTAGAAACTTTTCAATCTCCTCTTTGTCTTGCTAAACAAAAGGCTCTTCTCCCACGACCAATGGCTGGCTGCACAGCCAGCCAGGGCTGGGGAGGGCCGGGCCAAGGGACACCCTGGCCCATCATCGCTGCAGCCCCCATAACTTCCCAGGATTCAGGCCGAATACCTCAGCCCTTGCACAATTGTGCCTGGGACCCAGAGGAGGGCCCAGCCCCCAAGGCCCACTGGCTGAAGCCCCCCTGGAGCCCCCGGAGGCAGGCGCTGCCGTGGCGAAGCACAAAGAGCCCTATCACCCAGCAACAACAGGCCCACTCCTCCCCCGCCGACACTGCCGAGGGCCAGGCGCCGGAGCAGGACGGGGTCTGCCCACACCCACCCCGACGCCCGGAACCCGCCTCGACTCGTGCCGTGCCTCGCACGTCGCTCTCCTCCACCGTTTCACTGAGATCAGGTCTGAAATGAAGCGTGTGCTTCGGGCTCTCAGCAACACTCTGCGTGTTCTGGAACAGCAGGCCGGCCCCTCTGCACAACTCCGGCGGCTCAGAGCTCACTGGGTTCAAGGTCAGCCCCCACTCGACCATCCTCACCCTCTGCCTGGCCCCTGGACACTCTCAAAGCTGCGACCCACCGAGGAAGCAGGTGGACGCTGAGGGGAGAGGCAGGGACAAGGAAGCTGGAGCCAGGCCTGGGGGCGGGCAGGACAGGCGCTCCTGCGCAGAAGGCACAGAAGAGGGCCCGTGGCCCGCCGCCCGCCCCCAGCACTCTCTCTGGGAACAGGGACACACAGCAGGCGGGCGGGCAGGCGGGTGGACAGGCGGGCCTGAGGGCGAGGATGCTTAAGGTCAGTACCTGTGGCGGTTTCCATTTGTCTCCCGCTGCCACCACTGCCGCCGCCGCTGGCTCGGACCCCCCTCCTTGCTGGCCATTGACCTGCTGCAGGCAGGAAGGAGATGCTGTAATGGACAGTCACGAGACCCACCCACCCCAGGCCCTCTCGTCTTCCCTGGCTGAGGCTCCGCTCCCCACTGAGGAGCGAAGGAGGCCGAGCAAAGGCACGGGAAGGGACCAGCTCTAGCTTGGCCCCTGAATGTTTCTTTCTTTAAATTAAATTTAACTTTACTTATTGATTTTGGAGAGAAAGAAACACTGATTTGTAGTGCCACTGATCCATGTGCTCAGTTGATTCTTGTATGTACCCTGACTGGGGACTGAACCCTCAGCCTTGCAGTACGGGATGACACTCGAGCCAAGTGAGTGACCCGGTCAGGGTACCCCTGACCATTTCTGACACTGCCCCATGCCCCCACCCATCGCTCTAGCACACCTGCAGCCGCCCAGGGTCTGGTGGAACTGGGGTGGCCCCTGGACGGTGGCAAGTCCCCAGAGGACACAGGGCAGAGAGCCCAGGAAGAGCAGTCTCTCTCAGGTCTAGAGTGGCCCTCTGGCCACACAGCTGAGGTCCTAAGGTCAGTTCCTCTCCGGGAGACAGCTCTGGGTAGGGCTGCCCTCCGAATAGCCGGGCCAAACAGGTGGTCTGCTCATGTGGGCACTCCCGCAGCAGTGACACTGTCCAGGGCTCTAACTCCAAAGCGGGCAGCTGAGAGCGTGGTCACACCCCAACCTGCACCCGAAGGGGTCACGGAGCACTGCTACGCAGAGTGGCGGAAGGAGTGGCTCCCCACGTGCATTAGCAGGGTGGCGGGAAAAAGGCAGCCCGGGGCAGGAAGCAGGCACCATCACGGGGCCCCAACACCCCCGCCCCCCTCCCCGAGGCCGCACAGTAGGGACCAAGAGCCGAGCGCACTCACCCAGATCCCAGCCCAAGGATGAGACCCACAGATATATAGGAGCAGAGGGACAGCCGTGCCCACCCTTGGGAGCCCTGAGCACAATGTCAGAGGCTGGGATGACTCAGCCAGAGCATGTCTCAGGCACTCTAGCCCCAAAGGAGGGACAGCGACACAAGCCCGGCTGAGCTGCAGACATGGCAGTGGGCACCGGTCCTGTGGCTGTCCCAGCCCTGCACCTGTCCTCGGCTCCTCTGAACTCGGCACCACTGCTGGTTCGAAATAGTGCCCGAGAGTCAAAGGAGAGGGGAGCCCCTCCGACGGGGCCCCCCGTGGGTGCACAGCAGCTGGACACGGGGTCAGTTGGACCCGGCAGCCCCAGAGCACACCCAGAGCGGAGGCTGCCCCTCAAGCCCACAGCAAGGGCTCACTTTGGGTCTGCAGGAGCTCTCCAGCCTCTCGAACCCGCAACAGGGTCGGCCGAAGGCACGTGAGTGACTTCCTGCTCTCCCCTGGTGCTGTGACAGCCGACACGGGGACAGGACAGGGCTGGGGCAGAAGGCTCACAATAGGGCCACTACACTGTACATCTCACAGTAACATAAAACAGTGCTGAGTGTGAACCGTGACTGAAAAATAAAACAAAAGCAAAAAATTAAAAAAAAAAAACAACCACCAAGTGCCTGTGTGTGTATACGTAGGTGTGTATATGTACGTAAATGTATCTCCGGTAATCACAAGTGAATGAACGTGGTCCTGGCGATTACACTTCCACCACGTACAGCTATTTCATCACCGTACAGACGTGTTAAAATTTCATACGTTACAAATAAACTGAGTGTCATTGAGGAGGAAAAAGATGGGATAAAAGAAAAGACTTCCTAGAAGAAGTAAGACCACCAGGGACTCTACCAGGACACCCCACCCAGTCCAGGGCGGAAACTGAGCCCAGAGTCAACAGACACTGAGAGCCTGGAGGGAATGTCATTGTCACCACAGCTAGTCACACGCTGTCATCCTCTAGCAATGAACACAGAGGGCGCTGTCCCCAGCACCAGACAGCAGTGCCCCGAGGCACGAGAACCCCCTCCGGATACAGTGCAGCCCTAGGACCCTGGGACCCGACCCCCCGCCCTGCCACTGGTCCGCAGCCCAGGCCAGAGAGGATTGTTTCCACTAGGAAATCAACCACGGAGAGCAGTTACTCAAGGCCACAGGCCACAGGCTCTGGCCTCAGGCCCGTCTCCGAGGGCTGGGGTGACAGTCAGAGCTGCTCTGCACGTGTGAAGTCCGTAAGGAAGTCCCTGCCCACAGCGCCCCGTGTCAAAGCTCGGACAGCACCGCTGCCCTCCACCTGTCCAGTCCCACACCAGTGACACGCTGGGCCCTGCAGACGTGGCACACACAGACGGGAGACAGGAGGCGCGCCAGCCAGCACCCCTGAGCACAGTGAGTGAGCGCTGAGAAGAAAGCCAGCGCAGGGCGGGGGCGACAGCAGGGCATGCTCGGCCCAAAGCCAGGGGAGGGCGCTCTGCGAGGTGACGTGCAGGCGCAGGCCGGGACCCTCGGGAGAAAGCAGCTGTGCCCCTGGGGAGGGCGCAGTGCTCCTGCCAGGCGGAACCCAAGGATGATGGCTCCACGCGGGAGTGCCTGGGCTGCTGCAGGAAGGGGAAACGGGGCAGACAGTCCAAGAGGCGCCCTGCACCCAGAAGCCCGCAGCCCGGATGGGAAGGGGCTGTGGCCTGCTTCCGCAGCCCCCTGGCAGAAGGCACGCCTGAGGAGGAGGCACTGCCAGCCGAGTGCCGGCCCCCCCACCGCCTCCCACTGCGCCGAAGCCAATGCTCAAGACGGAAACCGGAGCGGCTGGGCCCGCACAGACCACCAGACGGAGAGCAGGACGGCAGCCCTTCCACACGCCCGTCCGTTCAGTGTCAGAAGGGGAAGCTGTTGGACCGCAGGCCGGACCTCACCCCCGGAGTCCAGGGCGGCTGGCCCGCGTCTGCACAGGTTGTGTGCGCCCGCTGGCAAGGGCTGGCCTCCTGGGACCCCGGCTCACAGGGCTCAGACTTACTGCCCGGTCCCTCTGCGACGACCCCACCCGTCCGGCACCGTTCCGCGTGCCACGGCTGAGACGGCCCCAGTCCGCACCTCAGCCCCCAGCACCCACCAAGGCTGGGGCTCCGTGGTCACACCGCTCTGCGGAGGATCGGGGAGACAGGCACCCACTCCCACCTGCCTCCTCCTCCCCCTTTCCAGGAGTCTCACCCTCGCCCCTCCGCCTCCCTCTCCTTCACCACCCAATTCTCAACTGCTGCCTACGAGTCACCAAGTCCTCAGTCCTCACATCTTTCCTACTTCTCTTTCACGAAGGTGAGTTGGTCCTGTGGCTTCCACAGAAAGCAGGACATATGAAAAGGACAGTGAAGGCAGCCGGGGCCCCTCCCTCTCTCCCTGGAAGTCAGTTTCTGTGCCAGCGAGAAAAGCGGGTCCAGCTCCCTCAGTGGGTGTCAGACCCCGCCCAGTGCCGGGCGGGGGCAACCCAAGTACACTCCCTGACCCTCAAACGTCCCCCTATCAGCCCACCCTCCGGTCGTCTGCATTCGACGCCTTTTCAAACAGCCCTCACCACACCCCTCTGGGCGTGGGTTGCGGGGAGGGTAGCAGGTAAATAAAGCAATGAAGTGCCACTGGGAAGGGTCCAGGAGGGGAGTCAGGGACGTAAGAAAGGACAGGGAAGAGGAAGGGTCAAGGGAGACTCCGCCTGGGGGTGCTGTGTGAGCAGGGCTCCCATCTACGCGCGCTCCACACCACCCTGCGCACGGCTCCCTCGGGCACCCAGTATAAGGCGCGCTGTGTGGGGAGTGGCCTCTGGTGCCCATCAGGACCCGGACAGGGCCCTCTTGTGCCTCCAAGTCCTCGCACAGCGCTTGGAACAAATTAATTACGAGACAGCACGTCTTTCCCTTCCTGAGTGGGAATGACAGGATGGAGTCCCTGTTAGCTGGTGACCACTTCCCCGCAGACCATCAGCGGGCAGCAGATTCTCGGCTGCGGATGCAAGGAGCCAGGGCCACCCTTCTCACGGGGCCTGATCCCGCTCCGCACGCCCTGCACTCCCCTCCACACCAGCGGCTGAAACGCCACCGTTCCCAGAAGCCCCGCCTTCCAGTCAAGGCGACTAGCGCAACCCTTCGGAAAAGAGGAACAACGGCCGCCTGGCTCCTCTCTGAGGCGGCGGCTCGTCGTGGCCTGGCGGGAGCCCCGCGAAGGGGCCGGGTTCGGCGCGCTGCGTGGAACCCAAGACGCGTCCCGAGCACTCGACCCGCACCGCCCTCCCGCGCCTGCTGCCGGAAGTAGCAGCCTGCGGACCGGAAGCAGCGCCCGCGGGCCGGAAGCTGGGGCTGCAGCCCGGCCCCCCCCTTCGCTCCCGTTCCGTCTCTGCCTCACGCGACCTAGGGCCGCAGGGCCCCGCGAGCGACCGCCGCGTCCCCGGGGGCCCCTGAGTGTCCTGGTCGGGCAAACGACTAGTTCCCGCCAGCTGAGCGAAGCCCCACGGTCACAAGGAGCTCACTTACAAGAGCTATGGTTGCCGTCGCCATCTTGCATCCGTCGCGGCCGCTGAGCGCGCCACACGCTCCTGTTCCCTCCGCGGTCTCGCGCGATGTAGGTGCTAGTGGAGATCTTCGGCGGAAAGACGAAACTATCGCGATAAAAGGCCCTTTTTCCCCCAACGACGTGGAAGGAGAAAGGAACACGTTTCTAGGACGGCAGGGGCGGAGCCAGGGCGGAAGGGGCGGGGCCGGGGCGGAAGGGGCGGAGCCGGGGCGGAGGGGCGGGGCACGTGTGATGCGGTCGCCCGCCGCGGGCTGAAGACTCTCGTTCTCTGTCCAATCAATCAGCCCCCGCTGCTCCATTTCTTTTCCTCCCATCACAGAAAAACTTAGGCGCTGTCTCCCCCACCGCCGCACCCAAGAGCAGGACAGAAGACGGCCGGGCCTCCTCTAGGGCTGAAGGAGTCCCATCCGCCTAAACGGTCGTGAGAGGTGACAGAATCGCCGAATTTCCAAGTCAGATTTCCAAGTCAGGGTGCACCTACCCTGGGTAGTAATGGGTAGTGTGTCCTCATTCAATGGGCAACGTTTTCTCTTTCCTAGTGACTCAAAACCAATGGTGCATCTTACAGCGATAGAGTCGTAGGTTCAGTGACATATAGTCGGGAGAAATGGAGCCCTCCGGAAGGGCATGCGTTCCGAGTCCCTTAGTCACTCAACTAATTCCTGAAGGCCCAAGACGTCCCTCCCCGGCGTGGAGCTGCCCTGGACTCTTACTTGGGGCACTCAGTACCAAGACCCTAACTCTGAAGAAACCACATTTGTAATCTCGGGCCCTGGGATTGTCAGCCCACCAACTTAAACCTGACTGACCCAACAAAGTGTCTTCAGCTAGATAGGCCTCTTCTCAAAGTTTAAAATGAAATAGAGGCATGGATAGTTAAACATGGCAGAATATTTCCACACCTGTCCTCTAAAATGATGGGACAATGGCCCTGACTGGTGTGGCTCACTGGGTCAAGTGCCAGCCTGGGAACCAAAGGGTCGCTGGTTCGATTCCCAGTCAGGGCACGTGCCTGGGTTGCGGGCCAGGTCCCCAGTAGGGGGCGCTGGAGAGGCAACCACACATTGATGTTTCCCTCTCCTTCTCCCCTCTTCCCCCCTCTCTAAAAAAATAATAAAATAAAATCTTCTTTAAAAATAGATTTAATGATAGATTAGATTAGATAAAATAGATTTAAAAATAATGGTGTGAAAATGACTTGATAAAGGCAAAAGACGCAAGAGACAAGGAGGCGGAATGTTGTGGAGCTGAAGGAAGGTGGGCAGTGGTAGTGCTTTAGGGGTTGCTGTTGTGTCAAGGGACCATGAGCGAAAGTGCAGTTGGTAAAGGAGGAGACCCCGGACCTCTGTGCCTCCCAGCAGTGGCAGGGAGGTAAGCGCTAGCAGAGGAGCTCCGAGGGCTGACCGCTGGGGCAGGTCCTGCTGTGAAGGCGGAGGAGTGAGTGGGACCCCTACCCTTTCACCCTCCGCCCCCAGCCGCTGACTGTGAATCTGCCCCCAAGCATGTGCCACTAGGACATGCCGGGTGAGGGATGTTCAGGGGACTGGTCCAGCCGGGTCCCTGGTGTCCGCTCACCACACAGCAAGTCCCTCGGCCAAGATCGTCTCACTCTTGTTTTTTCCTCACCGATTTCCCCAGGTTTCCTCTCTCTCAATCTCTCTCTCTCTCTCTGTGTCTCTTTTAGTCCTCACCTAAGGATATGTGTACCGATTTTAGATAGAGAGGAGAGGAAAAGGAAAGAAACATCAATGTGAGAGATAAACATCCATCCGTGCCCTGACTGGGGATCAAACCTGCAGCCTAGATATGTGCCCTGACCAGGAATCGAACCCGCAATCTTGTGGTGGATGAGACGATGCTCCAACCAACTGAGCCACTTGGCCAGGGACCCTCTCACTCTTAAATGCAACTGGGCAGCCTAGGATCACCCACACCTGAGGAAAAAGAAGAAGACAAAGGAAAGGGACTCGGAAGGAACAAAGACAAAAAAGCAAGAGGAAAAAGAAGAAAAGCTAAAATTATATCCTTAGCGATAGTGGTGAGGGTGTTGCATCCAAAAACAAGAACTAGAGTGTATAAAGAACGATCATTCAGCAAATGAGAACACGAGCTTACAAATGAAAAACAGGAGAGGAAAATGAACAATTCAATAGAAGGGTTGAAAGATAAATCTGAAATCTTTCAGATTATATAGCAACAAAACCAGACAGCTAGCAAACAGATGTGGTCATTATCCAGCTGGTCAGCGCTGTCCAGTGCTTAGACCTGGCCAGGCACCTCTGGCCTCCAAATGGGGTGACGGATGAAGGGGTGGGGGTCTGGGATTCGCTTTCCTCCACCATGGGCTGTGTGGGGGCCACAAGCACCCACAGGTGACAGCTTCCCCTGTGAAACGGACATGTAATTGTGGCATTCGGAGTGCCTGTTTGTGGCTGAGCACCATTCTCATTGCACACCCCACCTTGTGTGACCCTGAGAAGAACCCTGGAGTGGGTGCTATGGTTGCCCCCACTTTCACAGGTGAGAGAGTGCAGGCACTGAGCAGTACCACGTGGCAGGAAGCAGACGGCGCCAGGCCCGGGTCCTGACCACCTGCGATTGCACCTCTCAGAGGACGGGCCCCACAGCTAGATGACAGGAGTTCCAGGAACTGAGGAGAGGGGAGAGTTCCACAAAACACAAGTAGAGAAAAAGCTCCCAGAGCCGTAGGGTTGGGGTCTCTGGACAATTGATGGAAGGGGCCTCCATCAAGACATGTTGCTGAGAATTTCCAAAGCACGGGATCAAAGAGAAGATCAAGAGAGAGACAGAGAGACAGAGACAGAGAGAGGCAAAGAGAGAGAAAATGGGCAAAGGGTCAGAACTCAGAAAGGCACAGAGTTCTTGGGACTAGAAGGTGATACCTTCCACATCCTGAGAAGAAAGGACCTTCAGCCTCGCCCGACTTTTGTGCCCGGTCACATGGACAAGCAGGCAAGACTCCACAGCTTCCCATGCATCCTCTCCCAGGAAACTTGGAGGATGACAGGGCAAGGGAAGGGGAAACCATGGGATCCAGAGACCACAGGAGCCCCAGGATGCTGGGGAAAGAGGACTCGGTGCTGACAGCTGCGCCGGGGGCACCAGACGAGCAGCCTGGGGCGGGGTGGGCACGGTGGGGACTCCAGGAGAAGGTAACCGAGGGGGCACTTATGCGACAAATCCCAAATATTGAGAAGTTCATCCTTCTGCAGGACAATGTGAAGATGCATTGAGACATGTATAGAGAACTATTTAAACCTCCAACACGGCAATTATTAACTCCAGGGAAAACAAGACATTGTGCAAAAGAGCAAATACAGCCCTGGAACACCTCGTTCTCCGCTAAGACCTGTGGTCATGAAGCTGTAGTAACACCTATCACGCTGGACGGTACTAGGTCGGGGGTTGAGGCCAGTGACCATGCTCCCCACAAGAGGACACCAGCAGGGGACACCTAATGTAGGAAAACCAATAAAAAGCAGTAAAAGCGTGTGTGTGGTTTTTGTGAAACGTGGATTTTAAATGTTGAAGAAACAGCTAAGAGTGAATTTGAAAAGAATCTGTGTTGGCAACTGCATCATTTATTATTGTTATTATTATTTATTATTGGCCCAAGGGGAAAAATCCACTGTTAAAAATAATATGCAGGTAACCTGGAAAAGATGAAAGCTAAAAAGAAAACCCCACGTAGGCCTGACTCAGCGAAGCGATGGCAGCGCGCAGAGTTCTGAGTCCAGCGCGATCTCTCCTGCGTCCGACATCAGACTGTGTACGTCGGCACGAATGAGTCAGACAGTTGAGCTTCGGGTTTCCAACTAGGCATGTAGGTTGTCTTAGGTTTGTGATTTTAGGTTGAAAGGTGTGAGAATTCGAACAATTTTGTAGAGTGTGGAAATGTTCACGATAACTTGAGCCATTACATTTGCACACTTAATTTATTCGATATGCCTCGGTGAGTTCGTTTTGTCTTAGGTTTGGTTAGGGTGATGTGGCAGGTGGAATAATGGCACCCCCCCCGAAGATGCATGCCCCTGCCCTGATCCCCGGAAAGGACCTCGACGTGGGGGGACTCTCCTGGACTATCCGGGTGGACTCAGCTTATTTACAGGAAAGCTTTTCTGGCTGCAGGAAATCAGACAGGTGGTTCATGAGAAAGACTCAACCCGACATTGCTGGCTTTGAAGATGGAGGGCAGGGCCGTGAGCCAAGAAGGGCAGCAGCCTCTGGAAGCTGAGGGTGGCCTTCAGTTTGCAGTGGGCCACAGCCCTACCACTGCAAGGAGAGGAATTCCTGCCCAGCACCCAGCAGCCAGCACCCAGCCTGACCGCACAAGCCAATGGCCAACCTGAAGGAACAACAGCTGGATTCCCCCCTGGAACCTCCAGAAGGAAATGCGGCTGGCTAACACCTGGATTTTAGCCTGGTGAGACCTGGGCCAGACTTCTGACTTACAGAGCTACAGAAGATTGGGATGGTTTTAAGTCTCTAAGTTGTGGTAACTTCCTACAGCAACACTAGACCACTGATAGAGCGGTCAGCTTTCTCAGTGTGGCATTTGAAATGCTTTAAAAGAACCCTGAATGCACTAAATTTACACATGCAATTTAAACTGTTCAAGAGTGTTTACGTTTGAAAACGCAGGGGAGGTGGTTCCAGAGAAATGAGACCAGGGCAGTGGGGGCTGGTGGGAGGGACCTGGGGAGGCAGCCGCTGCGGGAGGGGGCCAGGGAGGTGCCTGCGGGGTGGTAGCTTGCAGGGAGCACATCGGGGAGCTTGGAGGACACCTGACTGACCGCTCCAGGCCGGGGAAGACAGGAGAGAAAGGAGCCCTTTGAGGAGGCTGCAGGGGCCAGAGGAGTGCCCGCAGAAGGGATGGCGGCCCCAGCCTCAGAGCAGTGCAGACTCAGAGAGGGGCTTCAGGCCGGGTGTGTGCTGGACATCGGACGGGGGTGCCAGCGCCACACGGTGCTGGGAACTGGGGCTTCTCGCACTGTCTCTGCTGCCTGCTTTTCCTGCCAGGCCATGGCCCTGCTCAGCACCCAGCACCGAGCCCGCTGCCTGTAGGTGCTTCACCGCTGACTTGAGGTGGCGGTTCCTTTGTGTCTGTGCTACCCCCCAACCGTGGCTCCCTGCAGGGCGGCCTCCCCGTTGGGAGGGCTCAGTCACTGATCAGACAGCTTGGGGGGTGGACGGGGCTGCTGGCTGGCAAATGGAGGCTGTGGGAAGGAAGGGTGAGCGTGGAGGCAGGCTGGGTGAGGGGGTCCTTGATCGAGGGATGTGTGTGGCCTAATCATGCCTCCCACCCCGATGATGGGCTCCTTTGTGGGCCCAAGCCCACCTCCCTCGACCCTAGCCAGGGCCTCTGAGCAGCTGTGCAAGGTGGAGGGAGGGTCCTCAGCAGCAGGCGTGGGGGCCTCAGCCCCCGGGCACACAGGCAGAAGGCAGCCCCCTGTCAGTCCGCAGACCCCTGTGCCCGGCTTCCCGACGTGGGTGGCCAGGTGTGCTGGCTGGCACGGCTAAGCTCCACGGTGCTTGCGGAAGGTGCTCTCCAGGAAGGTGGCCAGCTTAGTCCGGTCGTCCTGCAGGGCAGGAGGTTGGCACAGGGGACCGGTGCAGCCCACCCTTCACCCTCCCAGCCTAGACACATCCAGCCTGCATACCTCGTGGACAAAGCCGTAGTGCACGAGCTCGGTAGCGAGGTCCTGGGCACTGTCGGCTGTGGCAGGGGTGTAGGCAAGGGCATAGGGGGCGAGGCATGAGGCCATGGCGCCCCCCGAGCCCACCCCAGCCCAGGGCCCCCATCTGGGTCCCCGCCCAGCCTACTTGGGAGCAGGTCATAAGTGAGCTGCCGGTGCAGCCGGTCCTCCAGCACCAGAAGCAGAGTGAGCTGGGGAGGTGAGAGGGCAAGGTCAAGGTCGGCTCCGCAGTCCGCCGCCCCCTGCCCCCCGTCCCGTCCCCCCTCCTCCCATTCACCAGCCTGGGGCCCTGCTCACATGCCAGCGCGCCTTGTCCTCGCTTCTCTCCAGGTTACACTGCATCTGGATCACCTGGGGGTGGCGGGGGCCCAAGGTCACCCACAGAGGCTCATACTCAGCAACTGAGGAGCAAGAGCAGATGCACCTCAAAGGGGCCCCAAGGGACAGTAAGGACTGGAAATGGGGACAACCTCTGAGGGGAGACTAGAAGGCGCCTCTGGCGGAAGGACGCAGAAGAGTTTTCACAGTGGGAGAGAAGGCCTGAGCCGGGGAGCTGCGGGACGCGGGGCAGGGGCAGGCCGAGGCCAGCAGGCCCAGGCTGCGCAGTGCTCGCGGTGGGCGGAGGACCCCCACGATCTCCGTGGGCGGCTCCACCTGTCGGGACGCGAATCTGGCTGCAGCGTGGCGGGGAGCCAGGAGAAAGGAGGCCAGGCTGGGGGGGGGGCAGGTGGAGCATCCAGGTGGGGGACGGAGGTGGCCCGGAGGCGCGCTGTGGCCGTGGAGATCGCCCAAGGGCAAAGCTGGAGCCTCTGGAGCCCAGGGGGTGTGGCCATGGGAAGGGAGACAGGGAGGCTCCTGGCAGCAGAGAGCCTCGCAGGAGGAGCTGTTGGGGAACGTGGCGGGGCAGGCTGGGGGGGCGGGGGGTGCGGCATGGAGGAGTCACCAGGACAAACGTCAGGGAGTCGGCAAGCCAAGGTGGACCAGAGGTGGGGGGTGAGATTTCCCAAGAGGAAACGCCCCCGGGGCAGATGGGATCAAGGGGAGAGCTTGCGTGTGGACAGGCTCAAGGGGTGGGGGCAGGGTGTCTACAGGGGCAGGGAGTCTCTGGGAGAGGGGTATCCCAGCTTCTCATAATGCCCCCCAACCTCCGCCAAGGGGTCAGCCAGGACCTGGCCTCTGGCAGCCTGGAAGAGAGCTGGGCTGGGGGGACTCAAAGGCAAGCATGAGAAGGGTACCCCGTTGGGCAGTAGACAGGATGAAGGGCTCACCTTTCTGGTCTCTGAGTCAAAGGGTTCCGGTGTTGGGGTCTTGGCCTTCTGGGCCTCCTCTGGGGGTGGGGCCAGGGCTCGGGGCAGCCCCAGGGGCCGAGCAGCCGCGAAGTTCATCAGCGGATAGATCCCATTTCTGGGGACACACTGGGGTGGCTGGGGGCTCAGGCCTGGCAGCCACCCGTCCCCGACCTCACGCCAGCTCTCACCTGACATCCTCCAGGAATTTGTCCAGCTCCAAATAGGACACCTCCGAGTACCTGGCACGGGCACGAGAAGCACATGAGAGCGGCCAGCCGGCCCGCCCTGCCGGTGGGGCGGGCCCGAGTGGGGGCTGGCCAGGTGGGAAAGGAGGCCTTGGGGCGACAGCTGCTCACCGCCACTGCAGGGGGGGCCGGCAGGGCCGCGGGATCTCTGCCAGGACCGCGTGAAGGTCCACCGACTTGGTCTTCTCCTCCACCACGTTCTCAGGCATGAGGTCTACAGGCCACAGGAGCACTCGGGGTGGTGAACCCTGAGCCACAGGCCCTATAGGTCCCCCTCCTCATCCCAGCCCCAGGCCCTCCACCCACCCCCGGGCGGCCTGCCCCTCACACTGGTGCTGGATGAAGCAGTGAGCTGCCAGGAGCTTCAGCGAGTGCACCTCGAAGAGCACACGGTGGAAGAGGAGGTTGTGGGCGGAGGGCCGGCGGGCAGGGTCTCGGGCCAGGCAGGAGAGGATGAACTCCTAGGGGCATGGAGAGGACGGGCCGGATGCTGCGCTGGTCCCACAGTATGGGGACGGGAGGCCCCGAAATCCCCAGGCCCCAAGGGTCCAACCCCCATGGAGCCTGCGTGCAGGACTGCATAGTGGGGCAGCCAGGACAGGGCCAGGCAGCCAGGGTCTGACCCTACAAACAGGACAGTCAGGCCCTGAGCCCGGAACTTCTCTCACCCCTCACAAAAACCCAGGGGTGGGGGGTCGGTGCTGCCATCCCCTGTTCACAAAGGAAGCCAGCTCAGAGCGCCAGCAGACCAGCCCAGGCCCCCTGGAGGTCATGTGGCCCTGCATGAACCCGCCCACCACAGCCTGCCCCTCTGCTGCTTGTCTGGGCCAGGCCCAGCTCTGGAGGTGACCTTGATAGGTCCTTACTCCCCACACCCATCCGTGCCCTGCACAGCCTCTCTCGTCTATCTCGGCTCCAGCTCCCCACCAGCCCATCCAGGCCCATCACTTCCCTCTCCTATCCCCAGAGGCCATGTGGTTAAGCCAGAGAGTCCCCAGACTCCGGCCAGAGTGGCTGTGGATGCAGCTTCCATCCCATACTCCCTTTGCCCGCCCTGTGGCTCACCGTGCCTCCCCCCTCAGCCCAAGCTGGAACCACGTTACCTCTAGCCTGTCCTCTGGAGGCTTAAATTCGAGGACGTGGAGCCAGGCAGACCTGGTGCAGACACCGGCTCTACTACTTACTCTAGAGCCGTGGACAAAGGACTCGGCTGCTTTATCTATAAAATGGACATCACAACAGTGCCCTCACATATGTCTCTGTGTTCCCCGTTCACGTGTGCGCCTAGAGCCCTCAGGCCTGGAACGCGGCCTGCAGTCTGGGTCAGGCCTCCTGGCAGGTGGGCCCGCAGGTGCCACGGCTGCACGGACCTGTTGCACCTCCAGGCCTGCCTGAAACACCCCCCAGCCCTACCTGGAGGGGTAGGCAAGCTGCTTACCCGCATATTGGGGTCACTCAGCGAGTGCCTGGCACGAGCGATGGCCTCCTCTGTGACCCTGGTGTCTCCATTGGCCTGGATCTCCAGTACAGCCATCTGGAGACAGGGCCAGGAGGTCAGGCACTGGGGACTGACAGCACAGAAGAGAGGGGTGCAGGGAGCTGGGAGGAGGCCGTGGGACCAGTACCTCCAACGCACACATCCCGAAGGAGAAGATGTCCACTGCGGTGCGGTCGGCCACCTCTGAAAGAGGGACAGACTTAGCGCCGCACCCAGGGCGGATGCTGTGCTGGGGGCGGGGCCTCCTGGACTCACCGCCATACTCCGGGGGGAAGAAGTGCAGGTTCCGCAGTTCCTCCTGCTCCGTGTGGATGGGGCTTCGGAGATCATCCGGGAGCGCTAGGGCAAGCGCAGGGATGAGCGGACCGGACCTCTCCATGTCCCTCCATCCCCCAGGGTCCCCACGCACCATTGGAGAAGATGCGGTGCCACACTGCGCAGGGCACAGGGGAGAAAGAGCGGGGTCAATGTGATGGGGCATCAGGCGTCCTCCGCCCTGGGTTCCCGCTGGTTCCTCGGTTCCTGGTCCCCCAGCCCCGCCCCCTGCCCTGCCCGCACCGGAGCCGATCTTGATGAGGCCGTTGTGCTGTATGAAGATGGTGTCACTAGTCAGGTTCCCGTGGATGATGGGAGGGCTGCAGGCGTGCAGAAAGCTGCGGGCCATAGGAGAGGAGAGCAGGCAGAGCTGGGTTAGGGGGGCGCCGGGGAGGCGGGGCATGGGGGGCGGAGTTATGGGCAGGCCCAGGTGCTCACCTGAGCGCGGACAGGATCTGCGTGCACCAGCGCTTCCAGGCCTGTCGGCGGACGCACTCGGTCGGACCGGCGGGAGAGGTGGCTTGGCCTGTGGTTCCCCCAGTGCCCCCGCCCCTCAACCCCGTTCCTGTTCCCGAAGCTGTCCCATGCCCCGCGCCCGGCACCGTCTCTGTCCTGGCTGGTGCCCTGACCCGGTCCTGTCCTGGGTGCCAACCCTGCCCATTCCCCATACCCGGGCGTTCATGGCCTTGTGGTTCTTCTTGGTCTTTTTGAGGAACTGCTTGAGGCTGCCCGAGGACACGTACTCTGTGATGAAGATGACCTGTGGGGCGGACGGGGCTCTCCGGCTTGCCAACTGCGGGCGGGCGCCCGCTGCCACCCCACCCACCAGTGCCTCGCCCGCCCCTGCTGTGCCCGAGGCTCACCCTCGCGCCTGCCTCGGAGGCATCCAGCCAGTACTTGTGCAGTTTGACGATGTTGGGGTGGTCAACGAGCACCAGCTGCTCAAACATGGTCTGGATCTTCTCCTGTGAAGTGTGTGTGTGTGTGGGGGGGGTGCAGTCACGCGGTGGTCACAAGAGGTGGGGTGGAGGGGCGGGGCATGCCTCAGGCCTCACCTCGTGTGCAGAGAAGGCCTTTCTGTCACTGAAGTGCAACTCGTTCCACACCACCTCCACCCCCTCCTCCGTGTCCATGGCCAGGAAAGTGCTCTGGACCCCGGGCATATTTCCCTGGTTCACCTGGTGGTGGGGTGGGAATATGAATGTGCTGTTAGGCGTCAGGGGAGGCAGTGGGGACAGGATCTCTTCCCACAAGCTGGTGATGAAGGTCCCGGCCTGCTCTGGGGGGAAGACGAGGGCATCCGTGGATTTGGGGCAGATCACGCAGGAGGCTGAGGGTGGTTCCCAGGGGGCTAGTGGCTGGTCCCAGAGGCAGGGGAAGTGATCCTGCCAGACTGGCCCTCAGGGAGTCAGGGTTCCTCACCAGGGCACAGGGGCCAGGCCAAAGGGGTGCAAGAAGAAGGTCGCCCACTCGAGGCTGCAGAGATTTCGGGCCTCCTGCTCCCCAGCTTCTCCCTCAACCGCCCTCCTCCTGCCCACCTGCTCCCGCCGCTTCTGCCAGCGGCCGCACGGGCTTTCCTCCAGGATGTCGCTCTCATCTTCGCTCTCCTCCTCCCGCTCCCGCTCCCGGCCCCGCCTGGGCGCCGGCTCCGGAGCCGCCATGGCTCGGCGGGCCCAGGCCGCCCTCCGTGCGATCTGCCGCCGCCGATCTCCGCCCGCCCTGGCCCGGCTCACAGAAGCACAGCCGGGAGCTGAGCCTCCACCGCCTGGAGCCTTGACCCAAGCTCCGGGAATTGGGCGGCGCGGGTGCGCGGCCAGGGAGGTGGAGCCCGCCCGCCCCTCCTGAGCCACCTCCTCGGGTTGGATCCGGAGTGCAGCTTCCCAGCGGAGGGCAGAGCCCGCGAGGCGCCGGGAGAACGCTCCGCCTGTCCGCGTCTCCCGCCCCGCCCCGCCCTGGCGAGCCCCCACCTCGGAGCCACGCCTGACGGGAGGACCCACCCCATTTGAGACCCCACCCAGTTCTAGGACCGACCATACGAACCCCGCGCTACCTTGGCCACGCCCCGACGAGGCCACACCCATTCGCTTTCATGGCTCCGCCCCGCAACCACCACCCAGTCCGTGCCCAAACACTAGACTGGGTTTGATTTAAGGCACCACCTTATATAAGGCCTCGCCCAGGACTAGGCCCCGTCCATTCCTGGCTAAGGCCCCGTCCTATGATCCCCGCCCCGGAGAGTCCCCATCCGTGAGCTCCACCAGGTACAAAACTCTGCTTCATTTGGGTCCTCCCCGCCAGGGCCCCGCCCCTCCCAGGCCACGCCCCAGCTAAGGTCTCACCTATCAGCGCCTAGGGCCCCGCCTCAGCTAAGCACCCACCCTTAAGCCCCGCCCCATATAGGCCCTGTCCATTCCTGGCTACGGCCCCGCCCCTCAATCCCCGCCCCAGACAACACCCACCCTCGAGCCCCGCCCACTGGAGGTGGCTCAGCGGGGGCGGTGAGGTTCAGGGCTCGGCCTCCCGCTTCTCCAGGCCCAGGCTGTTCTGGAGGACGCCCCCGGAGCGGACAGAGCCGAGCAGCCAGGCCTCTGGGGGTTCAGCGCCGGCTTGTAGCCGCGTCCACTGGGACATCCCTTGGTGCGTGGCGGCCTGCGTGGACCGGGCCGGGCCAGGGGGACCCCCGGAACCCACCCAGCTCAGCTCTTGGAACCGCCCGTACTTCCAGCACCACTTCTCCACCGCATTCCTGTGGCATACATCCCGGAACCCGCAGTTGTCTCCCGGCTTCCCCCAGGGTGGACCCAGCATGGAGTGGGGTGTGGCCCAGCCGGCTCCTCCCAGAGATGAGACCCTAGGGTGTGGGAGGCCAGCCCCCCTGTGCGCCCCCTCTTGCAAGAATATGTGGGGAGTCAGTGCAGGTGACAAAAAACCTCAAAAACAGGCTGCCAGGCGATCTGATTTATGACCCCAACCTTCCAACTGGCCCTACTTTTGTGCTTCCCTTTCCCTGGAACTGGGGAGCCCTGGGGCAGCCGGTTCCTCAGGGGGCTCCCCTTCCCTCTGCCTCCAGCCCCATCAAGGGACAAGCTGTGGAATGCTCACCTAAAATCCCCTCCACAACCCCTGCTCCCCTCCCATGGTTTCCTCCCTGGCACACCTGGTGTTCCCTCACCCATCCTTCACTTTCTCTTTCTAGGGAGAAGGTGGTGGACACAGGGGCCTGCCTCCTCTCCAATGGGCCCTCAACCCTCAACTCTCGCTCCTTCATCTCTGTTCAACTGGCCTTCAGCCCCGGCGGTCTCTCCGAGTCGCTCAAGACACCTCTTCTTCCTGGCCTTCAGCATCACGGCGTCGGACCGCTCTGCAGTCACAGATCACGCTAGCACCCTCTGCCGCAGCTTCCCACCCGGCAGCTGGCGACCCTGTGAAAGGTCACTCACCTGCTGCCAGGTCTGGCCCTCTGTCACCTGCCCCAAACAGACACTGTCCAATTAGTGACTGGAGTTCTAGCCTCGTCCAGGGGGCTGTGAGCTTGACCTAACCGTACAGGTGGCCCAGGGGCTGTTCTGAGACACAGTTCTGTTACCATAGCTTTCCCACGCTTATTTTCCACGCTTAATCTCTTCTGTCTACAATGATATACAGTTCAGTGGATGAACCTTCAGAAGTCTGAACTAAAAAAAAAGTTTCATTTATACATAAACGTTTCTTTGCAAATTATAAAGGTCTCCACTCCTCCAGGGAGTAGCAGTGGCAGGAGACAGAATCACTCTGTGCCTTCGCTGGACAGGCAGTGGCATGGACGGCCACAGGAGAAGGACCCCACCCGCAGAGCAATGAGGGAGGTAACTAAACACAGGAGCTGGTGGGAAAGGTACACAAAGAGCAGAAGGGCTTCTTGATCGAAAGGAATGCATTTAATAAAAACTGGAATACACAAAATGATGTATACACTTCAGAGTGATAGGTGGAAGTGCCAAGAAAAAGAGTTCTTTCAAAAAACTTTTCGAAAAACTTCTCACGTGAGAACATTTTTCATTGCTTTTAGAGAGAGAGATAAACTTCGATGGAAACGAAGCACTGAAAGGTTGCCCCCCTTACCCAGGGCACCACAGGTGCCTGGATCCAGGGATGGAACCCACAACCCACGCATGTGCTCTGACCAGGAAGCGAACCACAACCCCTTGGTTACAGGATGACTCCACGACCAAAGAAGCCACAGGGACCAGGGCCAAGAAAAAGAGTCCTTTGTTGCAAGGGCAGCAGAGTTTATCAATGATGACCAACTGCCAATGTTCTGTCAAATAAAATTATATTGAATACTCAAGGGAGAACTGCAACAGTACCCGAGATGCCTTCCAGATGAAACATGATTATTTTAATGGAAAGGAAAGACACAAGCCTCTGGGAAAAAAAGAAAAAGAAACAATGTTACAAATGTATAAAACAAATGAGAAACATTACATTAGAGGTAATTTCAGATTGCTCTGGGTAGCGTAAGATCCTTTGACAGGTGAAAACTAACACCAACTGTTCTTTTATTTCTGGGAAAGAGAAAGAAGTAAGAGGCCGGTTTCAGGGTCAACAACAGCCTTCTGAAGCAGCTGCATGTAGGTGAGGTTCTCGTGCGTGTTGGGGTCGAAGAAGCCCTTGGTGTCGTCGCTGGGGTCCGCCAGGACGCGGTTCATCTCCTCGTCGAAGTAGCCGCGCTGGTAGGCCACGTGCACGGGCAGCCGGTGGCTGTGCACGGGGTCGATGATGCCGCCCGTGGCGATCTGGGCCTCCAGCAGGCGGATGC
>CM052544.1:123862611-123915619 GCA_028533065.1 Trachops cirrhosus
GTGTAGCCCGTGACCGCGCGCTCGGCCGACAGCAGCTTGTCACGGATCTCGCCGCCCACCACGCCCGCGGCCACCGCCTCGTCCACGGACAGCCGCTGGTTGCGCACGGGGTCGATGAGGAAGCCCGTGGCCGCCTGGGCCTCCAGCAGCACCAGGGCCGTGCCGGGCCGCAGCAGGCCCTTCCACATGGCCTGGTAGATGCTCATCTTCTCCTGCCTGCTGGGGTCGTGCTTGGCGGGCACCAGCACGCCGGCGATGCAGCTCGTGCCCTCCAGGTAGCGCCGCACACCCTCATCCTGCTTGAGGTCTTCCACGGAGCTGCGTCCTTCCTCGAGTTTCTGCAGTGTCTCCTTGGTGATGATGGCGGATGTGAAGAGTTCGGAGGCCGTGACTTGCCTCCTGATGCCTCGGAACCACAGCTGCTTACTGCCCTTTTCTTTCTCATCAATCATCACGAAGATATTTTCCACCACCTTGTCCAGGGCACGCTTCGTGTCTCTTTTGTATTTTCCAACTAACTCAATCTTTTTCTCCTCTGTGACGTATTCCGAGTTCAGCAGCTCCCACACTGAGGGCCTCTGTCCCTTGTACCGGCCGACGGTGACTTCCACCCGTTCGGTCTCTAGGGCTCTTCTCGTGGCTTCATCGATGTAGGCGGGTTCCTTTTCGTCGCGGGTCACAGGGAACAACGCCCAGCCCACCGCCTTTTTCTGGAGGCTTCTCTGCTGAAGCTGCTCGTACGTCACCTTCTCGTGTGTGTTGGGATCCACAAACCTCTTCTTCATATGCTTCTGATCGGACACGAGCGGGTACATGTCCTGGTGCAGACAGCCGCGCCTGTAGGCCGTGTCCAGCGGGAGCCGGTGGTGGTGCAGAGGGTCCATGACGCCCCCTGTGGCCACCTGCACCTCGAGCAGTCTCAGCGCCTCCTCCCTGTTGACCAACTTCCTTTCCATGGCCTGGAACAGAGAGAGCGTGTGCCCCGTGTCTGGGTCTGGGTAGCCTGTGACAGCCTTCTCGGCGTCCCGGAGCCTGTCCTTAAGGTCCTCGCCCACCAGGCCAGCGGCCACGGCCTCGTCCACGGACAGCCTCCGGTGGTTGTGCGGGTCCAGCATGAACCCCGTGGCCGCCTGGGCCTCCAGCATCAGGGCTGCAAACCCCGTGGGGATGAGTCCCCGCATGCTGGCCTCATAGAAGCTCATCACCTCCTGCGTGGAGGGGACGGTCACGCCCGCGATGCAGCCACTGCCTTCTATGTAGGTCTTCACGTGCTCCAGGCTGCTGAGGGCCTGTCCCCCGCGCAGTGCGTCCAGGCTCTTTTTGTCGATGATTCCAGCGTTGAACAGCTCTGCGGCCGTCACGTCCCCGCCAATCCCTGGCACCTTGATGACCTGGTGTTGCTTCTCTGTCTCTTCGACTGTGGTGGTGACGATCTCCAGCAACTGCTGCAGACTCAGGGCCCGGGCTCGGTGCTGCTGGACCAGCTCCCGCCGCCTGTCCTCCGTGAAGTACTGAGAGGACAGCAGGTCCCAGATGGACACGCTCTGACCCTCGAACCTCCCCACGCTCATGGTCGTGGTCTGCGATCGCAGGGCCTGCCTCGTGGCCTCGTCGATGTACACGTACGCCTCTCCCTTCTTCACGATTTGTAACATGTACAGGCCGGTCTCAGGGTCCTCCACACAGCGCTCCAGCAGCTGCAGGTAGGTGAGGTTCTCGTGCGTGTTGGGGTCGAAGAAGCCCTTGGTGTCGTCGCTGGGGTCCGCCAGGATGCGGTTCATCTCCTCGTCGAAGTAGCCGCGCTGGTACGCCACGTGCACGGGCAGCCGGTGGCTGTGCACAGGGTCGATGATGCCTCCCGTGGCGATCTGGGCCTCCAACAGGCGGATGCCGTGGTCCCGGACGATCAGGCCCTTCTGCATGGCCTGGAAGAGGGAGATGGGCTCCCCGGTGTAGGGGTCGGTGTAGCCGGTGACTGCACGCTCGGCTGACAGCAGCTTCTGGTAGGTCTCCTTTTCAAACATCCCTGCTGCAAAGGCCTCCTCCACGGTCAGCCTGCGGTTTGCCACGGGGTCGATGAGGAAGCCGGTGGCCGCCTGGGCCTCCAGCAGCACCAGGGCCGTGCCGGGACGCAGGATGCTCCTGCTCAGGGCCTCCGAGATGCTCATCCTCTCCTTCGTGGCCTGGATAAGGACCCCAGCGATGAAGTTGCCTCCTTCCAAGCAACGCCGCACCGTGTCCATCTGCGTGACCTCCTGCACGGTCCTCGTCCCCCGATTCAGCTCGTCCAGCGTCTTCTTGTCGATCACCTGGGACCTGAACAGGTCGCTGGCTGACACCTGCTTCCGGAGCCCCCTGAAGATGGCCTGTGGGGGCTTCTTCTCCGAGGCCTCGACCAGGGCGGTGAGTGCGCTGACCACCTGCCGCAGGGCCGTGGCCCGCCCGGACTGGCAGAGCGCCGCCAGCTCCCGCCGCCTGCGACCGCTGACGTACTCCGAGTGCAGCAGGTCCCAGAGCGACACGGTGAGCCCTTTGAACCTCCCGGCCCCGACGGGCACCTTCATGGCCCTCAGGGCCACTGCCGTGTGCTTGTCCACCTCGAGTGCCACGTCCTGGGGCAGGGGCAGCAGCCACAGGCCGGTGTCCGCGTCAAGGACACAGCGCTCTTTGAGCTGCTGGTATGTCACCTTTTCCCGCGAGCTGGGGTCGAAGAAGAACTGGTTGTTCTCGTCAGTGCCGGTCAGGGCCTGACTTGTCCGCTCGTCCAGGAGGCCCAGCTTGCAGGCTGCCGCCTGGGGCAGGTGCACCCCATAGGTGGGGTCCACTGCACCCCCCGTGGCCAGCTGGGCCTGCAGGAGTGGGAGGCCCTCGCTCTGGGGCACGAGCCCCTTCTCCACAGCCTGCCACAGCGAGAGGGGGCCCCCTGAGTAGGGGTCCGTGTACCCGGTCACTGCCCGCTCTGCCTGCCGGAGCCGCTCACTCAGCGCCCCGCTCACCAGGCCGGCCTTGACCGCATCTTCCACGGATAGTCTCTGGCTGGTCAGCGGGTCCACGAGTGAGCCCGAGGCCACCTGGGCCTCCAGCAGAATCTGCCCCAGGCCCGCGGGCAGGAGGCCGTCCTTCACGGCCTGGTCGATGCTGGCCTTGGTCCCCGAAGGCTGCAGCAACACACCGGCCACGCAGCCTGTGCCCCACAGGCAGGCCTTCACCGCAGGCTCCTCGGCGACCCGGGCAGGCGATCTCGAGCCCTGAGCCAGTGCCGCCAGGGTCTCCTGGGTGATGATGCCGGCATCCAGCAGCCAGACAGCGGGCACCTCGCCCCGCGGGCCGGGCACCGTGACGCGGGCCTGAGCCAGGAGCTGCGCCTGCCGCACCCAGCCCTGCACGGCCGCCTGCAGCTGCTGCGCGGTGGTCTTCCCCACCCGGAAGTCCTCCAGGAGGCCCCTCCGCTGCTCTTCCGTGAAGTGGCAGGAGACCAGCAGCTCCCAGAGGGACGTGCGGTCCTCAGCCCCCTGAGTGGCCTGCAGGGTCTCCTGGACCTGCTCGTCTGTGGGGACGGCAGGAGCACTTTCCTGCAGGGGCAGGAGGTACAGGCCGGAGGCCTCGTCCTTCAGACACTGTCCCAGAAGCTGGACGTAGCTGGTGTGCCCCCGGCCGTCCGGTGTGGGGTAGGTCTCGCAGCAGCCGGACAGGGCCGTCTCCATCTCCTGATCAATGCAGCCACGCTCCGTGGCCACGGGCATGGGCAGGTGGTAGTGGCCCGTGGGGTCAATGACCCCTCCCGTGGCCACCTGGGCCTCTAGGAGGCGGGCAGCCTGCTCCTCGCGGACCAGGCCCTTCTTCATGGCTTGGAACAGGGACACCCGCTTCCCAGAAAAGGGGTCCCTGAAGCCGGTCACGGCGTCCTCGGCCCGTCTCAGCCGGGCATACAGCTCGGGCCCCACCAGCTGCCTGCGCACAGCCTCCTCCACCGACAGGCTCTCCAGGCTCTGGGGGTCGGTGAGGGCTCCGGTGGCCGCCTGGGCTTCCAGCAGCGCCAGGACCACTCCTGGCCCCAGCAGCTTCTGCTTCATGGCCTGGTAGAGGCTGAGCCTCTGGTTGGAGGACGGCAGCAGCACGCCACCCACGGCGCCCGAGCCACGCAGGTACCTGCGGACACCGTCCATGCGGAGCAGGGCCTCGGGGCTGACCGCCCCGGCCAGCAGCCGGTCCAGGAGCTCCTGGTCGATGATGCGGGCCTCCAGGAGCTGGTAAGGGGTGACGCGTCCCCGCAGAGAGGGCAGCGTGACGTCCGCGCACCTCGCCGACTCCCTTTGCAGCAGCTGCGCCACCTGCTCCAGGGAGAGCTTGCGCCGCCGGTAGCTGTGCAGGAGCTGCCGCCTCCGGGCCTCGCTGAAGCACTCGGAGTTGAGCAGCTCCCACGCAGACACGTGCCGCCCCCGGAAGCGCCCGTAGCTCGCAGACAGCAGCAGGCTCTGGAAGGCCCGCCGGGTGGCGCTGTCCACCAGCTGGGGCCGCTCACTGCTGAGCGGCAGCAGGTACAGCCCGGTCTCGGCGTCGCGCACACAGCGCTCCAGCAGCTGCATGTAGGTGAGGTTCTCGTGCGTGTTGGGGTCGAAGAAGCCCTTGGTGTCGTCGCTGGGGTCCGCCAGGATCAAGTTCAGCGCCTGGTCGAAGTAGCCGCGCTGGTAGGCCACGTGCACGGGCAGCCGGTGGCTGTGCACGGGGTCGATGATGCCGCCCGTGGCGATCTGGGCCTCCAGCAGGCGGATGCCGTGGTCCCGGACGATCAGGCCCTTCTGCATGGCCTGGAAGAGGGAGACGGAGTCCCCGGTGTAGGGGTCGGTGTAGCCGGTGACCGCGCGCTCGGCCGACAGCAGCTTGGCGAACACGTTGGGCCCGATGACGCCGGCCTTCAGGGCCGCCTGCACGGAGTACCTCTTGTTTTCTTTGGGGTCGATGAGGAAGCCGGTGGCCGCCTGGGCCTCCAGGAGGACGAGGGCCGTGCCCGGCCGCAGGAGCCCCTTCCTCTGAGCCTCGTAGATGCTGAGCCGCTCCCGGGAGCCAGGCAGCAGCAGGCCGGCAATGCAGCCGGTGCCTTGCAGGTACCTCTGCACCGAGTCCAGGCTGCCCACGTGCTGGGCTGTGGTCTGTCCCCGCGCCAGCTGCTCGTACACATCCTGGCCGATGATCTCTGCTTTCAGCAGCTCCCCAGGTGTCACAGGGACCCTCAGCCCAGAAAAGGTGGTCTTGGCAGTGGCCGCGGCCTGCTCCAGGGTGGCCCTCAGCACGGCAGCCAGCTCCTCCACTGACAGCGTCCCTCGCTTGTGCTGCTGCGCCAGCACTGCCCTCTGCTCCGCTGGGACGGCCTCGGAGAAGAGCAGCTCCCACAGGGACACAGGCTGCTCCTGCAGCTTGCCCACCGAGACGGTGGCCGTGGCCGCACTCAAGGCCTGCCGGGTGCTGTGCTCGATGAACGGGGGTCCCTGTGGCTCCTCTCCATGGGCCTCTGCTGAGAGGGGCAGGAAGGCCAGCCCCGTCTCCGGGTCGGTGACACAGCGGGCCAGCAGCTGCCCGTAGCTGAGGTTCTCCTGCGTGCTGGGGTCCGAGAAGCCAGCGGCCTGTGAGAGATGCTGCTGCGTCTCCTCGTCCAGGCAGCCGTAGCGCAGGGCGGCCTCCAGGGGCAGCCGCAGCCTGCGGGCCGGACACACTAGCCCGCCCGTGGCCAGCTGGGCATCCAGGAGCCGCAGCGCCAGAGGCCTGTCCACCAGCTCCTTCTTCATGGCCTGGAAGAGGGGGACGCGGGTGCCGCTGAAGGGGTCGTAGAACCCGGCCGCCGCCTGCTCTGCCTCCAGGAGCTGCCCGTGCAGCTCTGGGCCGACCAGGCCCGCCCTGACCGCGTCGTCCACGCAGAGCCTCCGGCCGGTGGCCGGATCCACCAGAGCACAGGTCGCGGCCTGAGCCTCGAGGAGTGGCTGTGCGGCACCCATGGGGAGCAGGTGCTCAGCGACGGCCTGGAAGAAGCTCTTCTTGCGGCCGGCGGGCAGCAGGACCACCCCTGCCACGCCGCCGGTGCCCTGCAGGTAGCGCTGAACCTGGGGGCGGGCACTCACGTCCTGCACCGACAGCCTGCCCTCCTGCAGGCCCCTGGCCGTCTCCTGATCCAGGATCCCGGCCTCCAGCAGCTCGGCGGAGCTCGCCGCCCCACCCAGCGTGCGGAAGGTGGTCTGGAGAGGCAGCAGGGCCAGCCCCGTGCTGGGGGCCCGCACACAGCGGCCCAGCAGCTCCCCATAGGGCAGCCGCTCCAGGGTGTTGGGGTCCAGGAAGCCCGGCTCGCGCTCTGACAGGCCACGCAGCGTCTCCTGGTCCAGGAGGCCCTGCTGGCAGGCCAGCTCCGGGGCCACTCGCACTCCCCGGGTGGGGTCTACCAGGCCCCCCGTGGCCAGCTGGGCCTCCAGCCAGCTCCACCCCAGCGCCCTGTCTACAACCTCCTTCCCAATGGCCTGGAAGAGGGCCAGCTTCTCACCCCCGTAGGGGTCTGGGTACCCAGTGACCGCACGCTCTGCAGCCAGCAGCTTCTCCTTCAGCTCCAGGCCCACCAGACCCCGCTGCAGGGCCTCAGACACGGGGAGAAGCTGGCCCTGGGCAGGGTCCACGAGGCCCCCGGTGGCAGCCTGGGCCTCCAGCAGAGCCAGCCCCAGCCCCTCCGGGAGGAGGCCCTGCTTCATGGCAGCATAGAGACTCAGGGCCCGGCCCGACGCCGCCACCTGAACCCCCGCAACGCTCCTGGCCCGGGGCCCGGGGGCAGTGCTGGCTTCCTGCATGGCTTTCGTGGTCTTGGGGACGATGGCCGGCTCGGTGCCGTTGGTGACCAGGACGTCCAGAGGAGAGGCGTGGCCATTCATGGTGCCCGGCTGGCTGTGCAGAACTGACTTGCCGAGATCCGCTGTGTCCGCTCCCTGCAGAGGGGCAGAGGGTCCGTCAGGGCCCTGGGACGGCCCAGGAGGGCGGGCAGTGGTCAGCCCCAGATCCTGGGCGCCCCTCGGGGGGCCAGATCAGCACCCAGGCGAGGTCCCGTCCCTCTCTGTGGCCGGACCCAGGAGGGACCAGGCGAGCACTGGGACCCCAGGCCGGGCCCTTGGGCCGGCCTCCCTCCTGCCCCAGCACCTTCACCGCCCACCTGCCTCCAGGGAGGGCCCTGTGTGTTTGCACCTGGCCTCCGCCCTGCACCCCTGCGGCGCCCACGCCTCCCGCCACACGACCTTTCCCTTTGCTCCCCTAGGCTTCTCCCCACCACCCCGTGCCGTGGACACCAGCTCCCACCTTGTGCTCCTCCCCGAGACTCCTCCAGACTCACGCCCGCCCTCCAGCTGCCAGCTGGGCTGCAGCCACACCCCCCGCGCTCCCCTCTTCCACCCTTGGGCCCCACCCTGTGGCCCACAAGGTCCCCTCTCAGCCTGGCTCTGGGTTCCCCTCTGCCCCCCCGCCGACCTGCGCCCTCAGTGTGGCTTCTCTGTGCCCACAGCCGGGCCTGGCGCCACAGGTTCAGGGCCTGTGGCTGCTCCTGCGGGGCTGTGGGTGGGGCCAGGCGTGGCTTCCGGCCCCGTGGGTCATGGTCAGTGGTCTGAAGGCCCAGCAACCGCCCGCTGTCCCCTCTCAGCAGACAGCTGTGTGCACGGTCCCCTGAGCAGCGGTGACGGGGGCCCGAGCCCTCACCCAGGCCTGCTCCTTCCACGCCAGGTTACACTGTGTTCCCCAAAAAGACACGTCCCGGCCCTCACCCCAGTCCCTGTGACCGTAGCCTTGTCCAGAAACAGGGCTCTTGCAGATTAGGACACGGTCACCCCGGACCAGAGAGGGACCTGATCCAACATGCCTCGTGTCCTTGGGAAGACAGACACAGGGGCGACGCCCGTGATGCTGGCGGCAGGCTGGCGTGACGCAGAGCACCCAGGGTTCCCGCCAGAAGCCGGAAGCACGGACTCCAGACTCTGGCCTGCGCGCTGCGAGAATTCGCTTCTGTTGTTTCCAGCCCCGGGGGCAGTGGTGACAACCTGGGGAACAGCAGCCCCCTCCCTGTCTGTGAACCATCCCCTCCCCACTTCCCCAGAAGTGTCCCCAAAGCCCCCTCCTGGTCCCTGCCCCGCCCACGTCTGTCCTCACCTCTCCCCGCACCCCCAGCCAGCTCCCCGTGACCCACACCTCAAACTCCCACACCCCACACGTGGTCCAGGCAGAGGCCCGGGCCAGTGCCTGCCCCCCAACCCCACTCCACGGCCTTTGCTGAGGTGACCTGGTATTCCGGCTGCCAGATCTGACAAACCTGTCTTGGGTCTGGTGGCCCCTGACCTCTGGGTCATGGGGCACGGGGAACCTGGTCCCTGGTGACAGAGCTCTGCTCCGTCTCCACTCATCTTTTAACTCAGAGGGCTCCTCAAGGCTGCCCCAGCCCCCCAAATCTGCCACCGAGCCCAGCCTGTCTGTCACCAGGGGCTGCTGCTGCTGCTCTCCCGCCTTCCCGAGGGGCGCTGCTGTCAGGGAGGGCGTGCTCAGGGCACAGTGCCCCGCGTTGGAGAAGAAGTGACCAGCTGGACAGCAGGAGCCCAGGTGGTGGCCAGCGGAGAGGTGCTGATCGCCATGGGGCAAGGCAGGCTGCGGGGTCCCACGGTGAGGGAGCCACTGAGGACATCTCGGAGACACCGGCTCACAGGAAGCTCCACCGTGTCCCCCAGGAGGGCTGGGGGCCACACGGGTCCAGGAACCACGGGGTGGGAGCGGCGTGACCCACTGGGAGATCCGGCTCCCCCTCTGAAGCTCCCACAACGGTGGGTTTAGATGGCCTGGTCTCAGAGGACGACCACTTCTGCCAGGGGACACGGCTCTGGCCCCTCGGAGCTGAAGGCCACAGCCACTAGCAGGGCCCTCAGGCCCCCTGTGTCCAGGGACGCAAGGCCAGAGGAGGGCGACCTGCCTGGCCAGGGAGCTGATCCGACCACACGAGGAGGCGGGGCCTGTGGCAGGGTGGGGGCAGGGAGTGTGCCCTGGTGGCCCCCCCCCCCGGCCCCCCTGGCTCCTGCCCTCCTCGGATCTGGCAGCAAACAGCCAAACGCAGCTGCCCTGCCCCGGCCTGAGCGAGGGCCTCAGGGAGGAGGGCCCGGGGTGGCCGAAGCCCCTGCCCACCCCCTCCTCACGCGTTTCCCCGGGAAGTGATGCCCACGGGCACCCTGGGAGTGGACGTGGTGTGATGGTGGTGGATGCAGGGCCGCCCCGACCGCCCTCCCGGGGTCCGTGAGACCATCCTGCAGGCCAGCTCGTCTCCGTCCATCTGCGTCCCCTCTCTCCACCCACAGGCCATCTGGAGGCACTCCCTGGTCCTCCCTGCGGCAGACTCTGCTCCTGGGGCCGAGCTGGACACGTGCTTGGCTGCCCCCCAGCAGCTTCCTAACACGCGCCGTGCCGGCTGGCACCCAGCCCGCCCTGCCTTGGCAGGGGCTCCAGGGAAGCTGGAGCGGTGCTCCTGTCCAATGGGTCCAGCAGGGACAAGGGGCGGGAGAGACACCTCTTTACCCAGCAAAGGGTCACCTTGGCAGCGGGGCGACCAGGTGGGCACAGCTGTGTGTGGCCCCCGGCCCGGAGCCTGCACAGCCCGTGCTGCCGGGAGGAGGGGCAGGGCCAGGACAAGAGACCCAGAGGGGCTCAAGGAGGCTCAGGTTCTGGGCACCAAGGGGACTCCTGGGGAGACACAGACACGGGGATTGGGGGCTGTGCCTGGGCACAGGTGCCTGGAGCCTGCAGTGGGGATCCCCGGAAGGCCACCAGACATAGGGGGCTGGGCTTTGGAAGGCACAGGCCAGGGCATGTGAGGGGTGTCCTGAGGCCGGGTATGCGTGCCCCAGAGAGGTGGAAGTAGGTGCACTGTGGGAAGGGGCCGGGGCCCTGGGGCAGGGAGAGGGAGGCTAAGCAGGACGCCCCCCCACCCCCAGCCCCGGAACACACGTCACCAGCACCAAAGAGCGAAAGGAATCTGAGAAGGGAGGCCCCTCCCATGGCTTCCCTGGAATGGCCCCACCTGCAGGGCCCTGGCCACAAGCCGGGGAGGCCATTCCTGAGATCGGCAGGTTCGCATTTTTGGAGGCGGGGCACCACCCTGTCCCCCGGGGTGGGGGCGGAAAGCTCGCTGGCTGTCCACCTGGTCCGCACAGACCCAGATGGCCGGTAGGCGGGGCTGCCTCCCAGACGCAGACAGGGACCTTTGCCCGACTTCGAGCCTCAGCTGGAAGGCCCGCCCAGGTGTGGAAGGAGGCAGAGCAACAGTCCGATAAAATCTCCGCGGCACGGCCAACGGCGGGGCACGGACGGGCAGAACCCCTCCACGGCCGCCCCCAGGGTCCTGAGATGACCCCGCGCGCGCCGGTGGCCCTGGGCACTCCCTCAGTGCGTCAGCACCCAGCCCCTCGAGCGGGAGCCACACCTGCCTCTCAATCTGTCAGCCTAATTGCCGCGGCCCCAGGTGCCCAGGTCCGCTCCCGTCGCCAACGCCCCCTCCCCCGCCCCCTGCCCATCGAGGGCGTGGTGCGGGGAGAACCGGACCGGACTGGCAGGGCCCCACCCACAGAGGCGCGCCCGTCCTGCCGGGAATCCGCCAGGCTGGCGAGACCCCCGCCCAGCGCGCGTCTCCCAGGTCCGCACGGGGAACCCCAGTCTCCCCACCTGCATCCCCGGCTGCTCCTACACCGCGCACGAGGGCTGGTAGCACGGGGCTGTGGCCGTAGCGCCCCGCTCTGCCCGGGCCCCCACGTGGGCCCAGAGCTCAGACTGCCCGGGGCGGGACAAGCGTGAGCCCCACCCGCACCCCTTCCCCAGCCGCAGCGGCCGAGCCCGGCCGAGCGCGGCGCAGGTGTTTCGGTCTCTCGGCCCTGGTGTCCCACCTGCGTGCCCCGGTGCCCGTGCGCAGTCCCTCGGCTCGCTCCACGGCCCGCGCCAGGGGCCGCCGGGATTTAAACCTGCTCGGCCCCGCCCTGCGGCGGCGGCCCCGCCCTCGACTGCGGGCGGCGGCCAGCGGCCAGGTGGGGGCGCGCCGAATCCTGGTGGGGCGGATAGGCACGGAGAACCGACGCCCCACGACCCTTGGCCCACGGGCCGTGAGCACCTGAAAGCAGGGGGCGCCCCGAGGTGCGAGGGTGGCGGCTGCGGAGGGGCAGGGTCCTCTCCTTCCTGCCCCGGCCCCTTTCTCACTGACCCCTCGCCGGTCACGGCGGAGGAATGCCGGGCGGGCGCAGCGGCGGCGGCAGACGGGTCACGCCCGCCAGGACGGCATTTGCCAGCATTTGAATGGAGTTTGCAAGGGAAATACCGACCTGTCGGGACAGGGACACTCGGGTTTGCTTTGCAAAACGCGACTTTATTTCCCGAGTAGGACTGGAGGGCCGGGGCAGGCTCCGTGTCGCCCACCCCTCTCCCCTCTCTGTCGCTGCGCGCAGGGCCTGCTCACTCCCTTGGGGCCGGCTTCCCGAGCTGCTGCTTAATCCTGAGTGGGCTGAGCCAGGCTGTCCTGAGGAGTTCCCTTCCGTGTGCCCCTCCTTGGCCTTGACCTTGAAGAGCTGGGGTCTCTGTGTCCCCAGCAGGCTCCCAGTCCCCTCTGAAAGGGAGAACCAGGCCTCACCCCAAGGGCCCAGCAGCTCCCCCTGAGCACAGAGACCTCCTGTCCACCCAGAGGTCCCCAGGGCCCCTCAAATGCCCATCCCAGCACCCACCTTCTTGGGCAGGAGACAGCTGGGGGCTCTGAGGATGGAGGACGTGACCTTGGGGGCCGGCCTGCTGGGGACCACGGCCCAGGACAGGAACCTCTCATGGATCTTCTGGCTGGTCCTCCCCTTCGCTGCCCAGAGAGGCCAGGTGGACACGGGCAGGGCAGGTGCCGCCCCCCTCCCCGCCCAGGTCAGGGCCTGGGGCCTCCCTTCTTGTCTGGCCCTGAGGGCTCGGGTGCCACCCGCCCCCAGCCCCCAGCCCTCACCTCTGCCTGGGTCGTTCTTGACCAGATACTCATCCAGGGCCACCCAGCCACCTCCAACGCGCACCATGAGGGAACTTCGGGGCACCTGTGCGGGCCGGGGCGGGTGCTGGGGTCAGTTCCCACGGCTCTGCCCTCAGCACCCACCAGCCCCAGGCTCACACCTGCTCACCGAGGCTCCCAGGACGCGGGGCCGGCCTCCGGGCATCCGTGGGCTCCTCTCTGTCCATGTCGCCCACACTGGCCAGGCCGTGTGGCTGCTGCTGGCTTCTGAGGAGTCCTGACCCGGCGCAGTGAGGTTTGATGTGAACCCACGTCCCCCCAAGTACGCGGGGCCAACCTCATCCACCCCCAGCCCTGCTCACCAGGTGCCAGGACACTGTCCACGTTGTCCGGCCGGGAAGCCCGGCCGGGATGGCCGAGGCTTGTGGCCCGGAGCGTGCCCCGGAGCAGCTTCCTCCCGTGGCCGAGCCACGGCAGGAGGTGCCACCTGGCCACGGAATCCGGGCGCGTGCCAGCTGCTCGCTGTGGGAAGGAGACGCGAGGCTGGCCGGGCCCGGCTCTCTCTCACGCGTCCACGACTGGGTGGGCTGCAGGTGGCCAGCCCTGGTCCTCGTCCCGATGGCTCTGCTCCCTGCGGCTCCAGCTCCCTGTGGTGGCCTCCTGCTCAGCTCTTCCAGGGACCCGCTGTCCTACTCCCCGGGCCCCTGGGCAGCCCCTGGCCAGGGTCCCTCAGAGCCAGCACCTTCCCCCACAGAGAGCTCACCCACACAGCTCTAGGGCCTCAGGAGGCTGGCAAGGTGAGCCCCGTGCCCAGCACTGCCTTCCGCGCTCCCTGCCACTGCCGCCCCCTGAAGCTGGTGCCCCGACCCGAGCTGGCGGCTGGGCACCCTGAGCCCCCAGGAGCTGTGCTCAGCCCTGCAGGCCGCCCATTTCCCCAGAGCGCCCGTGGGTCGGGGCACTCGCAGGGCGTGACCCCAGGCCACCTGAGAGCAGGGTCACCGTGCGGACCCCAGCCACAGCTCCCACCTTCATCCCGCAGGGCTCGGCCTCCGTCAGCCTGTGGGGCGGTGCAAACGGGTCCTCCACACAAGTGAGCGTCACTGTCCCCTCCAGGACACAGGGCCTACAGCAGCAGAGTGGCAGAGGTGGGCAGGACGCAGGGCTGGGTGGGAGCGGGTGGGCGCAGAGCAGAGTGGCAGGCTGACCTCTCCATCGAGGGGCTGGACAGCACCGCCCAGTGGCCCCTCGGCTTCAGCAGCAGGCCCAGGTGGCAGGTGTGCTCCCAGGGGTTCCTTCCTGCCGGGGCGGGGCCCCTCCACAGCAAGGGGGACGCGGCACAGGCTGGCCCACTCAGCGCGGCCCGAGCTGCCTGCTTAGAGGGGAGACCACAGCCTAGCTGGCGTCTCGGGGCTGGGCGCTCAGGGTTGGGGTGAGAAAGGCCAGCAGGGTCACCCCTACTACAGGTGGACCTGTGTCCCCCAAATTCACACGTGAAAGTCCTAACCCCTGAGCTCCTCAGGACGTGACCATAATTGGAAATGTGGCCACTGCAGATACACTCAGCAGGAGGAGACCCTACCGGTGTGTGAGCGAGATGGCCCCGAGTGTCCTTGTGAAAAGGGAGATTCAGACGCCGATGCACAGAGGGGGGACGGCGTGAAGACACAGGAAGCTGGCGCGGCCGTCAGCGGAGGACAGGGGCCTGGGGCCGAGCCCCCCTCACAGCCCTCGAAGGCCCAGCCCTGCGCCCCACAACCGGGAGCCACCAGCTGCTGCCGTTTAAGCTGCTCAGGGAGGGAGGCACCCCGGGAAAGCCCAGCCCCCCTGTTACTGCCCGGGGGAGGGGGAGGAGGGGCAGCGCCAGGGTGGAGCCCACTCAGGGACCCCAGGCCGGACCACTCGTGTGCCTTCAACCAGGAGAGATGCTCAACCTGTTCTTCAGAATCAAGCGTCTGTATCGCTTGTTCCCGATGTGTTTTCTCCCAGTTAGCTCATCAGCGGAGGTCACTGTGATCTCTGCTGGGGCTCGGCCCACAGCGAAGGGGGAAGGTGAGCCAGGCCCCGGCCTCTCTGCCCCACCCAGGAGAGGGAGGAGGCGACGCAGTCCCCGGGGGCCCTTGGCTGCCCAGACCCACCTCTGGGGGCCGGCAGCCAGGCCCCCCGGCCCTGCGGGGAGAGCAGGGGAGCCTCGTCATGGGGGCCTGAGGGTGTCCCAGGGATGGGAGCTGAGTCTAGGAAGCACCACAGAAGTCCTCTGGTCAGCGCTGCCTGCCCAGCCCCCTCCGCAGAGGGCGGGTCTCCTCTGTAGGCCCTGCCCACCGGCGGGCGGGGCCAGGCCCAGCTTCCCTGCGGTCACCCCTCTCCTCCCACAGAGCTCCTCCCGGGCCCCCCACACTTCCAAAGCACCTGCAGGGCTTGGGCCCAGCCGCCCTCAGGCTGCAGCCCCTCCTCGCCGGCTGCCAGCTCCGCCAGGCCCCACCAGATCAGCTCTGCCGGCCCCCGGGTGGCCTTCAGCCCAGTGTCCTCCTCCCGAATCTCTGACCAGAACGTGGCTGGGGAGAGAGGGCCACCTGGAGAGCCCGGCCTCGGGCACACTCCTGACCCCAACCCATCTGGCCCGGCTCCCTGCGCACCTGGAGCCCCACAGCCCCCATCCTGGGCCTGGTCGCCAGTCCCCACCGCTGCGAGCTCCCAGGGCCCCGGGGTGCCCAGTGGCGGGTGCGGTTCCTGGACGGACTCTGTGTGTGCCACCACCTGGCCAGGGGCCTCTGCCCGCTGAGCCAGCTGCTCTAGCCGCTCTGCCAGCCCGGCCAGCTGGGCCCTCAGCTGCAGGAGGAGAGCAGTGTCATCCCAGGCAGTCCGGGCCTGGGGCCCATAGCTGCCCAGTCAATCCTGCCGGAGGCCAGAGGGGATGGGGCAGGGCGGAGACCCCTCCCCCAGTCGGTCAGTCCCGGCCCACCCTGGGGACCATGGGCTTGGCCCAAACACCTGCTCTTGGTCCTTGAGCCCTTGACATTCCGAGGCTGCCCCGGCCAGTTCCAGCTGGGCTCCCAGGCTTGCTGGGGGTGAGGGTTCGGTGGACACTGTGCCCAGGCCACACAGCAGTGCCCGCTGGGCACAGACAGCATCCCCCACCAGCTGGGCCAAATCCTGGAGCTGCTCCAGCTGCTCCCTCACCAGCCGAGCCTCGTCCTCTGCAGCCATGCGGGAGGGAAGGGCTGGGGTGAGGGGTGTGGGCACCGGGAGGGTCCTTGCTCTAGCACCGGGACCACGTTCCGAGGCAGCGCAAGAGGGACTGGGTCCCCAAGCAGGAGCCCTGAGGACACCTTCACTGACCTGCTGGCCTGTCCCACCTACCACTCACCGGCAAGCAGCTCCAGCAACCTCCGGCCAGCCTCCAGGGCCCTGTCCAGGCCCTCCTCACAGGCCACAGCCCCCCCACACGCATCCTGTGAACACACACCCACTGAGCCTGAGGCCAGCGCCCCCGCCCCACCCCGGGCCCTGGGCTGTACCTGCAGGTGCCCTGTGGCCCCCTCTCCGCCTCGAGGCCCCGCCTGGCCCTGCCTGAGCTGGGTCAGAGGCTGCTCGCCAGGAGTCAGCTGCACCAGGAGCGCCCCGCGGGCCTCCTTGAAGCTCCGGGCCGCCGGCACCAGCTGCTCCAGGACCCCGCACCTGGGGGCCGAGACAAGGCGGTCAGCAGCACCTTCCCGGCACCGGCACCCACCGCCAGGCCCCCCATGGCCTCACCTGGCCTGTGCCCGCTGCACCAGGCGGTCCCACCGGGCCCGCAGCTCTGCCGGGCTCCGCGCCTCCCGCAGCACCCGCTCCACCTGCAGCGCCCGCTCCCCTAGCAGGCGCCGGAGCAGCTGCGGCACAGGACACAGGGCTCAGGGCTCAGGGCTCAGGGCGAGGCGAGGCGCCCCCTGCCCAGCCTCCCACCACCGCATCTTTGGGGGGCGCTGGGGCCCGGGCCCACAGTCCACTGGCAGAGGGTCTGCAGGCCGTCCCTGCGCCGCTGCCTTGGCCTACAGCTCAGAGAGGACTAGGGGCCCGAGGTGCCCCCAGTGGGCCTGCCCTGCCCACTCTGTACCTCCTGCTCCCGCAGCTGGGCAGCGGCCACCGTGGCATCGGGGGCCAGGGGTGCCTGCGAGGCCTGCAGCTCCTCCATGCCGTCCAGCCAGCTGCGAAGAGTGTCCAGGGGCCCTGGGGACGCCTGCAGCAGAAGCTCACTGATGTCCCCCGGGCTGAGCCCGGCCTCCCACAGCCCCCGGGCTGCCCCACCTCACCAGGCCTGCCCAGCCGGACCCCACCTCCACAGCCTCCGTCACCACCATCTCGGTCACCACCGTCTCCGTCACCTCTGTCACCTCGGTCACCTCCACGGCCCAGGGGCCCCAGCAGGCCCAGGAGGCCCCTGGTGGGGGCGGGCCCTGGGGAGTTGCTGGTGGGGAGGAGCCCCCTCGAGCCCGGGGGCTGGCCCTGGTGCGGTGCCTTCCCTTCCCCAGGCAGCCCAGCCCCGAGGCCCGGTTTCCCATGAGCAGCCTGCGGGGACGGGAACACGGAGGGTGGTCTGCAGCGGCAGGGCCAGGGGGACCCCAGCAGGGAGGAGCCGGGAGCCCCTGGAGTCTGAGCCACCTTTGCCCTTGGCCTTCCCTCTAGGCGCCAACGGCCCAGCCGGTCCGGCTGCCAGCCCCACACTCTCTTCTTGGCCTTGTCTCCCGCCAGCCACCTGTTTCCTGGGAAACGGGTCCCCAGCCTCAGCCATGAGGGTGGGGGAGGGGCTGGGGAAGGGGCTGGGGCTGGAGCTTCTCACCACTCCCCCTAGGTTCCCTGCTCAGTGGGGGGGCAGGGGCTCCGCCCCCCAGGCCTGCCCAGCCCACCCACACTGCGCCAAGCCTGCCCTGCTGGAGACCTGGGATGGTGGGAAATGGGGGCGGTGCACACACTTTGGGGGGCCCTTGGGGCTGGCCAAGTGAGCTAGGAGCTCAGGACCCCCTGGGTTCTCTGCCTCTTCCTCTGCAGCCAGAGACCCTCCTCAGCCAGAGCCCTGGGCCCCTGGGCTGCCGCCCCCCACCACATGGCCCCCACCGGCCTCTCCTTCCTCCTGTAGCCACCCCACCCTTGGGACCCAGACACCCCACCCAAGGCTTCCTGGCACCCCAGACTTGTTGGCACACCTTGGCCACACCCACACCCACCCTCCCTGGAAGGAGCCACCCCTCCCCCAGCCAGAAGCCCCTCCTCCCCGGCCTGCGGCCCGAGGGGCCAGGGCCCGCAGGTGGGGCTCCCAGGTCCCTGCAGGGCCCGTGGGCCCGTGGCTTTCTAATGTGCTGCTGTGACCAGGGGGGCGGCCACCTGGACCCATCCACTCATCACTTGCTGACCCTTCATCCAACATGGCAGTGGAAGCTGCGTCCCTCAGACCAGCCGTGCAGGGTCCCAGGCCCTGCCCGGAGTCCACCCTGCCTAGGGAGGGGGAGCCCCGCCTCTGGGGGAGCCCCGAGGCACGGACTGGCCCCCACAGGGGCCTGACAGCAGAGCAGCACTGTGGGCCCCGGGCCTGCCTCCCCCTGCGGCCGCTCAGGCCGGACCCTGTCTGGACTCATGTTTTCCGGGTTTGTGATGCTGTTGTCTCGGGAACATTCCTTCGGAAAATGCTGGGTGGGGTGGGCGGGCGGGCAGGCCCGGGCAGGCGAGGCAGTGTGGGTGGACAGGTGGGTGGGGCTCACACTCCATCAGGGCCCACCCTGCCCTTCTCTCGGCCTTGTCAGCCACCCCCCACCGGGCCAAGGGGGCTACTGGTGTGTGGGCCCCTCTGGAGCCTGGTACTTGTGGCGCCGGCCCGCCCTGCCTCCCACGCAGGCTGCCTGGCGCCCACCCGCCAGCCAGGGTGTGCTCACAGGGCCCGGCAGTTCCCAGAGCAGCCGCTCCGTCTGGCCTCTGGGCCCCTGCCCCGGAGCGGTGCCCTCCCCGTGCTCCCCGCTCCCCCTCAGGCCTTCCACGGGAGGGGAGGCATGGGCGCCCTGACTCCCGACACCCAGTCCACGTGTGCACCTCCCCACCCAGGACAGGGCTCTGTCTGGGCCTGCACAGGGCTGGCCGGGGGCCCGGGGCTGAGGAGCAGCCGGCAGGGCGGACGGGGGCCACCCCCGGCCGTTCCCATGCGGTGGTGGGGCCAGGCCCAAGGCTGCGCCGGGCGCCTACTGCCAGGACCGTGTCACCCTCCCAGCAGGGCCCTGTGATGGCCTTGGCCTCCGTGGCAGCTCGGGCCAGCCGCTGAGGGATGTGGCCCGTCAGCAAGGAGAGGAGAAAGCAGAGGCCCTGCCCCTGGCACCCGGGGCCGCGCACGGTCACCTCGAGGGCTTGTCCTCGGTGCTGCCACCGGGCCTTTGCACAGGTCGCGTGTCTCGTCAGGACTGGCCTTCCCTGTCCTCTCCTGGCACATCGAGCTGAGGCCACCTGGGCATCCCTTCCCAAGGCCCCACATGACCAGGTGCCCCCCACGGTCCCCTCCCCCACCCCTACCCGGGCTACGGACCACCCCAGCCCGCCCTGCACCCCTCTCACTCCCGGGGGAGGGGAGGGCCACAGGCATCACTGACATCTGGTGACAGGGGCGGGGCCACCGGAAAGAGTGTGGCCAGAGCTGGGGCTGCAGATGAAGCCCAAATGGGTCCCACCAACCCCCGTGGTGGCAACCCCTCGGCACTCGGAGGGGTGGCCCTAACTGGCAATCACACTGCGGCATGTCTGACCGTGGCAACGGGCCAGGTGGGGCCCGGGTGGCCGTGCTCGGTCTGGCTGCAGCCCGTGAGGGTGAGCCAGCTTTGGCGGGGCAGCCCAGTGTGGCCTGGAGCTGAGGCCAGAGCCTGCGGGGGGCCCGGGGGGGGTTGTGGGGGCTGGAATGGCCTGGGAGGGTCGGGAGGGGGCCGGGGCTGAGGAGACCGGGGCCCAGCTGCTCTCAGACCCGGGGCTTCTCCCAGGGCGCGGTGGGTGGGGGGCCGTGAGCCCTGGAAGAAGGGGCTGGGGAAGCTGACTCAGGCAGGCTCGTGGCCTTCTACATTGGCAGGGGTGCCCGTGCAGACGAGAAGAGGCTTTGCTCTACAGGACTCGGGGATTCGCCAGGGAGCAGACGGAGCTCGAGTAGCCGTCAGTGGGTCCCCAGTGCGTGAGTCCGTGCGGCTGAGGAGCCCAGAGAGTTCGGGGGCCTGAGGCCCCAGGGACCTGCGCTCCTGTCCCGGGCGGGGCGGACCGGTCCACGAGGAGGGTCCGGGCAGACCCTAGGCCCCTGTCGGCCACCAGAACCCGGCTCAAACTGGCTTTTAACAAAGAGACAGAGGAAAAAAAGGCCTCAGAGGTGTGGAGAAAGGTGTGCGCTCAGTCCCGGGTCAGGACGTGTGCGGGAAGCAACCGAATGACGTTTCTCTGTCACGCGATGTTCCTCTCCCTCTCTTTCCCCCCGCCTTCCCCTCTCTCTAAATATAAAATAATAAAACATTTAAAAACAAAAGGACACTGTGGACAGAATACCAGGAAGCCGTGCGGGAGGCCGGCCCGGACGCCGTCCCGTGGTGCTGGCTGCGCTCGTAGCTGGGCCTGCGTGTGCAGGCAGCAGGGGGGTGGGGGGTGGGGGGCAGAGGAGGGGCAGACCGGGCCTGTCTGTCTCCGGCGGCCCGCGGAGAGGCCTGCGGCGGGTGGCCCGGGCTCGCCCCGGCCTTGAGCAGCATCCGGGATCTCTGCCTGCCGCCGGCCTCACTGCCGGGCGAGCCCGGAGCCCCGCGGCCACTGGCCGGCTTACAACCTGCCCCTCCAGGGCGACGAGCAGAGTCCGAAGTTGGTGGCCCGGCGCGGACCGACTGGAACCCCGGGTGGGGCTGGGGTCTCAGGCGTGCGCCCCGCACCCTGGCCACATCTGCCCGTCTTCCCTGAGCTGGCCTCTCGGGCCACAGCTGGGCGAGCCCGCTCCCTGTGCCGACTGCCCCCTGCTCCGAGGGTCTGCGTCGTCGCCAGGGACGCGGAGTCTGGCAGGAGGCGGTTTAGGCAGAGAGGGGGTTTGCCAGCTGTGCCCTGGGAAGGGCCTTCAGGAACGGGCCCAGCGGTCGGTCACGCTGGTTTTCTCCCTCATTCTCTCGGGTTTATTTTCCGCTGTCTGGCTACATTCTCAGCTTAGAGGTGACGTAGGCGGCAGACCAGGAACACGGCAGGACGAAGAAACCCACCCGTCTCCCTCCCGCAGGTTCTAGAAAAATCTAGTCACTCTCATTGGGTCACTTACTGTTATGGGTTGAATTGTGTCCCCTGCCCCCGCCCCCAAAAAGTTATGGGGGAACCCCAGCTCTGCACACAGGGACCTGAGCTTGTTGGCAGCTGGAGTTTCTGCAGGCGAAGTGATCGAGTTGGGGTGAGGTCACAGGGGCAGTGAGACAGCCCGGGAACTCGCCCAGTGGTGGTGGGGGCTGCGGGCGCCCCGGGAGCTGGAGGAGGTGGAAGGGCTGAGCCTTGGGGTTCGGCGGGAGCCCAGCCCCGGCCCCGACTCCTGGCCTCCGGGACTGAGAGGGGCAGCCCGCCCCCTGTGGGGCCCTTTGTTACAGCGGCCCCGGCAGGTGACGCGCCTGCACACCCAGGACCGGCCGCGCTGCTTCGTTCAAGTCCCCGCTCGCTGGTCCCTGGAGTGGGGACGTGGGGACGTGGGGACACAGTCCGCACCACCGGGCGTAGCCTGAAGGTGGGGTGGGCGAGTCCAAGGATGGGCTGGGCGCTGCCCTGGCCGAGGGGAACTGTGCCAATGGGCCGGGGCAGGCGCGGTCAGGAGTCGGAGGTGGGCCGTGACCTCAAGGGCTGGTCGCGCCCCTCCCTGTCTCTCTTCCCCGCCCTCAACGCCTTTCCCGGTTTCACTGTCTGAGAGATAAACGGCTTTCACCCAGATCCTTGCCGTGTGTCCATTATGGGGGCCCCAGCCCAGGCCCGGGTTTGCCCGGCCAGCAGGACACTCCCCTGGGGCCACCGGCTCCCAGCAGTTTGGGGGGCGCCCTTGTTTCCCTGGCACTCTGGTAAAAGTCCATCTCCCTCCCTCCTGAGGCACCCCCAGAGCCGGGGCTGTGGTCCCTGCCGTACCCCAGAGCCCGTCACAGAGCCTCATGGGGAGGCACCTGGGCAGACACACGTCCGGGAGCGGGGACACTGCGCTGCCCCTTGGGGCCGGCCCCCCGCAGGGCCTCCCCACGTGCACCAGGGGACCCGGCCTGGGCGTCACCCTCGGGCACGGCAGGCTTGCAGGCCGCTGCCCCACGGGACCCTGGGTCTTGAGGCTGTGGCCCCTTCGCCACCTGTTCCCCTCACCCCCGGAGGGACCACGGGGCTGTCTCCCGGGGGGGCCCGCACGTCGGGCAGTCAGTCTTCCCCACCACCTGGCGGCAGGTGTGTGGGCCCGAAGCTGAGGTCTGGGCCACCTGCTCCTGCACACGGGCTGCAGGTTGGGACCTGCTTGCCCAAGCAACGTCCTGCCTTCTCTGGACGGTGGCGCTCTGCTGCACACGTCTGGCGCCGGGGCCTGTGGCTCCATAGCTCCCGGTGCGTGACGGGGAGCTCTGGCCGCCTGGTGGCTGGCCTCCCTGCCCACGTGCTCATCCTGGCCAGGGCCTGGCACAGGCCTCCCCACGGGTCCTCAAAGGGAGAGAGCGTGGCTCAGAGCCCCTGCTGGGCCCTCCTGCGGGGTGCACCCCGGGCTCCACGTGGGTCTCCCTGTCCGGAGACACGGCACACTGTCAAAGCGGCCGTGTCCCAAGGCAGAGTGGCTGCCCTGAGCCTGGAGCTGCTGCGGAGCCTGCTCAGCGTTCTGCCTGAGGGGCCTGCGCGGAGCTCAGCGGGCTGGTGCCTCCAGGATTTGGCTGCTGAGGACAGTGGCGTGTACATGGTAGGGGTCTGTCGTGGCCCCGAAAATGAGTCTACGGGGGACATTTGAGGCTGGCACGCTGCTCCTCAAAGTCATCGGAGACCCGGGCTCTGTCTGTTTCTGCTCTCCCGCTCTTCGCCTCCGCTTCCACCCTCACGGTCAGTCGGAGGCTGTCAGGGCTCCGGCTGTCACGC
Source organism: Trachops cirrhosus (assembly GCA_028533065.1). NCBI lineage: Eukaryota > Metazoa > Chordata > Mammalia > Chiroptera > Phyllostomidae > Trachops > Trachops cirrhosus. The sequence goes on from CM052544.1 coordinate 123,884,714, forward strand.
CTGCATCCCTGTGGGGAGAAGGGGAAGGCCCAGGGCCACAAAGAGACTTCCCTCCAGCTGCATCTCTCCCCAGGTGTGAATTGAAGTAGCCCCAGGAGGGACAACTCATCAGGATTGACCGAAGTCCCAAGTCCTTCCAGCTGTGGCCCAACCGGTTCTGGGGCTTTTTTTTTTTACTCTTCACCCGAGGACATTAGATATGTTTATTGATTTTAGAGAGAGAGACACAGAGAGGGAAACACTGATTTAGGAGACGAACACTGATCGGTTGCTTCCTGCACGCCCCCCGATGCGCCCCGACCGGGGATCGAGCCCGCGACGTTTCGGGGCACAGGATGACGCTGCAGTGCACCTGAGCCACCTGGCCCAGGCGGCACATGTGGGCCTCTCAAGCTGAGGCTGGACTCGGGGTATCAGAGCCGCCTGCAGGGCAGACACAGCAGCGCGGGCAGGACAAGGGCTGATAGGAAGCCACAGGTCCCTGGAGGGTGCGGCTGTTGGAAAGGAGGGAAGCGGAAGCGGCTCTCCAGGACGCGGTGCGAGGGCTGAGCCGTAGGACCTGGAGGGAAGAGGGGGCACAGCAGCCTGCAGGCACACCCCTGTGGGCGCAGGGAAGGGCGTGCCTCAGGGTCCTGGGGCTGCTGGGACAAGCGACCACCACGAACATCAGCAAGCTATCACCCGCAGCCCTCGAGGCCAGAGGTCCAGAGTCAGCGTCCAGCACCCCCTCAGGGGCCCGTCCTTCCTGCCTCCTCAGCGCCTGGTGGCTCCAGACCCTCCGGCTGTGTCGCCGCCTCACTCCGTCTCTGCTCTGTCTTCATGTCACTTCTCCTTTGTCACCTCGGATTGAGGGCCCCCCAGACAACCCGGGACGGTCTCATGTCCAGACCCTTACCGACGTACATCGGCCAAGACCCTCTCCCGAGGAAGGCACGCTCACAGGGGACAGGGACGAGGGTGCGTGCGTCCCTTTGCGGCCTCCGTCCAGCCCACTCTAAGGAGGGGATGCACGCTGGTGACAGGGGTTGACTGTGTCCCCAAAGGAGATACGTAGAGGTCATATCCTCAGTCCCTGTGAACGTGACCTTATTTGGAGACAGCGCACTGGCCGAGGTGGTTGGGTGAGATGAGGTCACCTGGAGCAGGGCGGGCTCTGAGCCAGTGAGGGGTGGCATCCCGGTAAGAAGACAGCAACCAGGGAGAACGCCCTGTGACCACGCCCAGAGGCGGAGCCTGGAGCGATGAGTCTGCAGCCAAGGATTGCTCGCACCTGGCACAGGGGCCCTCCCGGCCTCCGAGGGGACCAGCCGGGCTGGCCTCTGAGCCTGGACTCGTGGCCTCCGGACCGTGAGAGCACGAGTTTTGCTGTTTGAGCCCCAGGCTGTGGCACTGCGTGACACAGGACCTTGCAGCCCCTGAACTTACGGCACCGCCTGCCCCGTTAGCTCCGGCCAGCGCCCGAGGTCTGGGCATCTGCCTGTCCCAGGCCCCTGGGAGGGTGAGCAGAGGGCCTGGAGGACAACCTTGGGAGGACCCAGGACCCCCAAACTCAGAAGGGGAGTGTGGCCTCCAGGAGCTCCCGAACGAGTCCCCAAAACTGTGGGGGCGGCTGCAGGCAGGGCAGCAGGGCCCGAGAGAGGGTGGCGGGCTCCCAGGGCCCCGTCCTCACCACTCTTTGGCCTGGCCCCTCCGCCTCCGTGACAGAAGCTGCCACCGAGGCCAGCGGTGGCTCTGAGTCAAGTCCAAACCCCGCACACACTCGGATGGGACAGCGTGTGAGCCCCTGGCCTTTCTCTCTCTGATGGGGGTTGGGGAGCCTCCCCAAACATCTTTCTCCTGAGAGCGCACCCACGGGGGGTGGGGGGATGGGTGGGGATGGGTGGGGATGGGGGGCCCCTCCCTGGGGCGCAAACTTGCCCGGTGAGGTGAGGTCAGGCCTGGCCGTCACATGTCCCCCTCACACCTCCGGGAGGCGTGCCTGCTGGCAAGGTGAACGCCACCTGAGAAGTTGAACCACCGTCACCCAGAGCCTGGAGCAGAGTCACCAAGATAGTTGTGGCAACAAATCGCCCACACTCCGGAAAAGCAGCGGAGGCTGCAGGAGGAACGGGGGCAGGGACGCATTTCAGGAGGACCAAAGGCAAGTGCCCTGGAACGCGCAGGGCGGGAAGAGGGGGCAGCGAGAGGCCCTCGGAGACCCTCCCGCCCCACACACAAACACACGGGGACTCGCGTCCCCAGGGTCACGCAGAAAGGAGCGACCTGGACCGCAGGGCTCGGGGACGATTCCAGGAGACACAGAGGGCGACTGGGCCCTGACACCGGGTGGTGACAGTGAACAGGACGCAGGGCCAGGGGACACAGGGGCAGCGTCAGATTTCTCAGCAGCCACGTGGGACACGAGACAATGGTGTGCTGTTCTCGCTCCCTGAAGGGCAGAACTTCGGAGCTTAGATTTCCATATCCGTTCAAACACCTCCCGATGAGGTCACACTAACAACAGTGTCCTCAGACCCCCAGGCCCGCTGTGCTGACGGCAGCGGGGAGGGAGGGAGAAAACCAGACAACAGACAAGCGGGAGAGGTGCTGCCAGAGCCGGGCGGGGGGCGGGGGTCCCAGCCCGCGGACCGCGGGAGGAAGGGCAGGCGGGAGAACTGGAAGTGAGCCCTGAAGCCGCTGGCGAGGACGCACCTGCAGGGCAGAGACGCTGGCTGGCCCGAGAAAGACAAGGGGACCCGGCACCAGGACGGGCCGCGGAGCAGCCGGCGCGAGAGACGAAAACACGGTGTGGTCCTTCTAAAGTCAGCGAAAGGAAACGTGACTTACCCGACGGGAAGCGGGAACGGGAGACGAGAGCGAAGCGCTGCGGACAGACGGCGGAAGAAGACGGCGGATGCGCCGCGGCGCAGGCACCGGGGGCCTCAGCCTGGTCCCGGGCAGATCCGAGACCCAGCGGCGCCGCCCGCAGGGCGCGGACGCAGGGCGGGCCGCTGTCCCGCCTCTCTCCCCAGCGGCCGGGTGGTCAACTGCACGTGGGACCGATGAACAGGACAGATGGCCCAGTTAAGTGACACATGTTCGCCTGGGGGCCCCACCTACACCTGTGACGGAGCCCCAGACGGAGGAGTGAGGCGTCTGCGACCTTCTGAGCTTAGGACAGGCGAGGGGCCCCGGGCCCCGGGGCGAGGCCCTCCCGTGAGGCCTTCGGGGAGAGGCGGAGGCTCCTCGGGAGCCGCAGGGTCTCCGCCGCCTTCGCTCCAAGTAACTTGGCCTTGGGAGGCCTGTGCGGAGCTCCAGCGGCAGCGTGGACCCTCGCTGTCGCCGAGGGAGGCCTTCTGCACGCCTTCCTCCCGGAAGCAGGTTTTTCCACCTAAATTCCTTCGGGCAGGTAAACGAGGAGGGTCAAGGTTCTTTCTGGATCTTCTGTTTCTTAAGAAAAGTAGCTTCAGCCCTGGCTGGTGTAGCTTAGTGGATTAAGCGCGGGCCTGTGAACTAAGAGATCCCGGTTCGATTCCCAGTCAAGGCACATGCCTGGGTTGCAGGCCAGGTCCCAGCAGGGAATGCACAGGAAGCAACCATACATTGCTATTCCTCTCCCTCTCTCCTTCCCTTTCCCTCTAAAGATAAATAAATAAAATCTTAAAAAAAAAAGAAAAGTAGCTTCAAATAATCACTGTCCCGTCCTTTGGGGTGGCAGACTCTGCTTCCCCTCATCTGAGAGGGACGCTCTTGAAACAAAAGCCACACGAAACGGAAAGAAAGCCACCCTGAGCGGTGACCGTGCAGGAGAGGGGTGTCACCTACGTCGACAGGAGGGTGACAGGACAGGGCACCCGCCTCTCGCTCGGGGTCTAAGGAAGTGCAGGGCCCCCCACGGCAGCCCCGCAAAGCCGGGCAGCATGCAGCGCCCACGAGGCCCCAGCATGACGCGCCTGTGCCTGTCACCTACTGGGCACCTGTAGGGCCACGGGGCGTGTCCCGCAGACAGGCACACGCGTTCTGAGGCCACAGGGCACATTTCTGCCCGCTGATGACAAAGGCATCTCGGAATATCCCAAAGGTGGATGGGTGGTCCTCTGACTGGAAGGGATTGGAAGTCATTAGTTCTTGATGAATTCCTTAATTAGCCAGTTTCGCACGACACCCAGAAAATCCCACGAAGCGGCGGCCGCAGCACTGACTGGGACAGAAGTTTCTACCCATTTGAGCCGCTGTCTCCTTGGTCTCTTCAGGGCATTGGCCTGGTTCGTGCCCTAACCAGCGCGTCCCGTGGGGTTGGAACTAATCGGCATGCCCATAGATAACTTGGGTTAAAACAGAAGTAACTGAGCAAATTAAAAAGCACCGAGAAACAAATGGCACTGAAAATACCGCCTTCCGTGTGCGGGGTAGATAGAGCAGTCTTTGCAAGGAAAGGTGCTGTTTTAAAGGCCTTTATCAGGGAGTGTCAACAGTTCAAACCAGATGAGTTAAGCATTAAGCTCAAGGACTGGGCAAGTGACAAGCAGGGCAAACCGACGAAGCACGGAGAAATCAGTGAGACAGGAAATCAGTGAAACGAAAGGTCAAAACCGGCAGCAAGTGACAAACCCCAAAGCTGCGGTTTTAAAGGTTAGTAAGACAAACAGACGTTCAGCAAGGACGATGAGGGAGGAAGGACATAAAACTAAAATGGTGACAATGACAGGGGAAATAGCTACAGACAGAAACAAGATTTCTGAAAAGCCACGGCATTTGAACGCCATGGAGGGGACGCGTTTCCCTGAGGCTCCCCCAAAACCAGGCCCAGAGCATGAGGGCGGGATCCACGCAGGGGGCAGGAAATGAAACGGTGGTTACGGCGATTCCCACCGTAGAAAGTCCAGGTGCAGGTCGCTTCGCGGGTAAATTGGACCAAAAAACCTTTTTTTACTAACTCATGCCGGGGAGGGGGGGAGAGAGAGAAAAGAAAAAGAGAAAAGAAAAAAATCTACCAAGCTCACTTTATAAGCCCCACGTATTACTGTTTCAAAACCAAAACGGGACAACGCGGGAGAGAAAAGTGCGGGCCCCGCCCACTGCGAGCGCAGCCGTGAGCGCGCGGACGGACCGCAGCCTGTGAAAGGGGCGTGGCTCCGAGACCAGGACCCGAGGGGTCAGAGCCACTCACGGTTTGTGGCCAGTCCTCCAAGGACACAGAAGGAACGAGGCGGTAAAAGAATTGGGAGGAAAGATAAAAAGCTGTCTTGATTGGAAAATTATCATTTGTACCTAAAAAAAAAAAGGCAACAGACCCTTAGGAGCCAATGGGTCTGCTCTCGATACTCAGAAAGAGACGATGCCCAGCAGGTCGCGGGCCCCATTAGCCCACCCTGGGACTCAGGCTGGCAGGTACCCCCACGCGCCATCTCCCCCAGATGGGACTGCGCTCCCTCCCGCCTCCCGTGGCGACCATTTGGGGAGACTCGGAAGCCCTGGGAACCCTGAGTCAGGAGCCTGCACCGGTGAGGGCAGCCCGCCTGCTCTGGGGCCCACAGCGTGTCCCAGCTGCCCGGTTTGCACGGAGCGGGTCGGCAGGGGGCCACCCCGGGACAGCGGGCTCGGCTTCCTTCACGTCACGTCACGTTTCCACGTGTGGCCTGTGGCTTCCACTTGTGTGTTGATCGGTGGGGGACTTACAAACACAAGGTGACAATGGCTGGGCGACACTGAAAACTGTTGCTGTTCAGGCGCGGGGAGGTCCTGTGAGGAGTGTTTTGTAAGAGAGCCCCAGTCTCCGGTGGGCAGGCGCTGGTGATGGGGTGCGGGAGAAGGACGCGGCGTCTGGAGACCCAAGGTAGGACCCGAGTTCCTAGCTGTTGAAGGGGTGAGGGTTCTTCAGTCTACTCTTTCTACTTTACTTTTTATTTTAGTTTTATGTTTTATTTTTAACACTTTATTTATTTTTAGAGAGAGGGGAAGGAGAAAGAGAGGGAGAGAAACCTCAATGTGTGGTTGCCTCTAGAGCGCCCCCTACTGGGGACCTGGCCTGCAACCCAGACATGTGCTCTGACTGGGAATCGAACTGGTCACCCAAACCAAATTGGCAGGCTGGTGCTCAGTCCACTGAGCCACTCTAGCCAGGTATGGCTTTCCACTTTAGTATGTGTTTGAATTCTCCACTATCAAAACTGTTGAAAATAAAACTAGTTGGTTTCTTGCCCATCCGGTTCCAGCTACCTTGGCGTGCTGTGTTCTCACACCTCTCCTGGACAGACATGGAAGATTCTAGACCCTTCTTTCCTTTGCAAATCCAGGTCTCCTTTACGTGATGGCGTCGGAATGTTCCAGTCCCATCCAGGACCTTCGGAATCTTTCCTTGAGCCATTTTGTTGCTTGAAAGGTTTTACCAGGTGCCTGCTTAATCCGTCGGGGATTTAACTGGGGTGTGCCACCCTTGATTTGATCCTCGACTTAAGGCTGAGACGTGCAGGCTTCTGTCGCTGGAAGTGTTCCTGTGAAGGGTTCAGCAGCTGTCATCTCTTCCAACTTTAAAAGCCCCTGAGGTTATGGGCCGGCTCCCGTCCCCTGCGTCCTGCTTCCTGCTCGCAAACGAGCCCGTTCTTGTCACTCTTGTGGAGGCAACTCTGCCTACCGATCTGCTCTGTCTCCTCCGTCTCCCAAGGTGAGCTAAACGTCATACAGTCCCCTCCAAAGTGGACACTTCAGTGTCTGGAAGTGTATCGCAAGGTTGAGCAACCATGGCCACCGCCCCATTCCTCCGTTTCATCATCCCAATAGAAGGCTCAAGTGGTTTAACTCATTCTCCGGCCCCTGCAAACCGCGAACCTGCTCTCTGCCCCTGAGGATTTTCCTGCCCCGGGCATTCCACTCTCGTGGACTCATGCGGGTTTCCTTGGGTCTGGCTTCTTGCACACGTATTTCATTCCCTTCGTGACTGAATACTGTCCCGTCGTACGGATAAACCACATCTTCTTCACTCATTCGTTGACAGACAATTGGGTTGTTTCCAATGTTACGGCCTTGACTGGTGTGTGGCTCAGTGGGCTGGGTGTCATCCCACAAACCAAAAGGTCGCTAGTTCGAGTCCCGGTCAGGGCACGTGCCTGGGTTGCAGGCCAGGCCCCTGGTGGGGGGCGCACGAGGGGGAACCAATCGATGTGTCTTTCACAGCATCAATGTTTCTCTCTCCTTCTCCCTCCTTCTCCTCTCTCCATAAATAAATTGTGAACACCAGTGTATGGTTTTTTGTATGGACCTGTGTTTCCAACTTTCTTCGAATTACTCTTCTGTCACGAGGGACGGAGTTGCCGGCTCACGCGGTGGCTCCACGTTTGAGTTTTTGTCTCCACGGTGACCGCATCATCTCACATCCCCCCAGCAGTAAGCGAGGGTTCCGGTTCACCCCCATCCTCACCAACACTTGCAATTTTCTGTCTTGTTCTTTGGTTATGGCCATCCTACGGTACCCCTGGCGGTCCTGGGATCTGTCTCTTGCTTCGACAGAGTTTGGGTGGGACGCCCCTTCTTTCCAACTCCCCTCCAGCCTCCTTCCCAGTCACCACCTGCAGAACCACCTCAGCCTTCCTTGGCCTCCTAGAGCAGCCAACACGGTTTTTCTGGCCTCGACTCCTCGTTGCTAAGCAACCGTGAGCTCCCAGATTCCTTGGAATCACCCCGCCCAGGCGGAGGCTGCTGTCAGCTGCCAGGTTGCCCAGCATCTGCAGGACTCCCACACCCACCTCCCTCTGGGCTCGTTTCCACCCTGATGGTGCGGCTCTGCAGGGCGTGGGCCACGTCTTCTGAGAGTTGAGAGCTGGCCGAGAAGAAGCTCAAGGGCGACGAGTGTCTCTTAAAGGTGCAAAACCAGCTCGGTGGCGGTTCTCTTCCAGGATGTGCCGAAACCGTCCCAGATGAGGGGGTGACGCTCAAGTTGCCAGGGAAGCCGCCTTGGCCTTGGAGAAGCGCCTGACCCCGTCCCTCATGGACCTGCAGGCCCGAGTTCTGCCCACACAGCCCCTCAGCTCTGCGACTTCCTCCAGAACCACTCCCTGAGTGAGCAGGTGAAACTCCCCAGGAAGATGGGTGACCCCCGGCTCAGCCAAAGGCTGAGGGGAGCCCAGAGGCCTTTGAGGGGCTCCTCTGCACTCCCTCGTGTCTGTCCTCTGTCTGAGCTTCTCCCTGCAGAGCGCTACACACCCTTTTAACCATCCTGGAGCCTTTCCATGCCCTGGACCAAAAGCAAACATAAACCTTTTTGCAGACAAAACAAGTTAAAAAGAAGAAGAAAGGAAAAAAAGCAGTTGGAATGTAGAGGTTGCATTGAGTCCACAGATAAATTTGGGGAAGGGCGTCAGTTAACAATGTTGTCTTTGAATCCATGAACAATAAAAGAATCACTTATTGAGACCTCTAATGTCAACAGTATTTCAGAGTTTGCAGTATACAAGCCTCATACTTCTTTGGTTAACTTCATTCCTGAGTCCTCTATTCTTTTGAGTGTTACGTCTGTGGAATGGGCTTCTTAATTTCATTTTGGCTTGCACACTGTCGGTATGAAACCCCGCTGACTTCTGTTCACCGACCTCATCACACTGTGCAATCTCGCTAAACTCGCTCAGCGACTCTAATAATTTTTCGGTGCATTTGCTAGGCTTTTTTTCTGTGCATAAGTTCAAGTCATCTGCAGAGGGAGACTGTTTTACTTCCTTTTTCCCCATCAGCAGGCCTATTGTCTCTTTGCTGCCCGACGGCCTGGCCGGGACGCTGACTGGGAGTGAGAGCGGACACCTTTGTTTTGCTAGGAGCTCAGGGGGAAGCCAGCACCTTTAACCACTAAGTGAGAGGCCAACTGCGGGCTTTTCTTAGACGCCCTTTACCGGGTGAGGAAGTTCCCTTCTCTTCCTGGTTAAGTGTTTGGTCATGAATGCTGTTGGGCATTGTCCATTGTGCTGGCCGCATCGGCTGACGGTCGCGTGGCTTTCTTTCCTCCCCCGGTTCATTAAGTGTGGTGCGGGACGTTAAGTTCCACGGGTCGAGTCTTACGCTCTGGGATAAATCCCACTTGGTCTCTGCACACAGCCCTTGTCACAGACGGGTGGATTCGGTTGGCTGGCATTTGGTGGAGGATTGTTTTGTATCTGTACTCATAAGGGATATTGGTTTGTAGTTGTGCTGTGGTGTCTTTGTCTGGTTTGGGTATCAGGGTGATGCTGGCTCTTGGGATGAGGCAGGACGTCTTCCCCTTTGGAAGAGTTTAGGAGTAACTGCTGCTCATTCTTCTCTAGACTTTCGGTGGAATTCAGAGGGGAGACGTGTCTGGGCGTCACTTCAGGGGAAGAGTTTAGATGACGACCGTCTCTCTGTGCCTGGCACCGGAGCGCTCAGGTCTCCCACCTCCGCCCGAGCCAGCCGGGGCGGCTCTGGAGTTGCCCCATTTCATGACGCTGTCAAATTCGCAGGCGTGCCTTTGTTCATAGAATTCACGTACGATCGTCTCCATTTCTGTTAGGTCAGTAATGTCCCCTGTGTCACACCGGATTTTAGCAATGTGTCTTGTCCCTTTTTTCCCAGTCTGCCTAAAAGTGTTTCCATTTTACTGTCTTTCCCAAGAACCAGCTTTTGGCTTCACTGATTTTTTTCTGCTGTCTTCCTGTTTTCCATTTCTGCTGTCATCTTCATTATCCCCACTTGTTTGGGGTCTAGTTGACTCCTCTTTTCTAGTTTCCTAAGGTGAAAGGTGAGTGTGCTGATCGGACATCTCCCTTCTTCCCAGGTGGGTGTTCACAGCTACAGTCTGGGCACTGCTTTCCCGCATCCCGTGGCTTTTGGCTAGTTGTGTTTTTGTTTGTATTCGTTTCACAGTATTTTCCAATTTCCCTGGAAATTTCCACTTTGACCCATTGGCAATTTAGGGGCCTGTTGTTTAATTTCTACATATTTGTGGATTTTCCAATTTCCTCATTTTTGTGGGCATTTCATTTCATTCTGCTGTGGTCAGAGAGCCTCCTTGCGTGATTTCAATCCTTTTAAATTTGTTGAGACTTGTTTGTGGCCCGACAGATGGTCTGTCCCGGAGAATGTACCTAAGTGGACTGTGCATGTCCTGTGGGGTGGAACGTTCTGGAATGTTCTGTTAGGTCTACAGCGTGCAGGCAGCTTGCACTGCCCTGCAAGCCCTCGCTTTCCTTGCCAATCTCTGTGGCTGTTTTATCCATGCTGAGAGAGGGGTGTTGCCTGTTCCAGCTCCTGGTGTTAAATCGTCACTCTCTCCCTTTAATTCTGCCAGTTCTTGCTCCCTGTGTTTTTTTAAAATAAGATTTTATTTATTTATTTTAGAGACAGAAAGGGAGAGAGAAAGAGAGGGAGAGAAACAGCAGTGAGTTGCTTCTCACACGCCCCCAGCCTGGGACCTGGCCCGCAACCCAGGCACAAGCCCCAACCGGAACCGAGCTGGTGACCTTTTGGTCCGAGGCCGGCGCTCACTGAGCTGCACCAGCCAGGGCATCGCTTCCCGCATTTTGAGGCTCTCTGTTGGGGACATTTGTGTCTATGAGTGTCCTGTCTTCCTCACCATTCTCCCTTTCATCATAGAAGATGCTCTTCGTTTGCAGTGACAGTCTGTTCTGTCTGATGTTTGTACCCACACCAGGTCTCTCCCTTTCGCAACCTCTCTCTCCGTGAGGGGGGAATAAATACCGCGGTCACCTCAGCCGAGGCCGGTCTAGCGCGCATCATTACCAGCCACACTCACGTACAGTCACACCTCGGTGCTCCTCGGCTTCAGAACCCCTCAAACTCTGTTCTCGTCGCATTTTAACGGAAAAAAAAAAAGTTTCAGCACTCGGCGCTTGCTCAGGCCGTTCGCACTCGCTGGGACCTGTGTGAGTCACGACGTGGCCCCGCGAGAGAGCGTCCTGTGCTCGTGGGTTTCGGCCCTGGTCCCGAGTTCCCGAGCGAATTAGCGACAAGCACCGAGGCAGCCCGGCAACACTCGGCCCCTCCAGCGTCCACCCTTCCTCCCGCTGTGACGGTCGCACATTGCGCATTTTTTCGCTGTGAACCTCGGCGTGCGCAGAGACGCCTCCGTGGTCGAGCACGAGTGAAGGCGGTCACAGGCTGACCCCGCGCTGCCCTCGCTGCTGCTCCGAGTTTCCCGTGGGTCGGGTCCGCTGACAACAAACTCCCAGTTTTTTTTATGCGTCTAAGAATGTTTTAACTTCTTTTCACTTCCGAGGAACGATGCTGCTGTTTAGGTGAGAGGGAGAGGCGTAGGCGTGTGCGCGTGCGCGGTCCGCAGCAGCCCACGGCTGCGTCCCTTTCCCGCGGTGTCTGTCCCCCGCACGGGGCACCTTTGTCACGCTGGTGCACACGGTGACACGCTGGTGACACCCGGCCTGGGCACCGCCGTGCAGACCGCGTCTTCCTGTTCACCGAGGCCGCAGAGCGACGCTGCCCCACCCTCACTCCCGCCCCGAGAGGGCGAGATAAAAACGGGTCCCAGAATCTTCTGAGTGTGGTACGTGCCCCCCCGGGCTTTCGAGTTGCACAGCTTCCTCGTTGGGGAGAGCGCAGGAGTGACAGACTCCCAACAACCTGCTCCCTCTGACCGCGGCAGGGGCGATCGGAAGGCCCTGCTGCAGGACCGCGGTCCCACGTCTGAAGTCCCCAGCGTGGGATTGCCTTTAAGACACTCGCCGGTCACTTGTCCATCGACGAGAGGACGCCGGCCAGCGAGGAGCTGACGTGGGGCCCCCCAGATCCGGGAAGCTGCGCCCGAGGCGGACGCCGGTTAGAGCATGGCGCTTTGCCGCCACCTGCTGGCAAACTCTCAGATTAAATGCCGAACTTCGCCGCCATCCAGGCGGGACGCCGTGAAACCGTAATTCACATACAATGAAAACAACAAACCGTCGTCTAAAGTAAGAAGGATGTGTGCCACCTGACCGCAGCCCCTCGGAGGTGACGCTGGTGCGGTCGCTCAGGGAGCCCCGTAAAGCACCCTCCCCCGGAACCCGTCCGGGAGGGGGACGTAGGGGTGCGCCCCAGAGGACCAGAGTGCGCCCACTGCGCCGAGTGCAGAGGCCGCGCCTTTGGCCAGTTGTCCCCCAGGGTCTGGCTGCCCCGCCTCCCCGGGGCGGGGGGGGGGCCGGGGGGGGCGGCACTCGAGACCAGCAGCCCGTCCGCACACTCTGCTCCCTCTTCCCACGGCCTCGCTCCAGCACCATCCCGACCCCTCTGGGGGCCCTCCTGGCTGTGTGGGTGGGAGGGGACCCCCAGAAGGCTCGAAATGTGTCGGAACTGGACACTAGTGGCATCAGTGGGCTTGTGGTGAGTCCGCCAGCGGCGGCACGGGCCCCCACGGCCTCTCCAACACAGCGTCAGCATTCGCACCCTGCTCCCCCCCCCCCCGCCCCCCGCTGGACCCCTGCGGAGGGAAGTCCCCCCCACTGTTTGGTTACCCAGGGCGCTGGTCTGTCTAGGAAAAGCAGGGTAAGTGCTAGATTTCCTTTCCAGTTTAACACTCGATTTCATCATCCCCCAATTCTCGGATATTTATGTTGTTTCCAGTTCATAATTCTTCCATTTTTTGTTTCATTTTCTTGTTATGGTCATAAAATACACATAAAATCACCTGAACCTTTTCAAGTGCACAGTTCTGCGGCGTTAAATGTGCCCGCGACATCGTGCGAGCATCACCGCCATCCCGATGTCCATTTTGTAACACGGAAATGCATCCATTGAAAAACGGCCCTTTATTCTCCCCCCGCCCCGCACCTGCAGACCACCCGCCTGCTGTCTGTCTCCACGGTTCTGCCCCTCCGAGCACCTCACGTAAGGGGAGTCACAGTATTTGCCTTTTGCCACGGGCTTATGGCACTCAGCGCAATGAGGACACGTTATGGCACGTGGCAGGATTCCCTTCCCTCGTAAGGCTGGACCTTAAACATGCGATGGCCCACGTTTTGCTTATTCATTCGCCATCGCTGCTCCGGGCACGTCCACCTTTTGGCTGCTGTGGACAAGGGCTCACGAGTCCTTGCTTTCGGTTCTTCGGGGCACATGCCCAGAAGTGGAGCTGGTGGCTCACAGGATAATTATATTCTATGCACTTTGAGGAGCCGCTGTCCCGTTTTCCACAGCACTTACACCGCTTTCTCTTCTCTCCAGGGTGCACGGAGTTCCGGTTGTTCACGTCCTCACGGTGCTTGCTATTCTCTGCCTTCAGAAAACAGGAGCCATCCTAGGGGGTGTGAGGCCGCAGCTCACGGTCCCTGTGACGTGCGTTTCCCTGATTATTGGTGCCATCGAGCCCCTTTCCACGCGCCGTGGCCCGTCTGTGTGTCTCTTCGGAGACGAGTCGGGCTGCTCTGTGGCTGACGAGTTTCGGGAGTTCTCCGCGTGTCCCGGCCACGGATCCCACGCCGGGCATGTGGTCTGCAGGCATTTTCTCCCATTCTGAGGCCTTTCTGCTTCGTGGACAGTGTCTCTGATGCACAAATATTTATAATTTTCATAAAGTCTCAGCTTCTTCGTCGCTCCTGAAGGGCGGTTTTGCTGGGAATAGGATTCTCGGTTGACGGGTTTTCCCTTTCGGCACTTGGCCTGAGCTGGCCACGCCTTCCGGCCCCCAAAGCTCCCGATGAGAAATTTGCTGATTATCTTACTAAGGAGCCGGCACCTGATGGTCACTCATCTCTTGCCGCTTTCAAAATTATTTTTGCCTTCGGCTTTTAAAAGTTTGTCCTGTGTCCCAGTGTGGGTCTTTCTGAGTTCATCTTGACTTGGTGTTCATCGAGTTCCTTGGATGCTTATCACATTCATGTCTGTCTTTCCACCGTTCGGGAAGTTTCCAGCCATTACTCCTCCAGGCTCTCCCTCTCCCCTCCTTCCCGGCCCCCCCAGCGGGTCCCTCGGGCTCTGTTCACTTCCGTGTACTTTTCTTTCCGTTCCTCACACTCGATGATTTTTATTGTCCTGTTTGCAAAGTCGCCAGTTCTTTCTTCTTCCTGAGCAAACTCGTCTTTGACTCCTTCTTGTGGACTTTTCATTGCCCTTCTTGTACTTTTTCGCTCCATAATGTCTTTTTTGTTCCTCTTTAGGTTTTTATCTCTTTATTAATATTTCCATTTTTAAAATGATTTTATTTATTCTTGGAGAGAGGGGAAGGGAGGGAGAGAAACGTCAATGGCTGAGAGAAGCACCGATCGGTCGCCCCCCACTCCCTCCACTGGGGACCCTGCTCGGGCCCAGGCCCGCGCCCTGACCAGGAACCAAACTGGTGACCCTTTGGTTTGCAGGACGGCGCCCACCCCGCGGAGTCTCCCCAGTCAGGGCAATAGTTCCACTTTATTCACGTTATTTTCCTCACAGTCTCTCCATCTCCCTCTAGTTCTTTGAGCATCGTGAAGAGAATTGTGTTAAAGTCTTTGTTGGGTACGTCTGGTATCTGGTCTTCAGGGGCAGTTTCTGTTGACAGTTTTCTCCTTCGAATGGGTCACACTGTCCTGGCTCTTTGTGTGCCTTGTGATTTCTCTGTTGAAAATGGGACATTCGAACCTAATAATGTGGTAGCACTGGAAATCAGATTGTCCCCTTCCCCAGAATCTGCTGTATTGTTATTACTACTACTACTACTACTACTACTACTAATACTACTTTCGTAGGCTTCTCTGTGCCAAGGGTCAATATGAGGCATAAACTTAAGGTCTTTTCAGGTTTTGTATGAGCTTGTACATTTCACTGGGCACTAGTCACTTTCTAATTTTCCTTTTCTATGAAGTTGCTTTTTTTAAAAAGATTTTATTTATTTACTTTTAGAGAGAGGGTAAGGGAGGGAGAAGGCGAGGGAGAGAAATTCAATGTGTGGTTGCCTCTCTCACGCCCCCTACTGGGGACCTGGCCCACATCCCAGGCATGTGCCCTGACTGGGAATCGAACCAGTGACCCTTTGGTTCACAGGTCAGAGTTCAATCCACTGAGCCACACCAGCCAGTACTGAAGTTGCTTTTGATGTCCTAGTTTTTAATGTTTGGCCCCAAAGCAGGAAAGATAAAAAAATGAAACAGGGGAAAGAGACCAGCCCTTTAAATCACCTGGGAGCTGCTCCAGCCAGAGGGGGAGGGCCTTGCAATCTTGCAGCAGGAGCAGCGACCATGGCCACCTGTCTCTGTGCCTCTGTGATCAGAAGCAGCGATTGGTGAGCAGAGCACGAGTCCCCAGTATTTGGAGGACCCTCTGCAGATCCGCACCGCGAAGCTAACAGCCACTGGACGCCCCGCTGAGACGGGAGCCGAGACACCGCCGGGGCCAGGCAGGAGCCCAGACCACAGACTTCCGGGCCCGGCCTCCTCCAGGGGGCTTCTGCCCTGGGCCCCAGGCCGCTGCAGTGGCCCCTCCGCCTGCCAGGACAGCCAGTCACTGACTCCCTTCCTCCCCACCCCCATCAGTCCCGGGCCCACAGTGCAGCTGCCCACAGGGGTCAGCTGGAACCAGCAGGCGCCCCAGGGAAGCAGGAGCCCCGGCCAAGCCGAACCCGGGGAGGGGGATCCCGGGGACAGTGCTGTCCCTGGAGGGCACAAGGGATGGGGATGAGAGCTCAGGGGACAGGACACCCGGGACCTGCCCATCTATGAACAAGTAGACCCGCCAGTGCCACCAACGCGGCACCACGCCCTGTGCTGGGGCTGACCCTGAGAGGCCCTCCGGGGACCGTGTGGTGCTGAGTGAGCGCCCTGAGCTGCCCCTGCCTGCAGGCCGCCCCCGCCCCACGCCAGGCCCCTGGCCAGCAGAGCGCCGGTCCTCAGCCCAGGGCTGATGGGCTCAGCTTCATGCCAGGGGACTGCGCAGCCTCAGGCCCTGAGCCAGGGACACCCACGTGTCCTGGGGGCTGCGCCCTGTCTGCCAGCACAAGTGTGACCTGAATGTCCAGGCCCCCGGAGCCAGGCAAACACACAGCAGACAGAACCCCTTGGAAACGGAACAGGACTGGCAGTTCCCACCCGGACCTGCCGGCCAGCAGTCCCAGGTCGGGAGACCCGCCCGCCTCCCCCGCCGATCTGTGACTCGCCCTTTGCGAAACTCTCCTCGGCCGCCGCTCCCCGCCAGGACTCCCACTGCCGGGCACACTGTGCCTCCACCCCCGTGGGGCGTCCAGCCCGCCGCCCACCAGCCACATGCGGCCCAGGATGGCTGTGAGCGCGGCCCAGCACAAATCACACATTTACTTAAAACATTATGAGATGTTTTCTGTGATTAGTGTTGCAATGTATTCACTGTATGACAACTCTTCTTCTTCCCCCGCGGCCCAGAGACCCCCAAGGTCCCACACCCTGCGAGGTTCCCTCACTTGGACCCTTAACACAGTCCAGAGCTGGTCAGTCTGCGCCCTCACCCGAAAAACACAAAGGCCTTAAAACGCTTTAACTCGGTTCTCCTCCCACTCGGGTGTTACTGACGCCAGCTTTCCCGCCCTTTTCATTTTAACCTCGCTTGTTCCAGCGTGCGGCTGTCTCCCGTGTCCGAGGTCATCGGGGTTACGTGGCTTATTTCCAGCTGTGCCTCCTATCCAAGAATGCGGCCAGCTGGCCACGTCTCCTTGTGCCCACGTGAGCGACTTCCTCCGAGCGGAACCCATCTGCGAGAATGCTGGGTCGCGGGGCTCATTTTAAAACAAGCTTTGACTCAGGCTCACACCACGGAGCCGTCACCATGCTCAGGTTCCTGCCCGCCCGCCGTCTCCCCCAGCCCCCCCGCCCCGCGCCCCACAGCCCAGGCAACCGTGGGTCTGCTTTCTGTCGCCATGGACCAGTTTGCGTTTTCCAGGATTTTACAGCAGTGGATCCAATAACACGCGCCCTCTTTCTTTGGCCTGGGTTCTTCCACTCAGCGCCTCTGGAGACACGTGGACGCCGCGGCGGTGCGAGCCGCTCGCCCCTTTTCGGCGCTCAGCGGCGTTCCGCCGTGCGAGCGTTCCACAGTCCGTGTCCGCCGGCCCGTCACAGGCGCGTGGCCGCTCCGCAGCTGGAGCTGTCACAGATCGGGCTGTCTCCGCACGGACCGCTGGGGGGGCACCGGGGCTGGAACGGCTGGGCCCGGGGCAGGTGCCGGAGTCTTCTCTACCGTGACCGAGCGCGGGGTGAGTGGAGGCGGCCCGGCGTCCTGGCCCAGGCGTCTGGGCGGCTACGGGGAGCAGTCCCCACGGCCCTGGGGGGCCTGACGACCAGTGTTCTCATCGCCTGCAGACTGGGTCGGACAGGCTGCTCCCAAAGCATGAGTGGGCTCGCGAGCACAGAGTTACGTTACGTAATGTTACGTAATGTTACGTAATGTTCCAGCAGTTTTCCGGCTTTGTTCCCCTCCGGTGCTTAACCCCGTAGGGACTCCCCGCTGGGGGCGATGATGATGACACACACAGGGGGACAGGTGCCACGCCGGGGAGCAGGGGCCACGGCATGAGACGTGCAGACAGACACGCAGCCGGCAGCGTTCGCCACGGCTCCGTGAACAGCGTTCCGTCTGCACGAACACCGCGGACCCGCCTGGCCTTGCAGGGCGGCCGCACACCGAGCCATTCGGTCTTCCCACCAGCTTGGTCTGCGTCCGGGGGCTGCACGACCTCGCCGGCCTGTGCCGCGGCCAGTCCCCTCCGGGCCGGGCTTTCCAGCGGGCGCCCCGTGCTGTCTCACCGCGGTGAAATCTGTTGCCCTGATGACTGATGACGCTGAGCTGAGCATCTTTCCCCTGTGTTGCTATTTGTCTTCACGGGCAAAGTGTGTGTTGCAAACTTTCACCAGTTTTAAAGCTGAGTTGTTTTCCTTTATTAGAGGTCTTGGCATGTTCCAGATACAGCGTTTGGGTTTTTCTTCATCAATTATGTGATTTACAAGTATCTTTCCCCAGTCTGTGGCTTGTGGTTTTTTTAAAAATCCTCTCAGTGTAATTTGAAGAAATTAAGTTCTTAATTTTAATGAAGTCTAATTTAGCAATTTTTTTCCCCGTGGATCATGCTTTTGGTACGATGTTTAAGAAATCTTTGCCTAACCCAAACATCACAAAGATTTTTCTCATATGGTTTTAGATTTTAAAAATAGTTTTAGATTCATTCTAATTACAATCGAGTTCCTTTTTCTATGGCATGAAGTTCATTTTTTTTGCAGAGATACTTAGTCATTCCAACATAATTTGTTTGAAAAGGTGAGCTTTGCTCCGCTGAGTTACCTTTGCACTTTCATTTAAAACCGAACGACAATGCATGCACAGTGCTGCGCCTGGACTTCGCGGATTTATTTGTCTATGCCAACACCAGTTCCACCCTGTTTTGAATACTGTCTGTGTATAGTAAGTCTTAAAGCTAGGCAGCGGAAGTCCTCCACATTTGCTTTTCTTCAAGGTGGTTGTAGCCACTCTTGGTCCTTTGCATTTCCACATTAACTTTAGAATTAGCTTGTCCATTCTTTTTTTTTCCTCACCTGAGGACATGCTTATTGATTTTAAAGAGAGGGGAAGGGAGGGTGAAAGAAAGAAAGAAAGAAAGGTAGAGAAACATCTATGTGAGAGAAAACATCAGCTGGCTGCGTCTTGCTGTGCCCCAACTGGGGACTGAACCCACAACCCGGGCCTGTGCCCTGACCAGGGGTCAAACCCACGCGCGACCTTCCGCTTCGCGGGACACAGCCCAGCCAGCTGAGCCACACCAGCCAGGGCCCCGCTGGGACTTTGACTGGGCTGCACGGACCCTCGAGTTCGACTTGGGGAGAATCTGTTAACAATACTGAGTTTTCTGATCCTTGAACAAGGTCTCCCTCCACTGATGCGGTTCAGGTGTTTAATATCTATCAGCAATGTTTTATACTTTTGCACAAACCTTACACACCTTTCGTCAGAATTATCCCTAAGTATGTCATTGTTCTGATGCTCTTTTGAAATAATCTTTTATTTTTTTTAAAGATTTTATTTATTTATCTTTAGAGGGAAAGGGAAGGAGAGAGGGAGAGAAATATCAATGTATGGTTGCTTCCTGTGCATTCCCTACTGGAAACTGGCCTGCAACCCAGGCATGTGCCCTGACTGGGAATCGAACCGTGATCTCTTGCTTCATAGGCCCGCGCTTAATCCACTAAGCTACACCAGCCAGGGCTGAAATAATCTTTTAAATGCCAGGGTCTGACTGTCCTCTGTTGGAATGTGACCTGTACCGTGATCCTGTGCCCTACAACCCGCTAAATTCACCCAGTAGTTCTGCAG
Organism: Trachops cirrhosus; assembly: GCA_028533065.1. NCBI lineage: Eukaryota > Metazoa > Chordata > Mammalia > Chiroptera > Phyllostomidae > Trachops > Trachops cirrhosus. The sequence goes on from CM052544.1 coordinate 123,903,938, forward strand.
CCTCTCTGTAGAGTCTGTTAGGTTTTCCACACAGACTGCCACGTCCTTGGTGAATAAAGGCAGCTAACTCACCCCTTTCCGAAGTGGATTCGTTTTGTTTTTATTTTTTTACCCTTACGGACACTGGCTGGAGCCTGCAGTCAATGTCGCCTTCTTCCTCGTCCTCGGGGACGCGCCGTCTTTCACCTTGAAATAACCTTGAAACAGGATATTGGGTGCAGGTTCTCACCGGTGCCCTCATCCGTTAAGGGAGTTCCCTCCTGTTCAATTTCCTAGAGAGTTTGTGCAGAATTGGTGTTATTTTTTCCTTGTATATTTGGCAGAATTCTCCAGTGAAGCCATCTGGGCCTGGCATTTGTTTCGTGGGAAGGATTTTAAATGAGGAATTCAGTTTTCCCCACATACAGGGCTATTCAGGCCATCTGACTTCCTGGGGGAACTTCGGTCGTTTTTGTCTTTTAAGAGATTTGTCTCTTTCACCTACGTTGTTGGATTCATTGACTCGAAGTTGTTCATGATGGTCCCTGTCTGTCCATTTCGACCTGTGGGGACGTCACTTCTCTCATTCCTGATATTGGTGATTTTTGCCTTCTCTCTCCTAGTTTGGCGAGAGATTTATTAACGTTATTGTCCCAAAAACCAGCGGTCAGTTTCGTTGATTCCCCGCCCCCATTCCTTATAGGTTTTGTTTTCCATTTCATCAATTCCTGCCCTGACCGTTGTCATTTCATTCTTCCTTTTCCTTTGAGCTTCGTTTCGCCCTCCTGTTCTGGTGTCCAGAGGGACTGGCTAGAGTCCAGCTCCGAGGCCTTTCACCTTTTCGAACATAGGGGCTCAACGCTGTGAATTTCTACGTACTGCTTTAGCTACATCTCTCAAACCTGAGTATTTTTAATTTTTATTCAATTTGAAATCATTTCTAATTCCCCTTTTGATGCTGCACCCCACAAACTGTTTAGAAGCTGATTATTTAGTTTGCAAATATCTGGAAATGTTTCCAGAATTATTTTTTGCTATTGACTTCTAATTTAATTTTACTGTGTCAGGCAACACGTAGTCGATATTTGAATCCTTTCACAGCTGTTGAGAACGATTTTTTGGCTCAGGATATGTTAGTAAACGTTCCACATGCCTTGGAAGGACTGCGTTCTGCCACTGCTGGGTGGGGAGTTCTATAAATGCAAACTAGGGCAGGCTGCCTGTTCCGTCAGGTACTGAGGAAGGGTGTTGAGTCTGTAAATGTGGGTTTGCCCGTATCCTCTTCCATAACTTTGCTTTGTGGCTTTGAAGCACTGCTATTAGGTGCATGAAAATCGGATTGTTATATTCTCTTGATGAGCTGACTGCTTAACAATTATGAAATAACCTTGTCTATTCTGGTAATATTCTTTACTTTAAAATATATTTTGAATAATGCTGCTTGAATATGGGTGTACAATTATTTGCTTGAGTCTGTTTTCAATTTTTTTTTTAATTTTTTAAATTTATTTTTAGAAAGGGGAAAGGAAGGAGAAAGAGAGGGAGAGAAACATCAATGTGTGGTTGCCTCTCATGCGCTCCCTACTGGGGACCTGGCCCACAACCCGGGCGTGCGCCCTGACTGGGAATCGAACTGGCGACCCTTTGGTTCTCAGGCCGGCGCTCAGTCCACTGAGCCACACCAGCCAGGGTATGTTGCCAATTCTTGTTGGTGTATGTGTATACCAAGAAGTGGAATTTCTAGTTCCTGTGGTAATGGTATTAATTTTTGAGTAGTGTGGTATACATTCAGTGATTGGCTAGACCAGCAGTTCTCGAATGTGATTCTTTTATTTCAAAGTTGTTTTAAATATCCTGAATTCCTTAATATCTGTGCGAATTTTAGAATTGACTTGTTGATTTTTGCAAAGACTCTAGCTGGAACTTTTACGGGGATTGAGTCTGTAGCCCAGTTTGGGGGGTTCTGCTACCTGAGCACTATCCCGTCTTCCAATCCATGGATATGGGGCATGTTTCCATTTACTTAGCTCCTCAAGTTCTTTCAACGATACTTTATAATGTGCAGAATATGGTATGTACTTCTTTTGCTAAATTTATTCCTAAGTTTTATTCTCTTTGAGGCTCTTGAAGTGAAATTGTTTTAATTTTCATTGCTCGTTGCCAGCGTATGGAAATATAACTGATTTTTGTACACTGACCTGGTATTCGGCGAACTTGCCAAACCCACCGATGGATTTTCATTGAGTGGATTCCTTATGATTTGCTGTGTGTGAAAGCATGTCGCCTGCAAATGCAGTTTTACTCCTTCCTTCCCAGCACTGAGGCCTCTTGTTTAGCCTTCTCGTCCTGTTCCCCTGGCTAGAACCCCCAGCACGATGTCGAACAGAGGTGGGAAGAGGAGATATGATTAGTCACCCTGCAGCTGCAAAGCTTGGCCTAAGTCCCGCTTAGCGCCTCTCTGGCACTCGCGTGCAGAATACCTGGGCAGGGCTGCTTAAAGCTGTCAGGCTCTTGGAAACAAGGTTTGAGGAACTGTCACAGCCAAGAGGAGCCCGAGTAACGTGGTGACTGTACGTGATGTGGTGTCCTGCCTGGGACGCTGGAACTGAGAAGGAGCAACAGGTAAACAATTATAAGAAGGAAATCTGAGTAAGGCGCAGATTTTAGTTCGTGCAAGTGTGCTGGCCCGTCCGTCGGGACGAGTCTGCCACCCGTGTCCACACGTGCCGTGTGTCGGTGGGGGAGCGGGATACACGGGAACTGGCATCCACGCTACTTTCCTGCAAACCTTAAAACAGTCTAAACTTTAGAGTTTGTTTTAAAACATTAATGTGCGTGCGCGCGTGCGTGGTGCTATGATGCAGATTCTGAGCCCCCGGCTGGTGGCAGGGATCCGGATTCCGTGTTTCCAGGAGGTCCCGGGCTACACCCAGGCTCCTGCCGCGTGGACCCCGGTTTAACGTGGGCCCCAGCTCACGAAGCTTCCGCTTGTGCTAACAGGGTGCCTGCTGCAGTGTGAGCGTCACTCTTCGGTGGGCGACCTGCAGTTTCTCTCCACTTTACAGCCCTGTCTCGTTGTCTCTGGTTCTCTGTGACTTTGCTGACACGTGTTTTTGATATGGATGTTTCCTCCCCCACCGCTGGAGTTCATTGTGCCTCTTGGACACAGTGACTCACATTTTCATGAATTCGGGAAACAACGATCAGCTAGTCTTTCCTCACACGTGGCCTCTTCCCATGTCTCCCAGGATTTTCTCCCCGGAGCCAAGCAGACCGACATCGGACTGCTGTCGTCCCCCACGTTTCCCTCCTTCTCGTGTCTCCGGAGTCCGGGGTCCTTTCCTAGACCCACCTGTCCGTGTGCTATTCTTCAGCCGTGTCCAGCCTGCCCTCGGCTATTATGTTTTCAACGTTGTTATTGTGTTTCACACCCAGAAATTCTACTTTACAGTCTTCTTGGTGATTTTAGTCCTTTATTTTTTGTATTCTAAATGCTCTCTTCAACAGACAGTATATGTTCTTTACCGAGTAATTCTGATATCCTGAGCCTTTCGGTTTCTAATTCTGCTCTCGTTTATGCTGACTTGCTGATAATGGCTTGCTTTCTATTGTCTTATGATTTTGAATCGTGAGACCACCATGTTCGAGAGCCTGGGCTTTTCTCCCCGAGAAGCTGGTCAGGCGCTGCAGGCAAGGCCTCCGGAGACGGCGCTGGCTCCCGCCAGGCCCCAGGCCACGGGCCACGCTGATGCCACGTTGATGTGGTGGCTCTGCACGGGCTTTCCCAGAGCACACCAGGAAGACCTGGGATCCAATGCCCGGCGGCAGCTTTTCCTGCGGAGCCCGAACAGAACCGAGTGTTTCCTTTCTGTCGCCATCTGCCAGCGGGGACTTTCCAGCCCACGTTTTCACGGGGTGTAGCCTGCTGAGGACCAGACCTCACGCGGTGTCCCTGCTGGTGTGGGCCCAGGTCCCTGTGTCCTGCCCCTGAGGTTCTGTCAAAGCCCGAGGCTTTGGTGTCCAGGGTCAGCGAGCTGCTGGGGGAGGTGTCAGCCACCGCGGCGGAGCCTGCTCCTGTTCACCCAGGGGTCTGCTTTTCTTCCTGAGACCTCGGCTCTGTCTGAGAAGGTGTCTGTCAGGCCTCACCTGGGGCGGTCCGAGTGGGGGGCTTTTTCAGGTCACCCAGGTCTGTCACGCGGCTGCTCCCACGGAGCTGTCACCGTGAACGCAGGGGCTGCTGGTGTCCCCCAGATGTGCACCCACCCCGACACTCCTGGCCGGAGGACTGTCCCTGGCAGCCAGAGCTGCCTCGTTCAGGGCGGCGAACGGCCAGAGCCCCTGTCACTGGAGAAGGAGCCTCCAGGTGCAGCCCCTCCCGCTGAGACCGTGGTGTCAGGCTGCAGCTGGCCCTCAGCTGAAACCGCATCTCCGCCCAGGTGCTCGCCCTCCCCAGCCTGCCTTTCTCACGCCCTTTCCGGGCAGCAGGCCCCCGTAACCCCCGTGCCCTTGCTTTGCTGTCTCGGGCTCCGCTTCTGGGGCGCCGACCTGAGACGGGGGTGCCGGCGGCCTGGGGAAGCGCCCTCCGCCGTCGGGATCTGGAGGGAGAGTGCTCACTGGCCGGCCAGCAGCGCGCGGGGACCGGCGTGCGGTGGCCCGGGCAGCGCGTGGGGAGGGACACACAAGGGGCACAGCCATGTGACGGGCTGACCTGTGTCCCCCAAACCCAGTGCTGAGGTCCTGATGTCCCGGACCTCAGAGTGAGACTGTGTTTGGAGATGGGGCCGTCACAGAGGCGACTAAGGTAAAACCAGGTCTTTAGCGCGGGGCCCTGATCCAAGGTGACTGGTGTCCTTATCAGAGGTGGAGATCGGGACAGACGCACACAGAGGGATGATCACGTAAGGACACCGTGGGGGGACGGCCACCCACCTACCGAGGAGAGGCCAAGGCTGCCAGCCGTCTGACCGCAGCTCCTGCTGCCGGAACTGCGAGGACACGAGGGTGTGGTGCGCGCTGACGTCGCCGGCCAGACAGCCTGACCCGCGGGGTCTGCGGAGACGTGTGAGAACGTGGAGCTCCGACACAGGACACACGGGCGGCCGGCAAGGGGACCGCGGCCGATGGCCATTCGGAACCAGCCCGTGGCGGCCGCCCGCAGGGCTTGTTGAACGGGGGTTGCCGGGACCAGCCTCAGAATTTCTGACTCGATAGGTCTGGGCCGGGGCCAGGAAAGTGTAAGTCACAAACCCCCAGGCGGTCCTGGTCCTGGTGGTCTGGGGGTCACACTTGGAAGACCACTAGCTTAGTGTATGAGGGGGACCCCAAAACCCAGAATTATTAAAAATCGTGTATTTATTCTTACGTGTTTAAACCTCAGTCACCTTCGAAGGCCTCTCTGTGTGATGCAATACACCTTCAAGACTTTTTTCTACTGCTCACAGTGGCTTTGGAACTTGCAGGTTTTCAAGTCTTATTTAAAGTGCTTCTGCTGTTTTATTTATTTATTTATTTATTTATTGTTGTTTCCCTTTGAGGACTTTTTCCAGCAGGGAAGTAAAGAGTAAAGGTTTTCAGGGTGCGATCAGGTGAATGGGGAGGGTGGGGCACAGGGGTCCTGCTGTTTTTGGTCAAAAAGTGAACGCGCAGCGTGGTGTGGGCAGGTGTGCTCGTAAATCACCCACCGTGAAATGCACTGTGTTAAATAAAACCACTGAAGCCGAATGCAACCACCCACAACGCCAGCCGGTACAGATGGGTCCCTACAACACTCACCTGGCAGGGGAGGCCTGGACTACGAGGGGCCCACCCTCCCGAGGGTAATTCTGATTTTTTTGGGTCCCCCCTCGTATGGAACCAGAGAAGCTGTAAAACAGGGATGGCTGGGGTCGCTGCCCCCGTGGAGAATGCCATCACCTGGCCGCTTCCCTAGCTCCGCCGGTCTCGGAGCAGAGCCGTAATGTGGAAGATCTCTCGGGTGTCCCTGCACACGAGCACACACAGCAGTGACTCTGGGGCATTCTTTAAAAGGAGCTACAGCTCCGTGAGTGGACAACTGTGCACTGGGACCCAGGTCCGAGGTGCCTCGAATGCCGGGACACCCAGAGCATAACTGGGCCTCCATGCTGTGTGGGCAGGAGTGTGGCCCATGGCTGGGACTCCCGGCCACCCTGGGAACTCATCTGGCTGGCAGGTGGGGACCTGAGGACCAGGACCCGATGACAAGGAGGTGCCAGGGACGGACAGGGAGGGTGGTCTTGTGTCCCGTGTGCAGAGGAGGCACCAGCCACGTGGGGCCGGGCAACGCGCCCAGGACGCTGGCCCTCCAGTGCCTGCACACAGGCACAGGGACGGGCGGCCCTGCAGGAGCTGTTGGGGCGCAGAACGCCGGGCAGCCTCACACGGAAGCAGCGGGCACCCCGTAGGACCACGGTGCTGCCCCCCAGTGGCGGGCGTCCCCGTGAGTCATGGCCCTAGTAGGTGGGAACCGAGGAGTGAGAGGTGAGCATCCCGCCCTCCAGGCCCACAGTGCCCACTGGGGGTGCGTGCTTCTGGTCCCTGCACTTCAGGTTCTGAGGACACAATGGTGCTAGGCTCAGAGGGAGCTCATTGCCACCTGGGACACAGCAAGAACGTGTCCCACTCCACTTGCAGCTGTGGCTGGCACCCGAGTGGCTGGCTCCTGTCCCGTGGACCAGCAGGCCAAGCAGTCAGCCCGGCAGGGGAGGCTGCTGTCCTGTGGAATCTCGGGGTGTCCACGCCCAGCTTCCACAGTAAGTGGTCCAGGAGAGCAGAGCCGGAGAGGAGTATGGTCACCAGGACGAAGGCCACGGATGATGCCTGGTGACCGCCCACGCCCAGCAAGGCAGACGGCGGTTCCGGGGGACTGTGGTTGCCCCCTTACCCTCTCTCATAAGCTTTCCAAGGGAGAATCCTGCAGAAGCTGGAATAAACCGTGTGTGAGGGTCCAGGGCACGGGCCGCTGGGGGGCTCGACCATACCTGTCTTAGGAGGGTCCCCCTAGCTGACAGGAACCAACTTACTTCCATGAAGGGGGTGTAGTCAGTGACCCCCGGTACAGGAGCATGTGAAACCCCACCCACCAATCACAAACCCAACCTAAGGGGCTGCGCAGTGACGGGCCCCCCCCGGGTGGACAGAGGTGATGATGCGGGAGCTCACGTGGCCCCCGCCCTGCCCCCCACCTCACCTTCCGCTCAGGGCCCCGCAGCCTGGGCTGCTCCTGCCTGAGACACGCAGCCTCAGGCCGGCGTCTTCGCCCAAGCCTGGCTCCTCCGCCCGAGCCAGGACTTGGCAGCCCAGCTCCGAGCCCAGGCCTGCAGCGTCAGTGGTACCCCGCGCACACCTGACCCCAGGACAAAGGAGCGCTGAGACCCACGGGAGGGTGGAATTGCTTTATTGAGGCGGACACCGCAGGCCCGCCCATGGTCAGGTTAGTGTTCTGCCCTGGGGCAGCTGGAAGCCGGGCGCCACCACCTGCCGCCCGCCCAGGTTAGTGGAACATGCAAAGCTCAGTCAGAGGGTGGAGGCGGGGAGGAAAGCCACCGAGGCCAGGGGCCGGGCGGAGCGGGAGGGGTGGCACCAGGCTGGTCTGCCCGACTCAGCAGACGGTCCAGCCGGCATCTCCAGGCCCAACCAAGGGCCGAGGCTCCCTGGGGGCGGCAGGCGGGTGGGCACCCTCGGCGGGACCTCAGGGGCTCGAGGGGCCAGGGAGGAAGAGAGCCTGCAGAAGCCCCAGCCACGGCTGGCAGCCCCACATTCACCAGGAGGGCCTGGGGCCTCGGGGCCCGGGTGTGAAGGGGAACACGGAAGGCACTTACTAGGAGCTGAGGCTGAGAGGCAGAAGCCAGAGGCCTGGGGTCTCAGGAGAGAGTGTCAGGGGCTGGGGGTGGGGGACAGAGCCTGGGCCAGCTGGTTCTGCAGACTGGACCCTGGTCTTCCCATGGGGAAGGGGCTTCTCCGGACAGGCGGGGAGAGACGGCTGACCCAGGGACCCCCTCCCTCCACGCAAGGCCCACGGAGCCAGCAGGTCAGTCCTGGAAACATGAGAAAGTGCCGGCCCTGAGGGCCCTGCTCGGGACGGGGGCCCGCTGCCCAGAGCAGCTGGCCTGCTGGGGCCAGCCTCCGGGCTGGGAGGCCTCACCCAGAGGGAACCCTCCCCGGGCAGACGGGAGGGTCGGGTTGGGGGCCTGGCTCCGGACCTCCAAGGCACCTGGCTGTGTGAGTGGCAGGTAGAGAAGAGGAAGGACCGGGGGAGAGGTGGTCAGCGGAGCTGGACCAGCCCTCTCCCCCAAGACATAGGCTGTCTGGACAGCACACACGTGAATATATTAGTCTGGTCTTTTTGGTTAGACTTTAGGCACCGCTTAAGAGGAAGACACCTTTAAACATTAAAGAAAGAAAGACCCAGCGCCTGGGTGGGGAGCCTGGCCACATGCAGAGCAGGAGGGCGAGGGGCAGGCGGGCCTCAGGCCTTGGCAGACTCGGGGCCCCCCGGGGAGGTCGTGTGCCCCGCGGCATAGCGGCGGCCGTAGCCGGAGGAGGAGTAGGAGGAAGAAGAGAAGGTCATGGAGAAGCTGGAGCCCGTGGCGTCGAAGCTGCCGCGGCGGGAACCAGCCCGGGAGCCGGTGCGCGAGCCGGTGCGCGAGCCGGCGGTGGAGCCGGAGCCGCTGATGCTGTAGGGGCTGTAGTAGCCCTTGCTGGAGTGCGCGGAGGCCTCCAGCAGCCGCAGCCCTGTGCCCTCCTCCACCATGCTGCGGTCCAGCGCGTCCTTGTAGGAGATCTTGAGCTTGGTCTTGGGGCAGGTGAGGTACTTGGAGTGCGCGCCCACGTCGCGCAGCTTCTGGGCGGTGCGGGCGTCCACCGTGCCACGCTGCAGGGCCTCGTCCAGGGGCACGCGGCCGGGCGCGTCGGGCTCAATCAGGCCGCCGGTCAGGTACTGCACCTCCAGGAAGCGCTGGCCCGCCTCGTAGTAGAGCCAGCCCTTCTTCAGGGCCTGGGCGGCCGACATCTTGGTCTTGGTGCGCGGATCCTCGAAGCCGCTGAAGGCCTTCTGGGCCAGGTTGATGCGATCCACCATGATCTTGTCCACCAGGCCCTTGTCGACGGCATCAGTGACGGGGAGGCGGTCGCCGGTGCTGGGGTCGATGATGCCACCGGTGCAGGCCTGAGCCTCCAGCAGCCGCTGCCCGGTGATGTTGTCCACCAGGTTGCGGTGCATGGCCTCCGTGATGGACACCTTCTCCAGCGTCTCCGTGTCCAGGATGCCGGCCACGGGGCCCGTCTCCTCGGTGGGGTCGGACCAGGAGGCCAGCTGGGTCCGGGACACGGCAGGGCTGATGGGGTAGGAGGAGGAGGACCCCACGGAGGATGAGCGGGAGCGGAAGCCGCCGGCGTTGCCCGAGAGCATGTCGGCAAACTCGGTGATGGAGAGCGTGCCGGCGCGGTACTGGTCCAGCACGGAGCGGTCGATGAGGTTCTTGGTGATGGCCTCGTCGATGTCGTACTGGCGGCCAGAGCGCCGGTCGATGATCATGGACTTGACCACGCCGTCGGAGGAGGAGATGGTGATCTCCTCCCACTCGCACTCCTGCTCCGACAGCTCCAGGTAGGTCTGGTGGTCGATGAGGCCCTTGCGGTAGGCCTCGTACACCGACATCTCCTTGCCCGTCTCGGGGTCCACGATCACCACGCGGCGCTTGCGCACCGAGGACTTGGAGGATGTCTTCCGCTCCCGCTTCTTCTCCTTCAGCGGCAGGAGGCACAGGCCCGTCTGGGGGTCGGTGATGCAGCGCTCCATCAGCTGCAGGTAGGTGAGGTTCTCCTCCGTGTTGGGGTCGAAGAAGCCCTTGGTGTCATCCGAGGGATCCGTCAGGATCTCGTTCATCTCCTCGTCGAAGAGGCCGCGCTTGTAGGCCATCTCCACGGGCAGCCGGTGGCTCTCCTCGGGGTCGATGATGCCGCCCGTGGCGATCTGGGCCTCCAGCAGGCGGATGCCGTGGTCCTTCAGGATCAGGCCCTTCTTCATGGCCTGGAAGAGGGAGATGAGCTTCCCGGAATAGGGGTCCTTGTAGCCGGTGACCGCGCGCTCGGCCGACAGCAGCTTGTCCTTGAACTCAGGGCCCACGATGCCCATACGCACGGCCTCCTCCACGGTCAGCTTGAGCCCCTTGATGGGGTCGATGACGTAGCCGGTGGCCGCCTGGGCCTCCAGGAGCTCGAAGGCCGTGCCTGGACGGATGATGCCCTTCTTCATGGCCTGGTACACAGACAGCCGCTCCTTGGTGGCGTCGACGAACACGCCAGCGATGCAGCTGGTGCCCTCGAGGAACTTCTTCAGGTTCTTGGTGACCTCCTCCACGGAGGTCAGGCCCTCCTGAAGCTGCCGCGCGGTGGCCTCGTCCAGGACCTGCGAGCGCACCAGCTCCTCCACTGTGATCTGCTTGCGCAGCCCGCGGAAGGTCAGCTTGCGGGTGTCCGAGAGCGGCAGCAGCAGCTGGCCGCTGTTCTCGTCGCGGCGGCAGCGCCGGAGCAGCTGCGTGTAGCTGAGGCGCTCGTCCGTGGACGGGTCCACGTAGCTGCGCACCTCGCTCGGCTCCGACAGCCGGTCGTGCGTGTCCTTGTTGAGGTAGCCACGCTGGTAGGCCACCTCCAGCGGGAGGTGGAAGCCCAGGCGTGGGTCCACGATGCCGCCCGTGGCCAGCTGGGCGTCCAGCAGCCGCAGGGCCTCGTCCTCCGGGATCAGGTCCTTCTTCATGGCCTGGAAGAGCGAGATGGTCTGCTCCGTGTAGGGGTCGCGGTAGCCGGTCACGGCACGCTCCGCCGACAGCAGCCGGTCGTGCAGCTCGGGGCCCACCAGGCCCTTCCGCACGGCCTCGTCCACCGTCAGCCGCTCGCCCTTCACCGGGTCCAGCAGGAAGCCCGTGGCCGCCTGTGCCTCCAGCAGCAAGCGGGCCACCTCGGCATTCAGCAGCCCCTTCTTGAGGGCCTGGTAGATGGTCAGCGTCTGCTGGGAGCCGGGCACGTAGACGCCAGCCACGCAGCCCGTGCCGTAGAGGTAGCGCCAGGCGGACTCCGCCTCGAGCGCCTCGCGGAGGCTCTTGGTGCCCTCCCGGAGCAGGGTGTAGGTCTCGCGGGAGATGACCCTGGCCTCGTACAGGTCCTCGGCGGTGAGACGGCGCCTCACGTAGTCGTAGGAGGCCAGGTTCTGCTGGCGGATGATCTCGGTCTTCTCGATGATCTCGATGATGATGATGATCATGCGCTCCTTGGTCACCCGGCCCGCCTTGAAGTCGGCCATCAGCTGGGCCCGCTGCTCCTTGGGAATCAGGTCTGACTGCATGACCTCCCACAGGGACATGGTGGAGCTGCCCTCGCTGCCACCGCCGGGGATGTCAATCTGCGTCTCCTCGAACGCCCTCCGGGTCTCCTCCTCCGTGTACACCTGCGTGGTCTCCACCACCTCGCCCTTCTCTGCCCCCTTCAGAGGCAGCAGGCGCAGGCCGGTCTCGGGGTCCTCCACACAGCGCTCCAGCAGCTGCAGGTAGGTGAGGTTCTCGTGCGTGTTGGGGTCGAAGAAGCCCTTGGTGTCGTCGCTGGGGTCCGCCAGGACGCGGTTCATCTCCTCGTCGAAGTAGCCGCGCTGGTAGGCCACGTGCACGGGCAGCCGGTGGCTGTGCACGGGGT